>OX381717.1:52981770-53569270 GCA_947462335.1 Harmothoe impar
GGTATAACACGAGGGGAGGATCACCCCCTGGTCGTACCCACCCGAGTGTGACCGCCCCCTCAGGTCACAGGTCAAAGGTCACAGGTCACAGCTGATGACATCAACCTCCGGGAGTGTGGCAGGTAAGGGGGGGGGGGTGGCAGGTAGGCGGGGGGATGTGGTTAGGACGGGGTGGTTAGGGTTGAGTGGGAGGGGTAAAAGTAGGATTTGTGGAGGTGGGGGGAAAACCAGCAGGATGCACTCGAATCAGATATACAAATGAACTTCTAATATATATTCTCAAAAATTTAAGAAGCAACTGAAAAAAAACCTACATGACATTTAAGTAAATACATATCTCATGGCGTCTTCAAGTGTCGAAATTTATAATAGTGACGTTGGTTGGGAATGCGGCGTCGTGTTGCTATGGTAACTGGTAGTGTGACGGGGGGTTCACAGGGGGCGCTACGGGACGCTGGTCACCCACGTGTGTCTGTAGTAGTACACAGTGGTAGTACACAGTAGGTGGGGGTACTACTGGTACCACAGTCACTGGGGACACATACTGGACTAGACCTTATACCCTGGGTGAAGACATGGAGTAGGACTTACTGTACACTGGATACCTGGTACATAGTGTGGAGTCACAGGTGTCATTGGATGTACCACAGAGCAGAGGGATCATCTTGTACTCTGGATACATAACGGGATCGGGACCGAGGGATTATAAAGATCAATTGACCGGAATACAAAATGTCTGCGCCTTTTAAGACAAGGGGCTCCCATAATGAATCTGAGTGATCAAGACAAACAACATGCATTCATAGCAAATTCTATTCTACTGCCAATATCTAGGCTATGGAGCCTACAGTGTTGTACATTAATGGATTCCTACTGATCTAACCAGGGGTTACTCTGTCATGGGGTATAGTACATGTCGCTGACTGTGTATGGGAGTAGTTGTGTACACCTTCAGGATACCTCACGACACTGGGAGGCAACATGCAGGTTGTGGTGAGTGGTGGTAGTGTACCATGAATTTGATTTATACATTTCTATAGAATTCTACACGAGTGCATTTTAATAGATCTATCGTCTTTTGAGATAATCTACGATTAACTTTAGCTATTTCATGGCACACTTTATTTGTTTGGAGAGTAGGGGTAATACCCCTTCACTCCGACCCCCGCCCACTCGCCATCCATTGTAGCATCTGTACATTTGTATCAGTGGGAAGGACGGAGTCAGACATTGCGATACTGCATATTGTGGAATGGTGGTGTACTATAGTAGGTTTGTACAATACCTTAAAGTTAGACCCCCCCCCCCCCCCCCACACACACACACAACTTATCCATTACTCTGTACCACAGCTATGTACAGTACTCTCATTAACATCTCAACAACCTTCTCTACCCCCCCCCCCCCCCGACCACCACCACTCATACAATGCTGATCTCAGCCACGGGGGGTATACCTTGTTAACCCTTTATGGCCCGCATGGTATTTGGATGCATTGTGTCCTTTGAGGCCCGCAGTGATACATGAGCCCGGCGAGTAACTCATACCTTCAAGTATCATACCAACCCTACGTTGTTGATACACTCCTGTAGGGTTGTTTGCATCGTGACGACACAGGGCATTGCACATAAAAACACTATGCGGTCCTTAAAGGGTTAAAGTAAAGTCTACCGAGCACAGTTTAAGTGGATGCCCACTGATCACTTTGTGCACCAGCACGCTAGGAATGTTTTCATCGATGTATAAAAGACAACCTTGAATATAGTCACCCATCATATATGTCAATAACATGTCATCCATCCCGGCATCCTTCTCAATAATAAATGAATATAATAATTCTCTAATAATGAATGATAATAAAGGGCGACAGACTGACACCTTAAGTATCGTACAATAAGTGGTGTTCCTTCTCCCCATCCGTGGGATGCGTGAATTAGTGCATGTGTTGTATGGAGACTCAGGGAGTGGGAGGTGACCCTTGGAGGGATAAGACAGGCTCGGGGGTAGAGTGGGGGCGGGTGGGAGGAGTCCTGGAAGGGCTAAGAGAGAGGGGGGAGGTGTCATACAATAATGATGTCTAATTGTGCTGTTGTTAGTCACGCCGACCTGCCGTGTAGAACAATAGGCTGTCTAGGAATTAGAACACTTTGTGGGACACTTGTAGCTGAGGGTGGGACTGGGGTCAGGCAGGTCAGCTCACCTTGTGGAGGCACAGGCAACTTGTGGGACTGTACTCTGAAATGTAATGTCTGAATATGCACTGGACAGAAGCTGACAGGGGCTCCGAGCCTATCGATTTACAATAGCATGGGTGATGTTAGTTTCTGCCAATAGAAATACAATACCCCAAAAGTACCATTTTATTAAAAACAAATTAAGATGATTTTACAAAACCAGACAAGTCGACTACATTGCACTACAGAAAAGGGGGGAAAAGGCTTACAATGTGTGTGTTTTTTTGTGTTTGTTTTTCAGAAACATGACTCAGGTTCAAAAGGTATTTCCTCAAACTCTCTATGTTAATTGTTAAAAGTTTGTCAAAAATGTAAAGATCAATAAGGCAAATGGTTAATTGTTAGAGAGAACCGACATGTTTCGGACATTGCTGTCCTTTGTCAAGGTTAATTTATTTTAGACAAGTGGACACTCTAGTGAAACTGGGAGCCTTTTCAGGCTATTTGTTTACTGAGGTCAAAGTGATGATTCTATATGATGTCAGGTAACAATAACAAATCAGATTGTGGGATTAATGAAGATGACTCCCAAAAGTGAAACAGCTGCAGGCCTGTGTAGCATAGGTGAACTCAGTGAATTGAGTTTTTCTGTCAATTAAAATCGAAAAGTCCATTTTAGTTTAAAATAGAAAGTTACATTTCTTTTTGTTTTGTGTATTTCAGAAACAGCTCCAGGCCTATGTAGCATGGGTGAACTCACAGCTGAAGAAGAAGCCGGGGATGAGGGCGGTGGACGACCTGTCTCAGATGAAGGACGGCGTCGCCCTCTCACACCTCATAGAGATCGTCGGTACGTCCTGCCCTAGGGCCCTTATTGTATAAATCTACATGTTATATTTTGAATCAAATGATAATACTATAGATACCTCGCTTAAGAGAGATATCTCACATCGATTCATTCAAGATTTGCTAATAATTATAGTCCAAACTACAGAATAAAGTTTAACAGTGCCTTCCTAGGTTTACCTTACTAGTGCAAAAACGACAAAAATATACAGCGTTTTTTAGTTTTTACATGTACAACTGCATAGCCTAATGGACGGTAAATCTGCCAAAAATGCCTAAATTCACCACAGTAAATTCTATCATAGAAGCCGCGGCTTGCACGAGAGTCAGAATCCCAGTGCAGCTTGTACGATTTTCCAATGTCTAGATGCGGCTTATACGATGGTTGGACTTAAGCACGAGGATTTACCATTATCTTTAGATGAATAACAGAATAAAATATAAAAACACCATTTTGTGAAGGCGAGGGGGGTGGCTCTAATGAAATGGTTTTCTCATGTCAAATTTATCATATGTGAAATAAGTCGACCATAATTAACCAACCATTACCCCTATTGCAGCCAACGAGCGCCTGGAGGGAGTGTCGCTGTCGCCGACGACGACGGAGGAGATGGTGGGTAACGTGGAGAAGGTGCTGCACTTCATGACGTCACGCCGCATCCGGATGCACCTCACCACCGCACCCGGTAAGGCGCAACTTCTCAAAAAAACAATTCTCAGCTATTCTATAGTTGGTAAAATATATTAAATTTTTATTTCAAAAGAAATTGGTGATAGCCATTGTATGTATTAATTTAGATATGTTAAGAAATGTGTTGTAAAAGTTGAAAAGAGCAAAAACTAAAATAAAAAGAATCCTGGAGAAGTGCAAGACCTAAAAAATCTTTGATTACAATTTAGCTGTAGCAAATTTAACGATCCCTGCGTTAAATTCTTAATTCATATGAGGGATTTGCTGTTTCTTCATGAATCGCCTCTTACGAGCTATTCCACTTTTTCTGTGTGCAGACATTGTGAAGGGGAAGCCTAAGACCATCATGCGGCTGATCCTGGCTCTGGCGGCCCACTACAAGCCGCAGTCGGTGCGCCACTCGTCCCCACAGGGCGGCCCCACCTCAGGGGCCGTCTCACCCCGCTCACACCCCACACTCATAGGCATCGCACACGTAAGTCTCTGTTTACACATATCAGGTATGAAAGTTTTCAAATTTCTCCCTGAGGACCTTTTATTCAGGGGCCTCAGTTTGAACATTTCAATATTTTTTTAAATTGGTAACTTTCATCCCTGACGTATATACAATTACCTATGAGTATGTACAATGTATGTATAGCAGAAGGGTTAGATACCTTAAATTTTCAACCATCGGTTACCCAAAATTGCTTTTCTTAAAAAGAAAATTATTAGAAATAAAAAGTGATAGAAAGCAATTACGGAAAATGTATTTTCTTAAGATTTGTAGCTGGCACTCTGGTAGACAACCTTGGCTTACCGGAATCTGTACAGACTACCATGAAAAAGATAACTTTTCATACAAATGACCTAAGTTTTTTAACTGTTTCAGGGAGCGGCGGCAGCTTTGGCTGACGCTCGGAGGGACGCCGCGGCCATCCACCCCCGACCCCAACGTCCACGCTACCTGGACAATAGGTGAGTGACTGACCTAAATGTAAATAATTCCATGTTGAGGAGAGTCTAAAGCCCTGGTTATACCAACCTTGTGTGACATGACCTGACCCAATACTGGTTTGAAGGAGGACAAGTGTGGCGTGGCTTTAGTTCTATGCCAATGTAAAGGTAAGTTTAATGTTTCCATGTGCTAAGACATCCCATGGCTCAAGGAACGTGTCGTTATCATGAATGTTACAACAGAATCACCTTAGCTTTCTGTTTGTCATTAGTAAATTGTGATGTGCTTACAATGGCTTCTCCAGTCGCGGGAAGTGCTGCCACCTAGTGTGTCTCTCTGCAACCAGTCCCTATCCAAAGGCCTCAAGTACTACCGTGATAGATCTGCCTATGTAACTAATGGGGAAGGCTTTAGCATGTTCCGCTATTAATTAGACTTAATCAGAATTTCTGGGCAGTGCTAGGGAATCTTATATGGATGAATATCAGTAGCAATTAGATTGGACGACTCCATTTTAGTCCCTATATGTTTAGCAATCAGCTCAGACAATAGATCAGCTAATCCTACCCAGGACCCCTTCCAATACAATGTAAGGTTATAGTCCTACCCAGCCCCTTCCACAACTCAATCAGGGTCCTGATGGTACCTAGTCCTACCCAGCCCCTTCCACAACTAGGTTAGGATCCTGACGGTACCAACACCATTTTGTCTGGTACTAGTATTCCCACACATCAGGTCTCCGTTAAACTCCCCCAAGACTGGCGTATAATGGTCGCAATTCCATAGAGAAGCTCCTACAAGATGGCTGTGCTACAGTTGTCCCATGCCAGCAGCAGCCCCCTGGTAGGTGTAAGGTGTGAGGCACTAGTCTGTGGATGGCCGTGCCAAACACCAACACATAGCTGACATACCTAGAGCTCCTCCCTACTACTCACTGCTCACTCTACCACCAGGTAGCCTGAACTCACACTGAGCGTTGGAATCGGTATTGAGGAACCCTGCTCATATCAAGGAGAAAGTAAAACAAATTATTTTACTTTAATAGGGGACGTGAACCAGTCTAATATTAGTGTACTCTATGGTGATTTGAGTTAATACAGAACAATCTCGTTATAAGATTAAGAAGGGCCTTGGGACCAGCCAAATTTGATCCTTGTAAGCAAAATATTGAATAAAGAGAAAGTAGGCAATTGAGGCCACGAAAGGGTACTCCTTATAACAGGAAGTTTCTTATATCAGTCCTCCATATACATTGTAAGATTTCACTGTACGAATAGTTTACCACAGGACCTAGTACAAGTCAATAATAGTAATACCTTTATAGCTTCTATGAAGAGCTGAGTAAACAATAACATGAGTTTACTAGGGGACCGAGACAAGTCTATGCTGATACTTGTGTGATTCTAGGATGGGTAGGGTAAGTAGGTCGCGCCGTGAGCTGCTCCCCTCCCCTGCCTGCTGACCTGAGAGCTGCTCCTCTGGGGCTAGTACACAAGTGTAAACACACACACTCACTCACATACACACACATAACACACACACTTACACACACACGCACACACTGGGACACTACCCAGTACACAGCACACATCTATCACACATACACAGTATACAGGCAGTGGAGATTAAGTCACATGGGGAATAGTCTGGGAGGAGCAAAGAGACCTGAGTAGAAGGAGGAGCTGCTCTTGTGTTATCCTTGAAGTGCACCAAGTTGTGTGCTGTAGTACCTCAGTGTGACTAACCACAGCCATCAGGTGCCGCAGTGGACACTAGCTCTCTGTACCCCTCATGTCGTGGGAGTGTCCAGCTCTACCTCTCAGACACCCTGTGGGGTAGGACATGGTGGATATCCTAACGGTACATTCACACACAGAGATACAATGACACCATGTATGTGGGGTTATAGTGAGAGATTGGCCCCCTGATCGTCTAAGTATCTGAGGAGTGATGTAGGGTGTGTGGCTGGAAGACGGAGGGTGGGTGACAGGAATGCGACACACCCTCTACAACAGGAGCAACTCACTGCCCTCACAAACAGCTCATAGACAGAACACAAAAACTCACAGACATTGCAAACAACTCACAGACATGTGGTAGTCACGAACACAGTCACAGTCCAGTAACAGGAGCCACTCATGACCAACTCACTACAGACAAAGGAGGATAGATCTGTAACTTAGGAGGGTTTCCTAACATTCTATCCAGGAACCTACAGTATTGGATACAAGAGCCCACTTAGTGGATATACGTGATATGACCTCAGGCAGAGAGACGCCCATACCTGTTACCACTGCTGACCATGCACACTAATATCACTACTTGGGTCAATATATAACGTCGGCTTCTACCTAACGCCTCTTTATCACGATCACAGGGACTGGTGCAGGTCCTATCTGTAAGAATTGATCCAGTAGTCACCTGATTGTACAGCGTTAGGCCGATACAGGGGGGACCCTCCCCCTGACCCCAGATCTCCCCCCCCCCCCCCCCCCCCACACACACACACACATCCTCTCAGCACCACCCACCACCATATAACCAAACAGCAGACAGTTCTGTGCCGGTTCTATATACCCCTGGTACCAGGGAGGGTGGACAGGGGACCCTGTATACCTACTATAGGTGCCTCATGTTTGGGGGTTGTCTCTTCAGGGGATTGGATCCTTACCTGCGGTATGAGAGAAGGTATTGTTCTTCATGCACTGCACACATAGGAGGGCTGGAGTACAGATAAAAGAAGAACATGTAACAATTCCGCTCACCAGGATTCAATATTTGGAAGGATTTCTGATATCCTCATTTCAAAGACACACTCTATTCAAAAGTGGATTTGTGTTTTGATAAGGGTATATATATCCTGTTGCTGAGAGAAATCATTGATGATGTCGTAAGCTAACAGCAAGGAAAGAGACAATTGGAGCTAAGTTACACGGATTCCCTCTATTCGAAATACCGTATGCGAAACTTGTAGTTTTGTATTTTCTAAGTCGACATTATTATTTCGCACCACTGTTCCTATAAATGAAGAGACCACTGGATTCCATGGTTAACACGTCAACAGTTGCTTCCTATAGGAAGCACTGAGTGGAAGGTAAAAAAAGGAGAACAAAATTCTGGAAGAAAACAAACACAACAACCAGCGTTTCAGTGACCTAAAAAGGGTCAGCGTTCCCATGACCCAGATTCCACTTCCTGTCTGAGTGACACACACTCAGAGCAGATCCTCTGTAGTTCCATACCGCTCCATATCCCTGGCATAGACTCTAGGCCTCTGGTGGAGAGTGTATGTATATGGGGGCTACCCAGCAGGATAATGTGGTGGAGATGAGGGCAAATTTGCCACTAACAAGCTCCATGATTGGGCTAACTTGGTGAGAGGTCGTCGGTAAGTGGTCGGGTTCCGGCCCGAGCCAATATCATCCGTATGTTTACGGAGCCGCGATAATCTTTTTGTGACGTCATGGGATCATGCCATAGCCAGGACTACTGGGCTTAGATCTTCTAGTGCCTCTCTCCATGTTATGTGCCTGTGTTCCATAGCATTAGATTATGGTTTGAACAGTGAGCCAGGAAATATATTTTGCAACGTTTGAGATTTCGGGTCTAGACGAAGTCCTGATTCGAATTAGTGTAATGGAAAAGAACCTTTTTATATGGTATAAGTTGTGGAAAAGGACTACTTTTATCAGAAATGCAACATTTGAAGAGGAAATAAAATACCACTTTAGGAATGCAGCGGCTGCTTTTTGAGGACTTAATATATAGAAATTAATTTAAAAAGATAAAAGTAGAGTGAGACCTGAGAGACACTGATGACGTCACATAGAGGCGGTTTTAGTACGGTTTACCCCACCAGGGGGCGTCATGTTTGTGACACAGTGGCTCCGTCTGGTGACAAGACCGTGCGAGATGTTCACCCCTGAGACGATGCGTCGCTTCCTCGGGCTTCTCTTCAGGTATTTGCCGCCCTGGGGATTATTCCCAAAGTATTTGGACCCTTTGCACCAGAATCCTTGGAATCCGTGCCCTAGTTTTTAGGGTCCTGGTTCTTTGAGGGCTCTGATTCTGGTTCCTAGGTCTCCAGTTCTGAGGGCCCTGTGCCCTAATTCTTCAGTTCTGAAGGCCCTGAATCTCCAGGTCTGGTTCTGGGTCTTCAGTTCTGAGGGCCCCGATCTCCAGGCCTGTGTCCTAGGTCTTCAGTTCTGAGAGCGTAGTAATAAAAGCAAGCAGTTCTTAGAATCAGGTAATGCTTCACTTGAGTCACTACTATCCCATACATATTACCTCTTAAGTTACCTCTTGAGTCTTGGATATGATCACATCTTGCTGCCATCGATACAAGTTCAAGTTCAAGTTTCAAGGTTTTTATTTTGTCCTGGGGAAAGTACATTCATCTTTTCAGTTGATCTTCCATGCAATTACCCAGGGGGGTTTTCACCGGATGCAAAGTATGACCCCACAGTACGCAGATAGCTTCAAGAACATGATTTATATATTTTAACCATTGCATCCGCTCTACACATAACCAGTTATCTAGTTTTTATATAGCCAACAGTGAACATATAGCAACATTTTCGCTTATCACAATAGCAATCTGTTTATCCTTATTATTTCAACCTGACATACACCTTTCATACTATGACATCAGGGGGAAGGGGGTACAGAGACAGTGTTCGGAGGGGGGGAAAAGAGGGGAGGAGGGGGAGTACAGCACAATTCGTCGTCCGGATGAGTGACTCACAGGCCCAGACAGTTCTCCTATTACAGGATATAACTTGTATTTAATCTGTTACAGACTCCTCAGACGGCACAAGTATACTTTTGCCATCAAAGTATAACACTGGATACTCAGCTCTCCAATGTACATGGAAATATTTCTTTAAGCCCTTTTTTATCCTGTACTTAAACAAATCCTTGTTCACAATCCACCTAAGATTAGGTGGCAATCTAGTTCTCGTAGCTGAAAGGATATTAGACTAGTCAGACAGCACAAATGAATATTACTATGAATATATAATAACTCTACAGTTGCACATTGACCCTGACATTTATAAGTCTATATTGGTCCACATTTTGGGAAATGTATTTATCATGTGTGTAATCTATCATCCATGTACTGATCTGTACGCCTAGTGTCACTTCATGTAGTTACATGTGTACAGGTGGACTATCTACACACCTACACACAGTGTATCAGGTCGTTATCAGCAGGTGTCAATCCTCCTGCCAATCTAGCTCCCCTCCCTCCCTTCCCTCCCCCCATGTCTGCCTGCCTCGCTGGCTACCTGCCTGACTCCCTATCTTCCTGCAGGGCCCCATTCCCTTACTACACATACAGACCATATATTACTAACAAGTGTAGACTTGATAACCCATTGACAAACACACCTCTTTATGATGCCCTCCCTCCCCATCCCAACAACTGATAAGTCTATGTGCCACTAAGTGGTGCTAATTGGGTTAAGTGTCTGTACACATGTCACACTTAGTCTTATCTCAACCTACAGCCCAGTCAAGTATCTCTGACCAGCAGTCAGACCAACATGTTAATCAGGTATCCTCTAATACATATGTTACAAGGAAGGAGTTTTCTGAACTCTCCCTCACTGTAATCGTTTTTACACTCAGGGATGAAACTTTTTTTTTTTTATATTGGGTCACTTTCATCCCTGTACAAGAGTAGAGCAGATGTAGATACATGCAGTTAGAAGGAGGCAATGAGAAGGAAGAGGAAGCCTTGATACTCTGATAGAGACTTGAGAATGATAGAAGCGGGTAGTAACAACGGACAAATGTAGAACTCCACATACGCTAGTTTGCGGGGTCCTACTTGACTCCTTCTTTGAATCCCTACTTTCCCAACCTTCCTCAACCTTGCCCATGGCATTTCTACATGTGTGTGCTAACTTGCCTCATGATGTACTCGACTTGTCAGGGTTTTTGTTCAGACACACGTTACCTGCCGGCTGCTACAAAACTCATCTTGGCAGCCATGAGACACTCGGTAACCACGCAGGCAGCTCTCACTGTAAACCCTTTAAAGACAGCTCAGTGCTTTAATGCAATACATGTATACCCTTTTGTCTCCATAATACATGAATACATCCTTGGTGAGTAACTCGCCAATGCTGCATTCATGCATCATGCCCATCCTATGAGGTTGATGCTCTCATGAGTGGTTTGCATGATGTACCAGTGACTCACCGGTGCATTGTTGGTGCATCATGGTAGCAGATTAACATGGTGCTTTGAGGCAGCACCCTGTCTGTAAAGGGTTAACTGATTTCTGGCTGTTTCCATTAGGGCCCACAGAAGTGTAAATGTGTGTGTTGGTGGGAGACCTGTCTACAAAAACAGATAGCGCCGTTAGTTACTGGTGGGGGGCTCGGCCTGGTATGCCGTGACTGGCGGGGGAGCGTACATGCTGCCAGTTTTATTGTTTAGGAACGGCTGTGCATGGTCAGACCCCCACTCGTCCTCGTTCGATATCTTTTCCTGGTATTCCTAGAAATGACGGAACTTTAAAATCGTTTCCCTTCAAACATGCAGCAGCCATGGTGCTGAAATCTGTCATTCTGATTATATCTTGTAATTGGTGAGGTTGAAAAGTAAGAATAGCTATAATCAGGGGCGTGGCAAGCAGTTTCAAAGTAGGGGGGACTAAGGGGTATTTTGACCATTTTTGACCCCTTTTTACTTGACCTTTTTTGTTTGACCTTTTTTGGGGTTGGTCAAAAGTGGGGGGGACATGTCCCCCCCCGTCCCCCCCGGTTGCCACGCCCCTGGCCTATTTGGTCAGATAAAAGATCAGGATTGTTCATGTCCCAAATCTTCTTTTTTTTTGGGGGGGGGGGGAGGGGGGAAGGGGGCTGCTATCATAACGAAGAGTAGAAGAGCTCTCCCTAACGTGCACACAGCATGTGTGACATGTAGAGTGGTGCCCCTGAGGACTGTTTGGCTGCTGCAGTGCCAGTGTTACGGAGTGGTGAGATAACAATAGATAGCTGTATAGTGCCTCACACAGCTGATACCTGGACACAGCTACACCCTGTCTCTAGGTACCTCATGCACATCTGAACATGGGCATGTGGAAACAATGACCGCTGCTGAAACCCTGTCCGCTGACCGTGAATGCTTGGTCCAGGTGCTGAATGCCGAATGAACAGAATAATGCTCAATCGCTCTGAAATGTTTTAGAATTAAGTATTTCATCAAAAGGCACAGATGAGTGGAAATTATGGCAATAAGCATTAGGTGATTGAGACACAACTCTATTTGAGTGTTACAACCTCTATCCTACCACAGGGACCAGTAGGAGAAGGTAACTCATTTTAAATAGAGCCTTGTCTCAAGCTATTAAAATTGCTCACATGTATTGAAATGGGTGCACATGAGATAAGATTTGTTAGGGAGAACATTATGATTATACGTGTATATGGCAAATAGGATATTGCTCACGGTTGTATTAACTTAAACCAATCAAAAACATTACACACCGATAAAAGAATTTGTGCGAAAACCTTGAGCCAATGATTTTGAGGCTTGTCCCCTATCGGCCTTACGTGAAGCCCAGAGACAGGGTATAGTTATTTAGTTGTTGATGAGAGATATGAATACCTGTGTGTGTGTGAGTGTGGGAGGGTGTTACTGTAACAAGGGTCAGTAGAGTGGACATTGTCCAGCACCCATACTACATGTAACAGTCATAATGTGTGGAGTGCATTGGTTACTTCTCACCCAACACCCGACAATGTCGGCCGCACCGGGAAACTTCCTCGCTCGCATTGTTGGACTTATTACAAAAACTAAGACTCGTCAAAGCAGGTAACCAACAATATTATATTATTATATTTATATATTGTAGAGTCCTGAAACTGTGGTGACTTAAGTGTATTGTGGTCCATCTAGTGAGATGTGGTATTGTCGGCACCGGGTTACTTTGATGAGGACAGGCTTAATTGACCCCTGTAATTTTAAGACGTCAGAAAATGATTTTGCATTTTTTAGCAGGTTTACGCCTGTACCGTATATTGCACTTCCGAAAATACCTCAGAATCAAGCATCATAGCCTATCAAACATAACCCCTAGACCTGTCAGCTAGGCAAAACGTTCTCTGCCCTGGGCCAGGAAACCTCTATATTGATGTAGGCGATCTATAATTTCTGATATTTGCTAAAACATAATTTTAAAAAACACCACCAAACAAACACACACATAAAAAAAACAAGGACGTCTCTGAATTGAGTAGGTCAGGTTGGCTCAGAAATTGACTAGGTCAGGTTGGCTCAGAAATTTCTCATCGTGGTGATAATAAAGGTCAAGATTATCAGCAAAATGTGATCAAATCTATGAGGTGACTAGAGAAAGCGGGGATGAATTGTGCTTCTATTACCGGTAAACATAATTTCACTCCCTCCGATGAAGCTAGAGTTTGGAGACTAAATGTGACGTTGTGTCTATGAATGTGTCAAAGAACATGTACGTATGAATTGCTTTTCATTTTCAAAAGTAATCAGGGTTATATATTTGAAAAAGTCTCATATATGGCTCTTTAATAGTGCGTGTTACTTGCCATGGCTGCATTCATGTATCATGATCATAAAGGTATAGGTATGCGGTCCTTAAAGATTTTATTTTGAAAATTAAGATGAGCAATAGTAGACATTATGGAGCTCACGGTGAGCGGGTTATATCTGACACTCTCCCGTTGCTGCAGGTGGTTGTTTGGCTGGGACCTATAGTGGCTGGGCGCCATCTTGTTTCGGAGGTCAGGCTTCGTGTTTATTTCTTACACCTATACTAAGTCAGTATTAGGTCGCACGGCCCTTGGGGGGTTGGACACTCTGAACCAGGGCCCTTGGAACATGGGGCCCTCTGATGATTGTCAGTGTATTATGGAGCCCTCTGATAAATGTCCTTGAAAGAGGGCCCCCTGATAAAGGGCCTTTGAGTCTTCTGCCAAAGGGCCTTGGAACAGGGGTCCTCTGCTAAAAGGGCTTGAAACAGGGGCCCTCTGATAAAGGTCCTTGGAACATGGGGCCCTCTGTTAAAGGTCCTTGAAGCAGGGGCCCTCTGATAAAGGTCATTGGAACATGGCCCTCTGCTAAAAGGGCCTTGAAGCAGGAGTCCTTTGCTAAAGGGTCTTGAAACAGGGGTCCTCTGATAAAGGCCTTTAAACCGTGGCCCTCTCATAAAGGGCCTTGGAACACGGGTCCTCTAAATGAGGACCCGACCTGATACTGCCTTGGTCACCCTATCCCATTGTAAACAAGAATATATCATAATTCCTAATAAAAAACATATTTATTAAACAGCTTACAAATCCCCATATAATAGGTAGCCCACCACCACGCTGCAAGTAACACGTGTGAAGCTTAATCTATTTAGCTTAAGCCATCCTCCTTCAGAATCAAGCCAGGAAGTGCATACCGGTAACAAATATTAGGCACTCCATATGATAAGTCTAGGCAGAAATAGTGATAATGTGATGTATGTAAGAAGTGCAAGTATTGATATCCTACTAATAAATGCAGTGATTTGACACCCCATGAACTATTACTAACAGTTTTATCAAAGATAGATCGGCTATTACCGATGGTTTAAAAGCTAGCGTGTCCGCTAATTAGGGGCTACATTGTTCTCATATTAGGCTTCAATTTGTTTGATATGTCGAATTCTAAATCGGCTGAATAGAAATAGGAATATCGTAAGTAGATTTTCTTGAAGAAGAACCCTCATGATTTGTAGTTTAATTATACAGCCTCTGAACACAAATTACTGGCCTGTATTGAGGAAAAGTGGCCAACTATATAGTATATAAAATATTTGTGACCGACATGGTACTTGAACCCAAAACTTTGTGTATTGAACATCACAGCAAAATACCACCTTGATATGTTGCAGGTTCCAGGAGGGTGGCCACAGCGACACGGACGGTGGACGAGTGGAGGATGCCGAGCGTGCCGACCCGCTACGGGGGGCCGGGCCGGGGGGAGGGCGGCCCCCGCGGGAACGGGGAGAGTTAGAGGGAGCCAGCTGCGGGTCAAGTCCACGCTCATCTGTCTCCGGCTCGCCCAAGATAAACCGACGACTGGACTTTGGAGTTCATAGCTCTCAGTCTCAAGAGTTTGAAGCAGGTGAGTGCATTACATTTCCATTCCATGAAAATTGTTAAAATTCTCTCCAGATTATTTGTTCTGAGAAGTGTATTCTAAAACATAACTCTTAGAGAGAGTAATATAATATACCTTTCTTTTTTCAAAACTCTTGGGGTGGGATCTTGAAGGCAGTGACGTACATGCATAGACCCATGCAGCAAGAAAAATGGATTAGAATGGCCATTACCATTTTGATAACGTTGATTTTTGTGGGGTGTTTTAGGTTTAGGACTCGCATGCACTCACAAGTGTTCATCCGTTACGAGGAGGCATTCTATGTGTTAGTATATCAAATACAATTCCCTATGTGTGTGTGTGTTTCAGGCTACCAGCGGGAGGAGGAGGTGGCAGAGCGCTGTGACAGCTGCGAGGGGGGAGATGTGTGGAACACGCTGGCCGAGGACCACAGTGATCTGGCCGCCGAGCTGGTGGTCACCAAACGCGCCCTGCACCAACTACAGGAACTGGTAAGCACTCTTCAACATATACCCTGAATTATTGTGTATTAAACCTCCAGTGCGGGTTGTTCCATATACACTATTAGCCATTTAAATAGCCCACCGCGGGTTATACAAGACCTTCAAGGTCTAGATGCAATCAGATAAAACGCAAGTTATGTGTTGGAACCTTGCTTTCCCCACGGTCTAATCTGATTTACTAGACAGTTTTCATAATATGCGCAACATACCACGCTTATTTTGATATTATCACAAATGAAACCACTAGCTGTTCTTTGCACAATTCTCAACGAAAATATGTAAATATAATCCTTTTTTCAGTTATTAAGCGGACAGCCGCCGGACGGCCGGGAGGATCCCGAGTCTAGACCCTGTGAAGGGTCCACTGCTGAGGAACAAATGGTTTGTATTGTCACATATTCTATATTATCACACATGTGATACATATTAAGGCTACAGATATAACTTTCAATATAATAATACCAAAGTATTTTTGCAATGAAAGAATTAAATGTTGGAAATACTGTAAAATTATCTCCTGATATCCAACCGGGACAGGAATATTTTGCTGTCTTTGACAAGGTTGCTATCATGTAACAGTCACAATCCTTGGATTAATATAAAATTGAAACATAATTAAAAGTGATTGTGATACCTTTGGCTGCAGGTGGTGCTACGTAGTCAGTTGCAGCACACGGAGGACTCTACGCGGGAGCTGCGGGAGGAGCTGAGTAAGGTGAAGAACGACGCCATGCAGCTACAGGGCACCAAGGTACGGCTCAATGCAACGCGCGCCAACCCAGCGCTTAGCGCCGCGTCTTTATTCAATTGAGTCAAACGCTGGGTCGACTACACCTTGCTTACTTAATACTATCTGATACTTCAGACTATGTAGTGTAACTTTGTAGTTTATACTATAAAGTACAGAGTATGATTTATAGCAAAGGTATGTATTGTACGTATGAATCTCACTGCAATAGTGCGTTAAATCCAATTCTTTTTGAATATTGCACATCAACTAGATGAATACCCGTATTTAATTACACACACAGTAAAATTGCTCGAAATGTACTTTGTTGAAGACACACTTTGATTATAAAGAATACGTTTAAAGAGGCCATTGATTGTAATTCGATTGAAATTCTATAATTGTAACCATGATCAGAGCATACTAATAGTATGACCCTGCCTCCTTGACCTTGTCTGACCTTGGTCTCGTCTGACCTAGACCTTGTCTGACCTTGATTTGACCTTGACCTTGTAGATGGGCCTCCAGAAGCGGCTGGCTGACCAGGAGGAAGCCTTTCTCAAGATGAAGGCAGAGTTGTTACGGGTCGGCTTCTCACAGCAAAGTCTGCATACTGAAAAGGTAATCTGCGGTATCACATGTAACTCTGAAGCCATTTCATTTTTTCTTTTTTTTTAAAGCCTATTTTGTGACTCAAAAGTTCATGTGATAAGTTGATTTTTCTTTTATTGGGTGGAAACAGGTATAAGTACAAATACAAATATTCTCTTGGTTCCTGATAGCTGCCCTGCACTCCGGGCCCATGAGTTTAAGACTTTTAGTAGAAAACTGTGTACAAGCTAAACTTGACACAAGATGTTGGTATAGACTTTACGTCACATATACCCATTTTTTTATTACAGTCGGATCTTGAACGGAAAGTTTTGGAAAAAGACCGGACGGTTGTAGATTTGCGGGTAAGTATTTTTATTAACAATATAGATATATATGGTGAGATATAAAACTAAGCCTTTCGTGCTGGGCGTCTTTTTTTCTATATTTGTATAGTTCACAGGGGTAGACACTAACTTTTTCATCTGTGGGCCACCCGGGCCCATAGCTCCAGAAATCTATGGGCCCGCAATTTCAGGTGTGGGCCCGGGAACAAGTTTTACTTTTTTCAAAGAGAAACTCATATTTTCCTGATTCATCTATGTTAAGATGAAATCAAATTGGCTCATTGGCTCTCATGTTCCTCTTTCAAACGACATATTACATGCCTATACCTCTTAGGTATATTCCCCTCCAACATCTAGCAAAATTCCTTGTGGGCCACCCGGGCCCATGAGAAGGTAATTCTGTAGTAAACTACAATTTCAATTTCAATTTCAATTTAACAATTTTTATTGGCAGAAATCCTCTACAAGTAGAGTCCTTAGACTAGAGCCAAGTGTGTACATCCATTTCATTCAGATATTCGGTAAATATACAGTGTTATATGACAAACTTACAAAAATGTAGTATGCGTGGGTGTAAGACTGTGACCCGGACCAAAAATTACGGGCCATTGGCTCCCGGGCCAGCGTTAGTGTCTACCCCTGGTTCACACATTTAGCATTTAACATTAGCATTACCAGCCCCCAAAAAAAATCTATGAAGAAAGCCCATGGAAGCAACTTCTTTAATTGTTTTGAGAGAACTTATTTAAAATTTTCCATGATAATTCACAATCTTCTTTCCATCAATCAGCGTGAGTTGGCGCACAGAGACCGTCAGATTGAAGAACTTGTCGCAAGTCTCCAGTTCCAACAACAAGACAAGGAGATGTCGACGCGAGCCCTTCATGCTCAAATCATCGACCTTCACGAGAAGCTGCAGCTAGTGGGAGACACGGAGGTGTCGTTGTCTCACCGTCTGGCCAACCAGGACCGTAAGATGGCCGTGCTGGAGGGGAAACTACTCCACACGCAGTTTGACGGGCCCGGCTCGAGGCCCTCCTCAGGACGCTCAACTCAGGTACGGAGAGGCACGCTAAGGGGGCCTGATTGTGGCCAGATTCGGGATTTGGGGAGTAAAATTAATGTGATATTCAGAGAAAAAGAGATGAGGCTGCAGCGGGGAGGGAGGGGGGGGTCATGGGAGAGATCTGCTTGTTGGAGCTCTGCTCTGTCTTTTACATTTTAACTAGATATGTTTACATCACAGTTTACAGTTGAAGACTCGGAAAATATCTGTCACATAAACTGACATTGGAGTTAGATAAACCACGATAAAACCACCATCGATCCTACCTTATAAAATCCTTTATTTCATGTAACACATGACACATACTACATTTACCTGTGTTCTATTCACCCATACAGAGCTCTAACAACGATGACATCCAGGTGGTGCGGGACTCGTTGCAGAGTCTGCGTAGTTTTGTAGGTAACGACCCGAACCACCACTCGATAGACGCGCTAGAACACAGCATCTCCTCCCTGATGGAGCGGCTCCAGATGTCAGAGGCCAGCCGACTGGTGAGTGCTGCATTTATAAAGATAAATTGCCACAATCAATAAATAATCTTCAAATAGATTTTTGTCAACAAACTGGTGCACTTCTCTATTCAACTTTAGAAATACTAAAGCATTCTACCACTCCAACATGCTTTCACTGGCTTAGCCCTTCAAGGACCACATTATGCTTTAACCCATCAAAGGCCGCATAATGCTTTAGTATGAAATGCCCGTTATCATCATGATACATCCTTACAGCCCTGTTGAGTAACTGCCTGGTGCTGCATTCATGGATCATGCTGCCCCTTCGGGAGTGTATCCACGCCATAATACAAGAATGACTGGCGAGTTACTTGCTAGGGCTTAATCACTGGAATTCAATTATGAATATCCATAATTCTCATTGTTTATAATAACTGCATAGTTAGCTGTAAGTGTTAAATTCAAATCTATATCTTACCTTTCAGAGTGACAGTATGAACACGACGTCGGGCAGACCGCGAGTTAATTATGACTCGACGGGTGACGCACGCCGGTCACCCATCTCATCCTTACAGATGCATGGTAAGTTACTCCTATCATTCAAAGCCCAAAATGTTTTATCAAGCCGTTTAACCCTTTAAGGGTGACATGTCGCTAAAAGATGACATTTCTTGATGCACCAATGCGTCCCAACCCCGTTGGGTCGTCATGAGTAACTCGCCAGGGCTGCAGTCATGCATCATGACGTCCAAGGCATCTAATCTTTAAAAGGTTAAAGGCAGGACTATCACCACCAACCGCGATAAGACACAAAGCGACAAAACCATAACATTACTGAACCCAGCTAATTTTGATGTTTTATGAGTTTTGAAAGCTATAATGTGTTATACATGTACAATGGGTACCACACTGTGACGTTGCAGGTATGCACCGTCTGGACTCGTCGTCAGGCAGCAGTGGTGGCTCGTCCACCAAGGTGTTGTACTTCACAGACCGAGCCGTCACACCCTTTATGTGCACCATACCGCGCCGGTAAGTCTCCTACCGCCACAATATTAGGCACAGACCGTAACAAATGTGTAATTGCCACAGTTTCTAGTATTGGAAAAAAGGCAGAAATTTGGCAGGGCTCTCAGATATATGGCCATGGGCGTTAATGAGTTTGTATACAGTGCATGTAAATACTGATGTGTCTATGAAGTTTAGATAGATACAAACTTGTATGATTTTGGAAGCTTTTCTACCTTGTTCAGATTGAACGCGAATTTATTTTATCACTGAGTTTGGAAGGGAAAGGCATGCTGTTCTTACCGGTACAATGTACATACAAAATATATAGAATCGCATTTTTGGATTAATATGAATTAAGAATAATAGTCCATCAGAAAGTCAGATAATATCCCACATTGTTGGGTTCAATCTTCATTGCTGTTTTTTCGCGTGCATACATGTGTTTACGGTGTTGGATTACAGATTAGGAGAGATCACGCTGCGTGACTTCAGGGGCATGTTTGACCGTCACGGACAGTACCGCTTCCACTTCAAGGCCATGGACCCAGAGTTTGGTACAGTCAAAGAGGAGGTAGGTTAAAGGCAATGTTATTGATGCTCATGAATCTATTTCTCTACAAATATTTTATATTTGATGCCACTGGATATTTGCAACCAAAGTACAAGGGACCACCCAATAAAGGGTTTATTCATACGGTAGTATATATTGTGCCCCTACATGGGTAAAAATCGACACGGGCGACACGGCCCTTTTAAAAATCGACACGGGCGACACGGCCCTTTTAAATATCGACGGACATAGCCATCTTTATAATGCCCTTGTATATTCTATACAGATAAAAATCGACACAGGGACACGGCCCTTTTGCTAAAGATCGACACGGCGACACGGTCAATATTATGGCGACCCATGTAGAGGCACTATATTAGCAATCGGTGTTTTTTATTAAGGATTGCTGTTTTTATGAATATTTAATTTTGTATGAAATTTTTAAATTGACTCGAATGGTTTCAGATAACGCACGATGATGATATCATACCGGGATGGGAGGGCAAGATAGTCGCGTGGATCGAGGAGGACCATGCATGACCAGACGCCCCTGACGACAACTCAGCCATAGCCTCGCCTCTGTCGTAATCACCCCTCACTCACCTCACTTCTGCTGCTATTTAACATGGGCCTTTATGAATGGTGATCCAAGATTTTCAAGGATAAGGCGCACACATTATATTTGCACCCACTGATAGCAAATGTATCCAAAAGGAGCGGAGGGTGTGTGCTCTGCCTGAATCCACCACTTATGTGTGGCCCGAGGTGGGACAAGGTGTAACAGTGAGTTGTACGGCAGAGCACCTTAACGTGTGTGTGGACACATAGCTCAAGGCAGAGTTGGACGTTTAGTATATAATCCACGAGTTCTACAGCAAGTATAGAGTGATGTCATATGCACCAAACCATCAGGATCCATCTTACAAGTGGCTCCTGTAGATTAACCAATGAGGAGTTGCGATACAAATGGGTCCTGTTAAAGAACCAATTAAAAGCCACGTTACAAGTGGTTCCTATGGATTAACCAATTAGGAGCTGCGTTACTAGTTGGTTCGATGGATGAACTAATCGCGAGCTGCGTTAAAAGTGGGCCTGGTGGATTAACCAATCGCAAGCTGCGTTAAAAGTGGATCCGGTGGATTAACCAATTATGAACTGCGTTACAAGTGGGTCCGCTGGGTTAACCAATCAGGAGCTGTGTTACAAGTGAATCTCAGTGCTGCTCCCTGGTGGCCAAAGTCTGTGATGTTGTCTGGCCTTCTCTGTTGGCTTCTCTTTGAACTAATTGTGATGTTTTCGTTGTTATTATTGTTACGCCTTCATAGCTGCGAGTCAGTTTGTTTACCAATGAAATTACAGATCTGAGCTCGATTAAAAAAACACACCGAATTTTACGTTAATCAATATTTTTACATTTCCAGACCTTTACTATATGTATATACAAAGACTGAAACTGGAATGATACCTTTAGAATAAGAAAAAGTAATATATATTTGTTAGCCCTATTGAACTTATTTAGCACTTAAGACAATAATATATAATATCTGATTCAATTTGTAACTCCCTTTGTATCTCCTTCATACATTTGTTTTCCCTTGTCCCATAAATTGATTTTTAAAAAAGCTCTAATTTATTGAAAAATAGATCTAGGTAAATGATTTTACACTATTCCTATGTGTTTCCAATGAACAAAAAAGTCTCATTTAAAAGAATCTATCAATGTGGTCACATGCAGAAAGAACTTAAAGATTTCTCAGCGTCGCTAACGGCGTTAGTGGTGACTTGCAGACAGTTATCCCCAGAGGTGGGAAGTGTACATATATTTATTGTGACGATAAATACTAGTCATTAAATTGTATTTATTCACTAGGAATTCACACGAAATACAATGGAGGAAATGTTAATCAAATAAGAGCACTGTTCAAATATTTCGATGAAATGTTGTTTGCTTTAAAGCATGTAGAAGAGAATTATTGACTATATGTCTATATTGTGTAACTATACTTCATGAAATCAATGGGATTTGAGAATGTGATTCTGTACAAGTTTAAATGAAAGTAAATGGGAATGAAAGATTTTATGTGCGTGAGTACTAATTATTTATCGACACAAATTCAGCACTGGACGGATAGCTTTAATTTCTTCTCATGCGTATGGCTTTTTGGGATAAGCTTATAATTGTTACAAATAGGTTTGCCATCTTCTTTACAAATGCAGGTTTTCCATTAGATTTAATTTCTGTCAAAGTTTATGAAGTAAACTGGTACTATTTATTTGATTCAAAATATGTAGAAATTTCTCATTTCATTATGCCTAGTATGGAGTGCCTTTCCATACTTCAAAAAATCGTTATTCATTTCATATCATTCCATATATTATAGGCAATTTTCATCAATACTACTTCATATTTTATTGCTTATTCCGCCAGTGTTGAATTGACTGTATCTACTCATTAAAATGGTGCCTCCACTGAACAACTTCTATTGCTGTAATATATGTTTATAATTTGTAAGATTTGCAATTTATGTGAGTGTGATGGCTGTGTCCTGCGTTCCGATAGTGTATATATTAATGTGTGGCGGATGCGACCAGCGCACTCCGACTGAATGTACAGGGAAGAGCTATAGTTACACGGTTCGGTCTTCCGGAACTGGTGCGAGTCACAAAATCCATTTGTATAATATCCTATTGCTGTCAGTCGTATGTTGATTGTTTCTGCATTAAACTGTAGCTTCCATTTGTCTCAAAACACGCCATACGAGTTTATTATAGTGAATTGTCCAAAAATCATCTCCCCTGTGATTTCGGGGAGGGTGAAGGGTGGGTGGGTGGGGGGGGGGGGGGTATATTATTTATAAGCTTTTAGCCCTTTATTACAGTCGATAGTACATGTTGACTCAATAGATCTTTAAGAGCCTATTACTCAGATAGCGGAATATCTAGAATGAAAACCTGGTCTTTTTTGCGAGTAGACCTGATATACATGTAATTTGACATTGGTTAAAAATGGAACGCTTTGTTAAATGTGCAGTACAAGTTATCTGCCGCATGTATGGTCAGGTGGTCTCGTGTCATGTACCGGTACTGAATGTAACATAGTCGATATATCCATGTGTATCGTACAAAAGTATTGATGCTTCATGTCAAAAGGTGTCTCCACTACGCCAATCTAATGTAACAACAATTCTCTACTCTCATCGGTTAATGTGTAATTTAATACAACCTAAGGAGAGTCGTCTATGCGCCCCTCAATTCACCAACCTAGCCTTCACTCTCCAGCAGATGTTTGGTCCTGACTAGATCAGACTGGCGGCCATTATCCACCGGTGGATGATGGGAGAGTGACGCCAATGCTTGGTGAATGTAAGCGTACAGAGATAAGATTCAACCCCACGGGTGGAGCCACCTACCGTCTTTACCTCGCGATACATTGGTGTAATTGCTCCATGTCTGACTTCATAGCTCATGTCTATCAAGTGTAGCCATATTATAAGGTGTGATTGGTCTAAGTCACGAAGTGATGCCCGACAGAGCCATCTTCAAAGTGGTAGATGGGATATTTGCACATTAAACAAGACAGAACTTCTGTTGCTGTTATAAACATAGTATACTATGTACCTTACCACATGTTGCTCAATGCTACTTCACGATAACTATGCAGTCATTTGTAATCCCAGTCAAGGTCATCATGTTTAACCTTCATCCAGTACAAGGTTAGGTCACAATTGGGTAAGGTCATGACCTTTGACCTTTACATCAGATGGGGTCATGTCATATGACCTCAACTCAGTAAAGTTACCAGTCAATGTCATAATGTATGACCTACATGACGTTCATCCTGGATAAGGTCATCTCAGGTCGCATAACCTTGAGCAACTTCATGTAGAGCCAATACGAAGATCAGTATTAACCCAAAGAGTCCTATACTATTAAATGCATCCCTTAGAACGCCACCATTTTTTTTGCAACAACTGAACTGTTGAAGCGTTGGGTAAGACCGGGTATTTATAACTTTAGAAAGCATAGCATCCTAGCGGTTACTATAATCAAGCTGTGATTTCACGAGCTGATATGAATCTACCAATCGAACGATCCAATCCATCATTCTGAGGATTTGACGCGTTAAAATTTCAATTTTACTTTATAAAAGTCTGCTACTAGGAGTCAAGTCCCATATTCAGTAAAGAGTGTAAATTGTAATAGATCTATAGGATGTTGTCATGTAATATGGTATATCATACTAGATTATGTTCACAACTATTAAACCAGTCCCAGCCTACGAGTTAAAGGCATGCGGCATGGTAATTACATGGTTTAGATTCTTTTTCAATCTTTTATTGCAAAACTTCCAATTTGAAAGAAGTCCTGAATAACCTTCATTCAGGAAAAGAACACTATGTTCTAGAGAAAGCTCACTTCATATGATGATGTCTGCGTTGTATGTCGTATATACCAGTTATCACTGTTGATACCGGCAGCAGTTCAGTGTCGGGACACGTTTTATGACACTGCAAGTTTTATATTTTCTACATAAATGTACTAGGGGGACAGAACCACTGTATTTTTCTGTAGTATTGTTACAAAATAGTAATTCTTCACCCAAAATGGCACCAGGCCATGGTTGTGGTCTCGTGGAATCTTTGATAGTGAGAGAATTATGTCTAAAGCAAATTTATAATTTCATAACACCAATTTAAACAGAATTCCTTTGTATACTTGTGACTCGGTCGGAACCGACTGGCAGACATACGCCCCCACCACTGTGCAATCAATGTAAATAAATCATGTGAATTTCAAATGCAGCTTCCATCTTGACTTATGTTTTTTCAAAGATGTATCTAAGGCATTTCGCGATTTAAAAAAAAAGTTAATCATAATATCAGTGTTAATGTTTAGTTACATAAGTTTTGATCTTTAGTTACAGTACTTTCATGGGGTGTTGGGCTATGTTTTCCTATATGAGAATGCTACATTTCTCGGTGATATCCAAGCTAAGGGTGCAAAACATTAATTTAGACTTTTCTTGGAAGTAATATGAGCATGCGTTCCTAAGGAGAATTATGAGAGTTAAAGTGAGAATGTGGGATAATGGCACGAAGAAAGTTGAGCATGATGGTGTAACATTGCACATTATGCAGATCACGCCATTCACCAAATTGTGTGCAAAAAGAAATTTTACAGTCCAGTTTTAAGGCGAAATATTTTGAATATTTTAATTTGTAGGCCCCATATTGGAAGCTCCATTGCACAAGCATAGCATATTTTCGTGTTTGGGTGGGGAAATTTGTGCAAATTAGGTATGTGAGGTCTACAATTAGAGAGCTCTGTGACCAACTTTTCCCTGAATTGGGATGTCCTGCCTTTCAGAGAAGCCATCAAGGAAGGTGGTTGGGAGCCAATGTGTGGAGAAGATAGATGGCATCAGTACGAAGAGGGGGGTAGGGGGATGGGGATGTTCGAGTTTGGGTTTGGGATGTGGAGGTTTATATTTGGGTTTGGGATGTTTTTGCTTCGGAATGGGTATGTTCAGATTCGGGATAGGGCTGTTCGGGATGGGGATGTTTAGGGTGGAGATGTTGCAAAACAAGCACAAATAATTAAATGTTTAATTCTGACACTCTGCCAATCAGTCCCTCTTGCCCGTGAACCCTGAGTCCCCCAGTAATGCTAGTCACTTGCTCCCTCTTTGATTTGATCCCACATTCTAATGCATTTAACGAAAAATCATTAAAAAGTACACCCCATAAGCCCTCGCTTTTGCACTACAAGGAATCCAAGCCCTCTATTTTACTCAAAATACTAAAGCCAAAGTGGACATTTATGACTAATACAGCATTGAGACAAGGCAAGACAAGGGGTTTGTTCTTATTTTTAATTCATAAATATCACATTTTTGTACTTTGGCTTTTTTGAATCTATCATACTTAAACTATATACAATAACATGAATAAAACATTAATATCAAAATAAGATAACTGGTTTGGCTAGGGTTCTATGGTTAAGGTGAGTAGTTGGTCAAGTATCTCCAGCCGCTGTCTGTAATGTTCGCGACGAGCCCGTAACTCGTGTAGTAGGTCGTCTTCCAGATACTCGTCACCATCAGACATAGTTGAACCGTCTGAAATATGAGGAGAATTAGAAAAAACTCCAATTTAATAACTCATTAAGTTCTGTTGTAATGTTGACAGTCATCGGTTTGCAGCACAAAACTGAACCATCAGATATAGCATATTTTTGAAGTATAATTGAGGGGAAACATGCTGCCCGTTTATTGTAGTACATTGGCCACTAATTGCTTTTATCTCAGAACATTGCTTTTATTTTGAGAAAAATAAGCGATTCTTTTTTTTATGATAAAAATATCTTGAGATAATTTTATTTCTCAGTAGATAAAGTAGATAAAGTAGATAATATTAACAGTGCGCATACCGTCTTGCTGCTCAGGTAGGGTCTGGTCGCTCTCTGTTTGGGATGCGGTTACCTCAGTGTCTTCAAACAGACGCTCTGTCACCACCTACAACATGGGCAATGTGGGTCTTGAGTATTTGTTTGATATTTACATGCAGTTGTTTGATATTTACATGCAGTTGTTTGATATTTATATGCAGTTGTTTGATATTTACATGCAGCTGTTTGATATTTACATTAGCTGTTTGATATTTACATGTAGCTGTTTGATATTTACCGTAAATTCCCGCGTACTACCCGCATCTCGCGTATAACCCGCACCCCCAACTCAGGGGAATCCTATAACCCGTTTTTGAATTTGAAAATTTCAATTTTAGTACTGTTCTATAGTAATAAAAACCCTCGTATAACCCGCACCCTATATAGGCATGTTTGGTATCAAATGAAAGCTGAGTCTGGTTCGCGTACAACCCGCGGGTAGTACGCGGGAATTTACGGTACATGTAGTTGTTTGATATTTACATGTAGTTGTTTGATATTTACATGTAGCTGTTTAATATTTACATGTAGTTGTTTGAAATTTACATGTAGTTGTTTAATATTTACATGTAGCTGTTAAATATTTACATGTAGCTGTTTGATATTTACATGTAGTTGTTTGATATTTACATGTAGTCGTTTGATTTCAACCTAATATTGCGGAATTCGCTCGTTTACATAACTTATCTCTATCAAGATAATGTAATTATCAAAATGGCTTGTCATCAGATGTGGGTAGATGCTAGTTACCTGTTGTATGGTGGGTGTGACGGCACGTTGACCCCTGATGGGGCTGCTGTGACACAGAGGTGTGACGTCACAGATACTGGCGTCTGTCAGACTGCCACGGACCACCTCCCCACGGGCTGCTCTGCCGCCCCGGCCTCCCTTGGTATCTGCGGGTCGCAGTTCCCTCCGCTCCGGGCTCTGTCTGCCTGATGTGGGTTTTAATTTAGTTTCCTTTGATTTGGCACTTCTGTGAGAGGACACCTTAGTGTCCGACTGATGGCGTGTGGGGATTGGTTCCGGTCCACTCTCAGGATTCTTGGAGGAGTGGTCACTCCGAGGTTGACCGGGTTCTTTTGTAGATCTAGAGGTGCGTTTCTCATTTATTTCCTTGGAAGAAGTAGATGGTTTCTCAGTGTGTTGCCGGTGGCTCTCCTTCGACTCCCTACTTCGTGATCGGTCAGGTTTGCCGCTCTCTTTATGTCGCTGTGTCCTGTCGGACCTCTGCCGCTCCTTACTTGACTCCCTACTGCTGTGATGTGAACCGTCACGCTCCCGACTCCTTTTCTGCCTGTCCACACTACCCTCATCTCTGCCTCTATCATGTCTCTTCTCCTTTCCATCTTTCCGGCTGTCTTTCTTTTGATCCTTGCGCTCTCTGCTCGGACGTTTGTTTGGACTGGAAGGCTGATCTGCAGAAGAGCGTTCACGGCCTCGACCTCGTGCAGGATCTTCACTGGAGATACTCTCTAGTTCCTCCTGTAGTTGTACCATATGTCGCTTCTTGTAATTCTCATACTCGACGTCCGAACACGAGTCAATCACCAGCGGACCGACATCTTTCACCGGTTCCTCTTCGCTAATATTACGTTGGCTCAGCGGCCTACTTTCGTCCGTGTCCGTATCACTCAAATAACTCTTATGTTTCCTTTGCCTTTCAGGGCTTTCAGTACTTTTACTAGGATGCGTTTTATTCTCCAGGGTCCGATGGTGGTGTTTGTGTGGGCAAGGCAGAATATCGCACGACAAATGAAAATGGGGTTCCATTTCTGTTGATTCACCTGGATGGTTTGTAAATTTGCGGCGTGCCATGGAGGGGCTGGCTATTGGGCTGCGGTGCTGGGTAAAAGTAACGGGCGCGTGTGTCGAGGGAGCTTCTAGTTCAGCGTTTAGACTTGTTTGACACACTGCATCGCTATCGGTCCGAGTCTGGCAAACAGCATCAACCTGAGTGCAGAAGGAATATGTAAGAGTACAGAATTTAGAAAAATGTATGGCTGAAAATATAAGGACAGAATCTAATTTAAAGATAATTCTCAAGTCTGGTACAATTCTTGTCACAAAGCTACGATGCAGAGAACTGAAGACATTTTCAATGAAACTTATTCATTTACCACATTAAAAATAGGATAAATGATGTATTTGAGACAACAGCGGTTCTAATAACTCAAATAAGACTTGATTATCCACCTTAGCAGAAACCACATTTTGACTGATATCTTCAGTCAGTTTATCGCGAGTGTCTACAGGAACGGACGACTCCTTGTCGCGCGGCACATCTAATGGTGGCGCCGTGTCCTGGGGTCCTGTGGTAACCTTACGTCTGAATTCAGCGAGCTTAGATTCCACCTCATCTGCTACCTGCAAACAAGAAATAAATTATCAGTGATCTACTTCGAAATGCTATTTTATTTTTGAGACAGATTCTTTTTTTTTTTTTTAATCTTAGTGGCAGGGCCATTGGTGTCCAGCGTCAGCATAGTGTCCATTCTAGTTAGCTCTGGTAAATGTAGTCCTTATACCCGAGAGCGATGCAGAATTGTGCTAGATAAGAATCTTTACTTGAATAGGTGACAGTTTGTGGCGTTATCGAAACGCTATGCAGGACCACAAGTGGTCATATACAGCAGGCGGGTTTGGGTTGGTTTTATTTTTCTCATGTGTATATGCAGGTCAAAATTGTTGACTTTCCCACCAGAAAAAAAAGGAAGAAAATTTTTGATTAATTCCCACCCCCTTACTGAGGCTTACCTCGGCGCTGGTCCCGTTGGAGGAGGTTAAGAAGCGGGAGGCCTTGTTGCGTAGTGCCTCCATGCGCCGCTGTTGGCGCCACTGGTGTAGGATGTCGTCCTGAGGTCTCAGTGGTTGCCGCACCTCCCCACCTGAAGGAGCGCCCAATGTACCTGCATGGGTGCAGGAGGGAACCGGTTTTACTAAATGTACTACAGAGTTAGTTACATTGCCCTAGTTCAGGCTTGGCATCATAATGGGCCTCACGGCTGAGTGGCTATGGCCACAGAATCATAAATTGTAAAAACATACAGAGATTGTGTGGGAATCTAGCTTAAAATTCCATTGTTTGAATTGAACCTCCACAAACCAATTCTATTGGTCATTTCTCCTTGAATATTGCTAATAGTATCCTGCTTTACCATCCCCAGATAGCAACGATAAAGAATACCAGCAGTTCTGCTCCCTACGAGTATTATTATTTTCATTCAATTTCAAACAAAGTTATGAACACTAATATGATTATTGAACCAAAACTTTGAACAATAGTATGGGTATTTTTGAGTGAAATTTGAACTGAAGACTTAGCCATGTTGTGGTTCATAATGACTGTGTTAATAGATTATATTTGTGACTGTGCTGCATGCGCGTCTTACCGGTGGCCACAAAGCTGGGTAGGTAAGGCCTCTCGTGTGGTCCTGTGCTCTGTGGGACGGTGGTGGACGAGGAAGATGTGTCCGACCCCAGGCCAACCGTGCTCACCACCGGGGCGGATGAGTCCAGACTGCTCTCACTGTCAACAATCAACACTGATTTTCAACAACCAATTCCAACAATTAAGAACTATCAACAAGCATTATTAACAATCCACTCCAGACAATGGACACTGTTACAAAGCTAGTCCAGGCTAGTATTAACTATCGAACATTCAAAGCTTATCAGGTTTAGGGTATCTTAAATTCTATCTGTAAATAACGACACCTCTGTGAGTAATGATCACTTTACATCAATGTTAAGAACAACGACAGATACAACCTTATTCAGACCAGTACCTACCTTCTCTCCAGTAGCCGTTCAGTCTTCTCCTGCAGCCTTCGAGTCTCCGAGTCCAGGTCAGTCGTCCCGCGTGTCCGCACTGACTCCTACAAAACATGTCTTATCGTTACGATGGTGAAGCAACGGATAAAGAGGTGGGGGATAATAACAAAAAAGAAATTAAAAAAAGGGGTGGGTGGGTTATTACTTATCACAGTTTTACATATGCAGGATGTTTTATCACTGTCAAAATTTTTCTCCAGTGATGAGATATATTGTGAGAAAAGTGACCTATTAACCAGTTAACAAACCACAATGTTACCGCCTAAAGAAACATGCATTAAAGACTTCAATAAATCCCTATTCAAAAGCCACAAATGACAAGGCTCACTCAAGCAGTAATGAACACTTACTGATGCTGACGAGAATCTTGACCTTGAGTGACCTTGTGACCTTGCGGTGACCTTGGGCTGGCTGGTGTCGCTGGTGTCGCGTGGCGTGGAGCTGCCCTGGGGGGAGTCTGAACGCAGCCACCAGAAGTCTGCCGGGTTGGTCGTTGCCTCCCGCCGCGCACGCTGCTCCCGACTCAGCGGCTCACCGTGACGAAACCTCTCAATGTACCTGATTTTTTTTGTAGGGTAAAAGTTAATGTGTTTAAGATATACCGTAAATTCCCGCGTACTACCCGCATCTCGCGTATAACCCGCACCCCCAACTCAGGGGAATCCTATAACCCGTTTTTGAATTTGAAAATTTCAATTTTAGTACTGTTCTATAGTAATAAAAACCCTCGTATAACCCGCACCCTATATAGGCATGTTTGGTATCAAATGAAAGCTGAGTCTGGTTCGCGTACAACCCGCGGGTAGTACGCGGGAATTTACGGTATATAGTAAAAAACAGACTTGGATATTCTTCAGTTTATTTTACTAATGCGTGACTCTCTATGTTCTCTCAACCATGTTCATAAATACACCATATGATTTAAGGTGGGTCGCTACCTCTTGAATATGGACACACTGTGCAGGTATCTGCGCATATAGCTTAAATGTATCAGAATGAGCTAATATTACAGTATCTGATACATATATAAGCTGATTAAGCCATGTTAAAAAATTGTGAGATTTCGAGCAAAATTGAGCGTTTTATTGGACTTTGCATGATTGATATATTTAAAGCTAATGATATTTGCTATTTTTATCAAAAGTTAGAACATTGAAACTATTTACCAATAAATCATTATCTAGAATGATATAGATCTCATAGAAAAACCAATTGTAGCCATTTTCTACCCTGATTCTAGCCATTTTACACTTTATTTTTAGCTTTAAATGTAAGATTTAGACCGATTTTGCTATATTTTTTAACTTCAAAGGCCAAAAAAACTAAAAATATGCCCAGGACCCCCTATCAATATCACTTTCATATGTTAGCAAATGATCTGAACTAATTTCTTAGAAAGTTAAAAAAAATTCTGTTAATTTTGAATACCATTTTTAGCCAATAACGCTACAAAATGATAGCAATTTATTCCTTTTCTTCCCAAAAACATCATATTTTTGCTCAGAATTCCATGGCATACAACTGTAAAATTAATTTTGCAGTGAAGTGGAACATATAGCCATTTCACATGTGAAGTTTTACATTTCTGTGCATATTAAATGGTTGATATTTAAAAAAAACGTTGAAGTTTTCACACTTTTTTCTCATTTTTAGAGAAAAATTTAAATACTTTAATTTTTCAAAATTCTGTATTTAAAAAAGTAGGTCGGGACCCCCCATTTTTCTTTTCATTTTTTGTTTCTATATGATTCAGACTATCTTTAGAAAAAAAATAGAGACATTCTGTTAACTTTGATCAAAGGGTAGCGACCCACCTTAAGAAAGAAATGGATGTAAGAATTGCGTTCCTTATAATTTACTGGTACTAGGATTCATATTACAAACATAACTTCATCTATATAGTCTTTGATTAAAGGAAACTTCACACATATCACTTTAGAAACATTTCCCTGACTTACTTGGAGAGAGTGGATGCCCTGGTGCCTGGCTCAGTGGAGCAAGTCGTCTGAGATAAGGCAGATGTGTCACCAACTTTAGAGATCTCTGATAGCAAGTTGTTGACTAACGGTCGGGTTTGGCCTGATCGCGGTAGCCCGTATTCACTGAGGAGCGCAGACAGGGGTTTCATGGGGCCGCCGCTGTCCTCGTGGTGTGGTGCACTCAGGCCAGACTCGTCCTGCATGCCACTGAACGGGACAAGCGTTAAATATAGGAGTCATTCAAATATTACGTAATAAAAATTCTAGCAATTTGTTACCCCCTGCCCACACAACCTTGCAATACTTAAAAATCTTTTCTCTTTGAGCTTATTTAATTAAGCTTACAAATTTAGCTAAATCTTTTTTGAGAAGCATATACATGTATATCATATCGATGCTTACTCTAATGTGGAGTATCTCTCACTGGCAGGCCAAGATTCGTCAAACTTTGAGGATGTGTCGCCTGGGCTGGCACCCGCTGCTGTCGGCTGAGTGTTATACGTATTGGTAGGCTGGAGGAAGTGGATGTCACGTGCATCCGGCGGCTCCTTCCCTCGGTCCGGTGCAAGCACGACCCATTTCTTATCATCCTGAAGACCCTGCTGCCGCGTTGGATGATAGAATGCCTTGTGAAGTGGGGGCTCATAAAAAGGATCATTCCTACAAGTAAAGGAAAATACACGCAGACGTTTATCCTTATAGTCATATATTTATGCCTAGACTATATTACCCGGGTATATAAAGGGTGTGGTCATTTATTGCTTACTTAGAAAGATTATTGCACCCCCCTCCTTGACCTTGTAGGCTTGTATCGTGAAAGCATGTGATTGTGAAAGTTTTAGGGTGTTAATTAGATCTATATATTTTTTATCAATAACTAGCCTAGATCTTCTTTTTAAGGAAGTGATAATTCCGAGAGTCTGTACGCCTGACCGAGAGTCTGTACGCCCAACCAAGAGCCCTCCGTGTGCTGCCCACGGTACAATGATGGTGTGTTTTGCCCACCTCCTGTCTGCGCATGCCCAGTGGGTGGCGTTCACTCTGGCTAGCTTCACTTTCCTGCGCGGACAAAGTCGGTCTCTGATATCATGCAGTTTCATGCAAGAGACTTCTACTATTATGCAGATGATCTGCTAGCTGTTTGGTGGCGAGATATCTTTAAAAAAAAGCGTCTCACCAGACCTGCCCATAGACTTAACATTGTTTTGTATACTACCATGTGAGCAATGAAGCTTAGTCCAGAGTAGGCCTACATTTAGGCCTACATAGAAGGCTTCATTGCAGTAGAAAAATTTAATTTTGTGACCATTTTTGTTTTGCATTTTTTTAATGTGTTTCAATGGGTTGATTTAGTTGATTGACCTATTGTTCTCTTTGTCTTGAATGTATCTACCCTATGATGTTAGTATGTGTCCTGTACGCCCCTTTTTCACTGAACTAGATGCATCTAAAGGCACAACTTTCAAAATGAGGGGGAAAAAAACGGGCCGAGGGCGTCTCCCTTAGACTCAATAATTATTTCTTTAACACTTCACCCACCAATAGATAGATCAGGCTTTCCTCTTTAAGTACATGCCACCCATTTGGGATGCTGACATACAGAGCCTTTTCTATGGCAAATTTACAATCACATGTTTAGCATAGTGGCACTGGCAGATACAATACGCAACACCCGGTCAATGTGTCATCGCTACCAAGACTGCAAGAGGAGTCTACTTTTTTACACCCCCACCAATCATGGGGTCCCCATGGGGTCGAATTAACATTCACGTCCATGTTAGTAAAATAGATGCTTCTAGTAGGTACTGTAAAAACATTCTCCCCCGTGACACTTGTCTTGTGCCTGTACTCATTGATTGTTGGGAGTCAGTGTCAGTGTGACTGAGAGAGTAGGTGAGTTCGGTAGCAGGTTTTTATTGATCGGATCTACCAGCCTGCCTACTCAGGAAGGCAAATTGGGGACCTGAAAACTAGTTATTTTCTATCTAATTTTTTAATATTGATATTGTGAGAGAAGTATACAGAGTAGAGAGTAACCAAAGATACCACTGTAAAGCTCTTTTAATGCTGATCATGACTAGATTCACTTCTATGTGGCTTGAGATAGGTGGATGGTATATATCAGGATATATATCTGGATAAATATTACAAGAAGTTCCAATAAATGGTGTGTTCGATTTGGCGATATGGACATTAAAGAAAACTTTTTGTTTATTTTGAGGTTGCTGTATTTTAGATGTTTAGAGGACACATTGGGGATTAATTATCTGTAAAAAATGTTAAATTCTGATGAAAAGAAAGTTTTCTACAACTTTTTAAGTTAGAACTTGAAACCAAATAAATGTATTTTTTTTCGTAAATCAAAATATTGGGACTTCTGCACCATCTGATTACAATGTAAAGGGCCCAAATTAGAGAACCCCCACTGGTCTGAAGGTGACATGACAAATTTGTTTTACAAATCGATTTTAGGGAGTGATCATTTATTATCAACAGGGGGGGGGGGTGGTGGGTTTGGGGGGGGGGGGCAAAAAAATTTAACCTGTTTTGAGCCAAAAAGCCAGCGCGTTACTATGCTTCAAAGGGCCCGCACGCTAGCCGATTTTCGACCCTAAGGGGGGGGGGTAAAAAATTTTGACCCCTTGACCGGGGGGGGGGGGGGGTAAAAAAATTTGCGCGCTCCGCACGGAAACCCACCAACCCCCCCCTGTTGTTAAAAAATGATCACTCCCTTATATTGTGCAAATTGCACATGATTCAAATGATTACACATGAGGGTCTAAAAAGTATGATTTTGCTATGGCTATTTAGGCCTATGCCTAGGCTATGGCATTCATAATGTGCTCCAATATATGAATTAATGGAAAATTGAGGGAAATTACAGAAAATGTTTAATCTAGCACAATTTGGGCTGAAACAATGATTGACAAATGCCTTATTTTCGCATTAATATGTGAAAATTCCATTTATTAAATTGTATAGTTCTACATACCTTAGATAATATTTTGTTAGTTTTCTTGAGTTGCTTAGAAGTGCTTTTGAAAATTCCCTTGTTTAACACCTCTAAAACACTGGATAGACCCTAAGTCCCCTATTTGCCTTCCTCACCTTCTAGTGTACTAGTGACTTGCCCCGAGTGAGCAAGTTCAGGCTTGTGCAGAGGCCCCAGAAATTGCAGTGAAGCTACGACTGTGTGACTAAATTACATATTTATGCGTAGCTAGTAAGACATTTAGTTACCTTGATGGTTTGGCATGTTTATATCGCGTTGCCATGATGATTATTAAATCAATTAACGTATAATTCGTGAATAAATACGCTGCAAAAGTTCAAATTCTGCACCTCGGCCGCCATAACAAAACAACCGGAAGTTAAGATCATAGGGAGCATAGATTTACATATAAAGAATACTCCGTATCAAAATCGTGATTTGGCAAATACATGTGAAGTGACAGGTATGTAATATTGTTTTAGAATATGTTTTAGTCGATATCTGACAGTTTTTCTTCAATTGTATCGCTGAAAGGTGAAGTACTCTGAAATATCATTATGAAATAATAACCCGTCCCTTCATTTGCGAAAACGAGACAACAGACGGCAACATGGCTTCCTCCGACAGTAAAGTAGCGAAATCCGCCAAAGGAAAGCAATTATCTCAAGAACAAATTGTCGCTGGCTTCCAAGAACTAAGACAACAACAAAAGGCAGTTGCCAGTAAAATGTCAGAGCTCGATATGGAGCGGAAAGAGCACGAGTAAGTAGAAAATCCCACTATGTTTGGACCGGCACATGCTGCCTGTCACTGTCACTGTGGTTTCCATAGCCAAGCAAAGATGAGTTGACACATGTTTATTTGGCCATGTTTGACAGTTTGTTCCAAATGACTAGAGTCTGTATTGCATCCAGGTTTATTTCAGCCTATATAGACCTCTAGGCTCTAGTAACCTACGAAATTATTCGTTAGTCTTGATTTGGAATTGGATCAGTGTGATTCAGCATTTCATTGAGTTTGCACATTTGATTTGAACTTGAAGATAAAATCATGATAAATCAATTTCAAGTAGAGACTAGAGTTGATCATCATCCTGGGCAATATATCTATATAGATCTAACCTAACCCTCTAAGTTACTGAGGCTAAGACGGTGTTGTCTGTCATTGCGGTGTAATATATGATAAAATGGGTACCGGTACGTAAATGATCAAGATTCATGTTATAAATGTATTTAGAGCATAGCCTATACTAGTAAGATATAGGCCTAGAAACAAATGACAATATATTTTAAAATCCTTGGAATGATGGCAGATTTGTGAGAGACAAAATGCTATACCATATATGGTACCCCTTCCCAAGAGGGCCAAGATTGAGTTATAGACAGACGGTCTTTCATGATAATGTATCCAAACTGAATGTTTTTCAGCTTGATTGGAAGTAGGTGGGCACTGGGAGCGATGGGCTCGTGCAGCCCACCTGCTCACCCACACCCACGTGCTCGCGCACACCCACCTCCTCGCCCCTCGCCCCTCGCCCCACCCACATGCTATATACCTGAAATGTGATTACACAGTAGTGTGGCACATTATTTGAGAGTGGTTTTAAACCAGGAAGAGCTTTCTGCTCTCAGAATTGACAAAGTATTCATTGTTTTTGAAATGATACACCTTCAGTATTTCAGTGAATCAATTCAATCAATAATCACCCTTATTTGTGATGTAAATCTCAATCTTCTTTTATTTCCATCAAAATACCGGTACATGTACTCATTTAACGATTGATTTCACACCTATTGATTTATACAATTCTAACTTCTTTCTGCCTAGATTGGTGATCGACTCATTGAAAGGTGTTGCTGAGGACCGTAAATGTTTCCGAATGGTGGGCGGCGTTCTGGTAGAGCGGACAGTCAAAGAGGTGCTCCCCGCACTGGTCAACAACCACGCTCAGGTACATACTTTGTGATGGAAAAAAGAGCACAGGGATCTTGAAACAGCACATCTGATTTTAGCTTAGAAAGCAAAAATTTCTCTGTATAAGGTCTCTCATAGGAGCAGGCGGTCTCATATATAAGCAGGATATACATGTATAAGCGCTGGTACGCTTAAACAAGCAATTACAATAAACATTGAAAAGTGACATGAGTGTATAAATATATATACTATATATATCTATGAGTCACATGGTATACTGGATAATCCAATAGTTTCTTGATTTTTAAGGTATTCTTCCTTTTCATTTTACAGCTTGGGAAAGTCGTGGAGTCATTGCAGGCCCAATTAGAAATAAAGGGCAAGGAGCTTAACATATACCGTGAGACGTACAACATTCGCGTACGGGGCGAAGACGAGGGAGGAGCGAAGGATAAGGACACCAAACAAGCCAGTACGCAGGGCGTGTTAGTCGCACAAGGAGCATCATAGTCTATGTGAAGGACTAATACACTTACTGACTCTAGAAGCGCTACCAAGTTCCCAGAGGCAAGTTTATGTTGATGCGCAAACTTGCAACTGTGATAAGGGCGCTCGCCACCCCCTTACAACAACAGGCAACAAAACAGGGGGCCAATATCTGTGGAAAATTTCTGAATTCAATTCCGGCGCAGTCAATTAGGTCTGCTGTATATTAACGTGCCTCTAAACGATCAATCAGTCGATCAACTACTTCTCCATAGGACGGCCGCTTTCTCTCCGACCGCTTCTATCGTGATCTGGCTGCTTCGCCGTGTCAAAGTGATTTCTTTTGGACATTTAATAGATTGTGTGTGGATATGTCTCATAGTTACTTGACCCTGGCATTTCCATTCAGGAAACCTACAAATGTTCTCTGAGGAGTTATAATTAGACGCCAACTGTTCCTGTCTGATTTTGTAGTTTTTTATGTCATTATGTCACAGCTTGCAAGTTTCTGTTATGGATCCGCTTGAGTCCAGGTATTTACATGAAATAAAATAACATACAAAACCAATGGTATTTATTGACGGTTCCTCTATTCGATATCTCTCGTTATTTTGGCCACTTTAGTGCTCAAGTTAACTTACAAAACCTCTCATTAAGCCACGCCCACTTTTGGAGAACCCTATAAGCGGCACAGGTGTTCTGAATCTCGGTGCAAGTGAAGGCTTCTACGCAGAATTTTTACAGTAAACTGGTGTGAGTTGGATAATTTTTATGGTAGGACTTTCCTGGCAGATACGAGGCTAGGCGGGAGGCCCTCTGGTTATCGCGAGAAGTATTCTGGGGTGTAAAATCTCCATGGATAATCGGAATTCTATGGTATTTTATCTTCACCAGGACAGTTCAGAGATTTGTCCAGATCCAATGAGAAATTTATTTCCCTCTATGGGCTTAGAAATCATCATCAGACCAAAATAGTGCCTCTACATGGGGTAAAAATCGACACATGCGACACGGCCCTTTTAAAAATCGACACGTGCGACACGGCCCATTTAAAAATCGACGGACACAAACATTTTTATAAGGCACCCAGTCAAAAATACGGGTACCCATGTACAGGCACAGAATACCAAAATACATGAAATTGCATCTTTTGGCTTCTAGATTTTCGAGATTTTCTTGTGGGACAAGCCCAAACCCCTCAGTATTGTTAAATTATGGAATTTGCAAGCGATTGGTGTAGATAGCCCTGCCCCACACACGGCCTTGTCACAAATAAGCCATATTCAGAGGAAATCACTTTCCATTTCGCACCCCTGAGTACTAAAGATGAATACATGATGCATTAGGTAAACTTTCTAAAAACTTGATTGCCCTACTGTGAACCGGTCTTGGCTGCCAGATTCAGGTATGGGCTCACTGCTGCAAACTTTAGCCAAAGGCTGCCTGGTGTATTTCTTCCGCTTCAGTATAGGGGGCGGTGTAGTGTGTTCCTCCTCTGGGTAGACTTGTGAAAGGTGGGTACAGGCCTCAAGGTGGCAGCACTGAGACTTTTCTCAGTGGCCTGAGTGCAGTCTTTGCCATAACATGCCGGACAGTGGCAATGTCCGCCTAAAATGGCTCTGGTCCGGCAGAATGACTGGTGTTGCAGGACCAGATGTCCTGCACAATTTGGGCTTTCCAAAACTGAAGGAATTTTTCAAATATTCCATCTAGCACTGAAGTTACAAATCCTACAGTGCACACTGATTTTCTAGGGAAATTAAAGCATTATTATTTTTGTTATTTTGTTTTTTATTACAGTAAAATCTCGTTATAAGGAGCACCTTTTGGCAAGGCAAATTTGCTCCTTGTAACCAACCTTCCTTATAACTGATTTTGGTCATATATAGCTCTTATGCTTCCCCACATGAGTTTAAACCATGATTACTGACTGTAGCAACGAGCAACTAGCTTGTCACGAGCAGTTTTGTTGTATATTCTTTCTCCTATACATTTTCATAGAAAACAAACTTTGTTATAACGACCTAAACTTGCTTATATCACCTCAGAAACTGCTCCCAGTATGTAATAATCCCCTCACCCCAGGTAATCCAGCCTGTCATGTTATCCGCTCTTGGTATGGCGGGAACACAGTCAGAGACGCTGCGCAGTAGTAACGTCACGTTTGTGAGTGTTGAATAAACTTACTTCCCGACCTAGATACGGACTGACTTGTCGTTACATGGTGATCAGTGGTGGGATTTCATCAATCACAGTCAAACAAAGGCATCATAACAAGCAGTAAGCAGGCGAAATTGATGAAAACAACCTAGGCATTAAGTGGAATTCATGTTCTTTGCATAAAAACGTTGCAAAAAAGGACAGAATGCCACAAATTGATGACAGTCAAGGTGAGCGATAATAGGGGCTACAGACAAGTGGTCAGCCCAGGAAAGTCCTGAATCTAAATGAACACCCCCCACCAAAAACTGTGGACATAAATAAAAAGGGGTGTGTATATATGTGACAAAGGATTCAGTAACAACAAACAACAACAGTGATACACCTAAAAATAGGTTTTGATCTATAAACATCAACAGTGGATAAAAGGCAGAGTTGACAGTTGTCAAGTGGTTAAATAGCCTACATCTAAAAATAGGTGTATATCAAGACTGTTTATCACAAAAAGTGGAATCACTTGATATAGATCTACAGTGCAGAACAGACAGCAGGTACCAATACCAACAAAATTTAGGTGTCTGTTTCCTAAAAGATTCTGAGTGCTACAACTGTGGGATCATTGGGCACTGGGGCAATGTGTGTCAAAACAGAAGACAGGCATCATCAAATGCCAGAGAGGAAGATGATCACAGATCCCAAGAGCGGGGTCATAAGGATGGACATAAAAGTTGTATACACAACATCAACACAAATGAAGAAGGCAGTTATTACTCAGAAGATGGGTTTGAGACCATAGTGTACAGCACTCTTACGGTTGATGTTCCAGGGAACACAGGGAAGAGTAAGCGTCGCACTGAGGTATTTACCGAGATAGGCATACAACCACCCAACAAGAGTGATAATAAGAGACACATACTCAACATGAAGATAGACACTGGTGCGATGGACCAGATACCAAAATCAAAGTTTTCCATAATACACATGTATCTTGAAAAAATCTGCTCCTTATAAACGATTTTTGGCTTGAAATGCTCGTTCTAATAGTGTTTTTTTTACTATAGAACAGTATAGAAAACGATTTGGCAAGGCAAATGTGCTCCTTATAACCGTCTGCTCCTTATAACCGTCCTCCTTATAACGAGATTTCACTGTATTATGGAAAACTTTGATTTTGGTATCTGGTCCTGCAGAAATCTATCCGGTCCTGCAAAACCGGCTAGCTGCAGGACTGACTGTTCTGCATGGTGAAAAAGCTTTCACAAAGACTGTGAGTGGGGCTCTACACACATTCTCTACACTCTGGCAGGTACTTTTCAGTCATTGAACGTCATTAAGCCCTATATAGATTAGAATAATTGACTCAGGGTTTAATTAACCCTGAGTAATATACACCTACCAATTTTGCAATTTAAGACAATTTTGTGACATAGGAGAATTGTTGTATTTTGGTTATCATTCGAGATAGAGAAATGCGGAAAAAAGCATGAGATAGGCAAGATCGGGGGACAGCATTTTCCTCAATTTTTTTTCTAAAAATCTCAATTTTTCTTAAAGATATTGAACTGCGATCTTCACGAATTTATTTCTCTCTTTCGCTATTATGGAAATGTACTAAAAAAAGGCTACCACCCGCTTCGGACACCCATAGACTTCAAGGCATAAGCGTTTTCAGCAGAAGATAGAAATGACATTTTGAGCGAATTTGCCCGTATTTCTCTCTTTCTTCCCCCAAAGCGGGCAAAAACTGGGCACATTCTACCACCAGGACCTATGCAACAAGTCACATCCACTCTATATCTATATGTTAACAGATAGCGGTTATGATACAGATAGCGGTTGTACACCAGGGGCGGGGGGACAGGGGATGGACGGCAAAGGCATGGACGCGTAGCACACGCCGCCCCGCAGCTGACCGACACGGCGAAACGGAAAAGGCGATGGTGTCGCTGCTGACGCTCCGATCGACTCGCTTTTCGGCCGAGACAGCGGTTACGTATTGTACTTAAATTAGATCACTCATTCGAATTCATTTCTGATGCCAGAATTGACAGATTACCCTGAGTCATCTGTGAGGCCACTCACATGCTCCATTTTTCTAATATCAGGGATGAAAGACTGTCTCTTCCCACCGCGATGCTTAAGAACAATAGAGCACCAAAGATGGAGCCTTGTGGTACTCCACAAAACACTTTTTTTAAACCAGAAATGTCACCATATGTTTCTTAAGCAAGAGTGGACGGTGTGTGATACTGTCTCGTCTTTTCACTACCACAGAATGAGCTTTGAAGCTCTCTGCCTCCACTGAGGTAAACTATGGCAACTGGGTCTCGGCCAATCAAATGACAGAGCCTCATTCTGGATGCTGGTCAGTGACCAATCACAATCAAGCATGCTGAATCATGTTTGGAGAGTGTGACTGTTGGATTTATATAATACTCCAAGCAGAGGTGGTTTGACCAAATTTACAGATACTTTGAATTTCTGTTTTAAAGAAAATTAAAGAGTGTGGTTTCAAGCTTAGTGTCTCATCAGGCGTGACTGTTGGCACATGTGTCTTCATTGTATGTGGAGATTACATGTGCCTTCTGGTTAGTTGTAGGAGAAAATTTGATAAATAGTCTCTGAGGGAGGCTGTTAGTATTATCAATAGAATATGAATTTAGTCCTAGAAAGGTATCTGTAATATATTTAATTGTAGAATTTTGCCAATTTACAGGCCACAGGTATTAGTGCTTTTTTGTATGTTTGTGATTACAATTATGTTTGTAATCATGAGTAAAAAAAACCCAGGAGGTGATTGACCTGGGGGTGGGGGGGCCTTTGGGGCGTAAGGCGACAAGGGGGGGGGGGGCATGAACACCTGGTAGTGGGTGGGCCCAACAAACATGCGGTGGCAGTGGTTAGATGGTGGTAGGACATTGTCCGCACTGCTGTAGTTCAGTGTAATTCCAAGAGTACAGTGGCGGTCCAGGCAGGAAGACTGGTTTTTCTTCTATTGGACGGCCGTTTTTGCCTGGATGGTCATGTACTAGGTTAATCTATCAGATTAAGCCCCCTAGGAGTTATGGTGCATAAACGATGCATCCATCTTCTCTCCTCCTGGTTCCTTTCTGCAATTCCCTCCGGTGAAGTTGGGGGATTTTTAATAATGACCATCAGGCAAAAACAACCGTCCAATAGAAGAAACACCATATGTTTCTTTTATTTCCTTTCGTAAAGATAGTTTTCAATCCCTTTTAATAAAGTCTCCTTTTATACCTATACACTTCATTCTTTTCATCAGAATACATGTACTATGGCCTACCTATCATATGCTTTCTTGGGGTAAAAAAACCGTGGCCAAGGTGTTGGTGGCCGTGCCGACTTTTATCTCCCTCAGGACATCATCCTTTACGGTACAAACAGATTGAGTGGTTTACTTGTTCTTTCTAAACCCAAATGGCATATTTCATGGAATGTTATTTTCTATCAAAGGTTTTATCATTCTACTATGTACAGTTTTTTCCCCAGAATTCTCCCAGGTAATGAGAGCAATGATACACCTTCGTGATAAAGCGCCTGGTTTTTAAAGAGCGCCGGTCTTGAATAAGTATAAGTGCGGGGGTATAGGGGCCACCAAATGTTTCTTAAGCTTAAAGCGGCGGTGTCATAGTATCATGTCCATATTATCGACCAATCAGAAGCCAGCATTGTCTACTGCTGCTGGACCCTTACTGAATAAACAGAGATGACTTGCACTTCATGGAGTCCGGAGTACAATTCCATGCCTGTACCAATTGTTTGTGGGATTTCATAATAACAAGTTTGAATTCTACACCTTCAAATGAAGATAGTCGACTTTATACTAACAATCTTTTCATCAAAATTCAAAACTTCATGAGAATCTGTAGTAATGTCTAGTAGATTAGATTCCATTTTAATGATACAATCGTATGACCATGGGGTATTAGATACTTCCGCCAAATTTGATCCAATTTTTTTAGAAATATTCATTAATATGCTCTGATGTGTCTTCAATTACATGTATCACCATTTTTATCAAGAAGCTGAATATTGTTTTTTTAATCTTTTTTCCTTGGAAGAGGTTTGCCAATCTCCTTCCAAAACCTAATGAGATCATTGCGATATACCTCAGTGAGTTCATACGGCATGGGGCTTCCCTCGTCCATCTTTTTGATATAATCAAAATTGACCCTTTTACTCATGCCCTTGGCCAAATGTGACGTAAATCACCCAATCAATCTTTTGATTCTATATAGTTTACAACTTGGCAGTACACGATCCTCATTAAACAAAAACTAAATGAAACGATTTGTAGTCCCTTTATAAGTGTGTTCTGATGTTGATTATGGAAATGGCTTTTCATAGTTTTAGTTCAATAGCTAAGACCTACTCACACAGTGGCCTACTGAGCCACTCTCTCCTGTCTACAGGAGCCAATAATAGCCCTGATCTCTGGTGTGGCTTATAGGATCGGTCTAAAGTCGGGGTGCAGCTTATACGCGATTCACCTTCCATAAATGACATCATGTTTTTTTTGAATTTTTTTTACCATTTCTGACCCCCATCTCCCCTTTAGTCATTTCTTCTCTACAGCAATGTATGGGAGGCTAGCTGGACCCCTCCCCTCTGTATGACATCATTTATGGACAGCTCCTTGATCAGAGATTCCCCCTCGACTCATTAAGTGGAGATTCCCCCCACTCATTAAGTGGGGGTCCCCCTCCAATCATTAACGTAAAACCTTGCGTAGAAGCCGCGGCTTATATGCGAGTCAGATAGGCGGTGTGGCTTATAGGATCGGCCCAGGGTCAGGGTGCCGCTTATACACAAGTTTTTGCTACTATGGTACAGTACTAAAGGTCACCATAATCTGATCTCTGGTGTGGCTTATAAGATCTGTCTAAAGTCGGGGTGCAACTTATACGCTCCCCTCTGTATGACATCATTTATGGACAGCTCCTTAATCAGAGATTCCACCTCGACTCATTAAGTGAAGATTCCCCCTCGCCTCATTAAGTGGAGATTCCCCCTCCCCTCATTAAGTGAAGATTCCCTCTCCCCTCATTAAGTGGAGATTCCACCTCCCCTCATTAATTTAATTAAGTGAAGATTCCCCCTCCCGTCATTAAGTGGAGATTCCCCCTCCCGTCATTAAGTGGAGATTCCCCCTCCACTCATGAAGTGGAGATCCTCTCTCCACTCATTAAGTGGGGCTTCCCCCTCCACACATTAAGTGGAGATTCCCCCTCCACTCATAAAGTGGAGATTCCCCCTCCACTCATAAAGTGGAGATCCTCTCTCCACTCATTAAGTGGGGCTTCCCCCTCCCCTCATTAAGTGGAGATTTCCCCTCCCCTCATTAAGTAGAGATTTCCCCTCCACTCATTAAGTGGAGATTCCCCCTCCACTCATAAAGTGTAGATTCCCCGCTCCACTCAGCAGGGATTCCCCTCTACTTATTAAGTGATGATTTCCCTCCTGCATAACTGGATTCCCTTGTAATAATGAACGAAATACAATTTATTCAGGAAATATGACTGGCTGAAAATAGACTGGTGGTTTCAAACTACCCAGTGCAATTCCAGTACAAACAGCTGAGATACATTTTGAGAGTTTGTTGACACTGGCCGCAGCATAGGGTGCATAGGCATACCTAGCAGTAGCCAGGTGGGCTGGGGGTGGGTGGGGCAGGGCTGTAGCAGCAGCAGCAGCAGCAGCATCCAGCTTCATAGCAGCTATACCCCCACAGCAGCTACCCCTATACACCTCCATCCACGCCCACACCACATACCTCTACAACATTACACTACCAGGACTATAGAGAGGCCACATCCTCACCTCTCCTACACCTACACATCAACCTTGTCAGAAGACTTCTCTGGTCACAGGATTTTCAATACCACTGTGTAGTAGTAGTAGATAGCTGCAGAATCTGTACTGCCGCAGTAGCTTCACATGCTCCGCATTGGATGAAGTAGGACTATTCTACATTAGATTAATGGGATTGCTGTGAACTCTCTACGCCAGGGTGAATTGAATTCAGCGCCTATTTAGGCCTGATGACTTCAAACTCTCTCTCTCTCTATTGGGTATGTTGCTTCCTGCAGTAACTGCATTGGATTAATTCAACTACATCGCATAGATAGGCTTCAAATTTTATATACAATATATTGGAGTAGTAGATTTGAAGTCAATAATTGAGTTGAATTGGATTGCTTTTACCACTGTGAATCGAAAAAGTGTACATTGGATTACTGGCCCCATATTCCCTCTTAAAACTACTTGAATCTACTCAACAGAGGTAGTAGGACTGCTATGATGACTAGTAGCTTACAAGTTAGATACATCACCTTCACCTGTCTCTCTGCTGTTCTGATTGGAGGTATATTTAGACAGTGTTTACAGCCAGGGAGCCCTCGAGGTGTGTTTATTGGATGATTTACGCCTCAGTAGCAGACTGCGATATGTCAAGGACCTCAGTCTCTGATACAAATATGTGAGAAAATAAATCACTTCTCCATCGTGTATAATAGCAAGAGGGAAGAGACCAATGATTGGATTATATGAGCACATATAAGGTCACATGTTGGCAACACTAAGGTGGCATATTTTATACAAAATACATAAATATGTACGATTGGATATTTCAAGAGCAGGCAGTGCTATAGGAGTAAGGAAATATTCCTACAAAGCAAACACAAGCACTAATACTACCAAGACTGAAATTAGCCATCAGCAAATCATAACCGCACACAGCGCCAACACTGATGAGGCATATCTCCCACGGTACACACAGACAGGAGATGTGTACACAGAATGTAGAGGTTCACAGGACCCCCTGTGGGCAGACAGTTGTATATTACCTGCTGGCTCAGGTCTCATCCCACTAAACTCCCAGCAGTGGACAGGATTGTTATGTCAGGCAGCACCGGGTGCATTCGGTGAACAAATCGATATAACTTCAAGAACTTACTCTGTGTCTTAACTTTTCTCCAACCCCATCGGTCCATTTTCTACCACCTGATGGGAGTTAACTGGGTTATAGTTCTCTGCACACCACAGGAACCAATTAGCAGGTATACATGTATACAGTAAATCGCTGAAGCAGTTTTCCGAACACCCCCAGCACTGCAGTGTGGAGAGGAGGGGAGTAGCCCACAGTAACATCCAGCAGCCCCCTCAGTATTAACTCACTGCAGTACATCAGCAGCAGCAGCAGCAGCAGCAGCAGCAGCAGCAGCAGCAGCAGCAGCAGGAGTAAACACCCCCAACACACAGACTACAGCAGTGTGGATGACTGGGGGCTGGAGTGGGTGTTTTTACTACTACTGGTTCCATTGCCCCTGGCGTCTGGTCTTGGTTTGGAGGTGTATTCACTGCTGGCGTGGATAGCTTCAGTGGACTTTGAGATAACAGTGCATTTGATTACATCATAAAACAGCACATCAATTTGAGATAAAATATCAGTTGCATATCAATTATCATTGAATGGACTTTGGAAATCTTAAATGGGGTGCAATGCGATAGACTGACCACAATGTTATATTGCATTATGGTGCCCCCATAACACTTCTTATTGCTGACTAAACAATATTAAGCTGTGTCTTAAGGAGTTTATGGTAGAATTTCAAAGGAATCATAACAACTGGCATTTTCCCTACTTTCGCCTGAACAGATTTGGATGAATGTAAGCATTCCAAATCTATTATTATACAATGATGAAGTGATAAGGACTAGAGTGGGATTAGGTGGAGGAATAAGTTGAACATACACTTTGGAGTGTTAAAAACAAATACTTTGAATAACTTCACCATGGAGGGGGATGGCCATAGCACAGAGTGGATCATCATGTCCGACCTGGTACAATGCAAGTTGTGCTGCAAGGCGCTAAGCAACCCGCGGGTCTTGTCAAACTGTAAGCACATGTTCTGCTTTGAATGCCTCTGGCATTGGTGGCAGGAGTCGGCTGACTCAGATATGACCTCTGTGATTTGTCCAACATGTAGGGCCCACTGTGGGCTGCCCACTGAGGGCATCTCAGCTCTGCAGTCTGATATCAAGATCAGCCGCAATGGCCAACTCCTGAAGCAGTGTGTTGTGGTGGTCAACAAGGAGGAGACACCCGATACCTGTACTGCGTCGGCGACCGGACCAGGTACTTCGACCCCGCCTTGTGATATATGTAGCATGGATACGGAGAAAGAGGAGGGAGACGTACCGCCCGGCCCAGCTGTGAGGTACTGTGAAGACTGCCAGAATCACCTCTGTGATCCATGCTCGGATAAACACGCACAGACCTCAGTCTTCTCAAGGCATTCGGTGAGGGAGCTGGGGATAAAGGCTAAAGGTAGCACAAAGATTCTGTGCTCCAAACATCCCGGTAAGCCACTCAAGTACTTCTGCAGCAGCTGTCCCTCTGTGTCGTGCAGCGTTTGTGTGACGACACAGCACAGCCAGGGACATGTCGTGTGTGAGATCAGCGAGATGATGGAACAGCACAAGATGGAGATCAGGAAACTACTCCATGAGGTCAAGATCATGTCACAGGGGCTCGATAACCGAGACGCCATCACCGAGGAGCTAGTCATGAGAACCAAGGATGCTTTCTGGTCTGTGGCCAAGGTGGTGAGTGACCATGCAGATCAGTGCAGGAAGGAGATCGAGGAAGCAGAGGCCCATCTGTTAACTGAGATTGAAGCCAGAAAAGCAGTTGCCATTCAGCGCACAAGAGAAGAAGGAAAGAAGCGCAACTACAGCATCCTTGATCTAGAGACCTTGCAATCGTACGGAAACCGCCTTCTGACCACCACATCACCGCTTGAGTTTGTAGGAAACTGTGGTGAACTAGAGGATCGAATGAAGACAGCTCTGCAGTTTCGAGATAAGATTAAAGCCCTGAAGATAAAGGGTCTGGAAGTGAAGTTCATCCCACAGCAGGGGTTACTGTCTCTGGGCAGGCTGGAGGATATTGTACCAACAGGTACCAGGAAGAAAAAACCTGTGTTGGAAAAAGTACAAGTCAGGCAGATCCAGGCGGCAGAGGGTGACTCAGCAAGCGCTACACCTCCACCCAAACAATTAGCCATAGAGGAACCTAAACAACTAGCCATAGAGGAACCTAAATTGTTAGCCATAGAGGACAAAAAGCCTGAGCAGCTTCAGCCCATACCTATGCACATGGTGGTCATTCCGGCAGTCAAGCAGTTCCTGACCACTGAGGACAGCAAGAGGAAGAGTAGCAGTAATGGTAGCAAGACGCGCTCATCGTCCAGCAGCATTGAAGGAGCAGACATGAGGCTGATGCCACATAGTGGGCGGCCACGGCACCGGCAGCACACCAGGAGTTCTGGGCACGGCACTGAGCGGAGAAGCAGTAGTCAGGTCGGCCGCCGCACCTCCGCCCCCTGTGAGCGAGCCCGCAGATACTCTGCAGCATATGACCAGCCAAAGAACCGCCTCACAAGGACTTCAAGGGAGTCTGCCCTGGCTGTGTCTACGGGGGATCTACTTGCCTTCCAAGAAGAAAACCAAGGGTCGAAGCTCCTCTGGGAGGCACGGACAACAGTGGATGCGGCCGAAGGAGAAATGAGCCACCCGCGAGATGTAGGATTCCTGCCCAACGGAGATGTCTACGTCTTGAACGATCACTTCCACAATCTGGTGCACTTCACTGAAGATGGTGAGCGAAGCAATGAGGTGTCGAATGACTTTACAAGCCCCATGTGCCTTATCATGACCCTGGATGGCCAGCCGGCTGTCACCGACTCCCAGGAGCACAGCATCAAGCTCTTCTCCCTGGATGGTGCGTCTTACAGTGTGTGGAAGCTCGAGAACCTGATGGCATCTGGTGCGGCCATCACCCGGAGCGGCAGCTGGGTGGTGTTGGACAATATTGATGACTGTTTCGGTGTGTTCCCTGAGCCCGGTTCGAGCTGTCAGCGCCTGGTGCCCCTCGGGAAGCACCTTCTGTACACTGAGCGCTACATGGCCTGTGACTCTAAGGGAAGGATATTTGTGTCGGGTTCAGAGGACAGTTCGGTGGCGGTGTTTGACTCAGATGGCAACCATCTGCAGGACATGGGTGGGGCTGGGAGTAAGGGTGGTTATGTCAGCGTGCCACGAGGTCTGTACGTAGACTCCAGAGACAATCTAGTCGTGGCCGACCGACACAACCACCGTGTCTCCATGTTCAGCCCTGATGGCCGCTTCATGCGACATATCGTGACGTGTCCATTTGACAAGGTCGTCTGGCCGACTGGGATAGACTTCATGACCACTGCGCAGGGACAGTCACGCATGGCACTGACAATCAGCGATAACATACTACAAGTCTATGACGTCACTGACGTCGTGTAGGCCAGGTGAGGTCTGAACCAATCAAAAACCACCCTTTATTCACCCCGGGATTGAGCATGGCTATTACGTCACTGTTATTGTAAAGTGAATTAGGCAATCTACTGACGAATGCCGCCTTTATTAACAGACCCAAGAATGGATAGAATTCTCCATGATGGTGCTACAACAGTAAAGCCTTAAAAACTATGGCCACCTATCTCTTATTATACATGAAAGAGGTAAGTTGCTAAAGGACTGTGGTGGCTTACAGCATTAAACATTGCCATTTAGGAAACTGTTAAATTATATGAAGATTATAATCTACGTACACTTCTCTGTAAATACCTCTGTATGAATTACGTTACTGTTATGCAGCTCAGTGGTGACCCTTCTCACATGAATATTAGATGAGATATAATGTACATGTATGCACCTTTGCATGCATGCTTTTTCCGTTGGCATTTTGAGCAGAATAATTATCTGTGCAGTAGTCTAGATAGTTCATGAATCAAGAAGGGTAATAGGAAAGATGTTTCATGGCTAGCACAATTTGTTATACCTCCCTGCAATGGAGGACGTACTTGCCAGCGAAAGGGAATGTAAACTGGATGATGACAATCATGCACTTACCACTGCTCTATGTTCGATTTTTTTCTTAAGGCCTAAAAAAAAAAAAAGATGTGTTCCGGTATCCCGACCGACCCTCCGTTTTTGGGGCCGACCCTAATTTTTTTTTAGACATTTTTATAATTTTTTGTTAATTTTGGGACATTTTCGGTGTTTTTACTACTAAAATTCACCTTTTTACCAGAAAAAAAAAGTTAAAAAAAAAAAAAAAATCCGACCTACCGACCCTCTTTTTTTTTGGGCCATGTTACCGGAACTCAACTTTTTTTTTTTTTAGGCCTAAACTATGTTTATGTTTAAGTCTACGCAAATGTGGGAATTGTTTTCATTTGAAGAAGGATCTGTAGCTAAATAATTTCGAGGAAATGTTCGGATAGACTTAGCCACTTTGCATACATTGTTATGGCATATTCTTAATTTTGAATTCAACTCAAAAGCTTGGACTAGAGGTAGGCGTATAGCGTTTGTATGGACGTACTCTCCAAGGTGCCTGGGCATTAACACATCGTGCATTTAAGTCTGAAACTATATAGGCCCTACCATGCGCACAATGTAGACATATCAGGGGCTACTAGTATTCCCCAGAACCCCCGCCCCTCCCCTTTTTTAGCATTCTACTTTCCATTCTGTTGGCATTCTTATGGCGTAGTCCCTATGTATCAGGGGCTGTGCCCCGGACCCCCACATCCTACCCATTTTCTCTTATGTATACCATGATCATGCAATTCCATCGATTAGTAGCTATAGGAGCTATAAGACTACACAGTGTGGGCCTATGTATGTTTTAGACTATGCAAGATATGTTATGTCCTGGCACCCCCGAGAGTTCCTTCTTGGAAGTAAAGGCATCTTTATGTGAGGTAAATGAAATTAACTTGTAATTAGTTCTGAATTTACCAGATATGGCAGAACAAATATCTGAAAGGGATGTTTAAGTGTTTAGGTTTAGAATATGGCTTGGATTTATTATGTTCGTCCAAGTGTGTTCGATTCTATTAGATAATAAACTCTCAGAATGAATATATATATAGTCTAGGTTATGTTTATTACTTCATTACTAGATCTAAGGCAGATAATGTCACCATGTATTTTAACTTTAAATTGGGTTTGAAAGAGTAGAGGAAGGATTTGTGTGTCATTGGTTTTATTATTTGACATATATTTATTTTACCATTTATTTCTTATTCTGATGGTAGCTATTGTTGCGTTACCAGTATAGTCAAATATGTGATCCTATATACTATGTTTATATCTGAGACGCTATTACGCAATTGATACAATCGATGCAATCAACGTATTATAAAGGAAATGTATGTACATAGATTATTCCTGTAATTATGCAGCCTGTGTTAATAAATATACAAATTATGTGTGATTCTTCTTTTTCCCTTTCTCATAAACATGTGTATCAAGCATTTTGATGGCTATTAGTATATATATATATATATATATATATATATATATATATATATATATATATATATATATATATATATATATATGTATATTATATATGTATATATATATGTATATATATATGTATATATATATATATATATATATATATATATATATATATATATATATATATATATATATATATATATATTCCTTCCTGACCAGAAGGGATCCATAAAGGACAACAACAGTGTCCTTGATAAGGACACTGAAGAGGTATATTATGTCACAAAGGCACACTAAAAGTCTATGACATTCCGCGACAATATGGCTTATAAGACATGACATTGAATTTAATGGAACCTAACCGCCTTTGGATGTACTTTTATGGCATTTACCTTCTGATTAAATGCCAGGCTTTATGCAGTAACTCAAACCCCGTCATAAACTGCCCCGTCTCTGGAAGTTGGGTGAGGATACCTAGAAGTTGGAGCCACTGGAAGTCTCTCAGATTGATATGTAGATTTAAAATTTAAAAAGTGTACACCAAAGGGCAGAAAGCCCAGAGGAGAGTCATGTGCCCTTGGCAACCCCCATCCCTCTCTGAAGTTTATGGACTATTTCGACATGTGAGTCTCATTTTACATCTTGAGAGTACAAGGAATGAGGCCCGAATTGCCACATTGATTTGCGACTCATCAGGATAACTCAGTAATTCCTCCAGTGGCTGTAGGAATATTAGGGAGTTGTTGCAGATTCCTCTAAAAAGCCGAACACAGCGTATTATCGAGGCTTCTGAGGTTAGTGGCAGCTTGTTAGTCTTGGCAAAAGAATTGCTAAAAAAAACGTGACAAATCTGAATAAAAACAAATCTAGGGTCAGGTTGCCTGAAACTTTTATTTTGATTTGGCTTAATCTCAATTTACACAACTGAGTGCTACCTCCTATTCTAGACCTTCTGAGCTTAAATCTAAAATATGTTCATGGTGTGTCCAAGCTCCCCTTAGGAGGTCCTCCCCATTCCTGTGCTCAAGATAACAGATTAATGGGTATCAGCCGAGGTGGGTGACATACCTGTCATGGTCGTTGTAAACCAAGATGGTACCACATGTTAAGGACCAGTCATTTAATGCCAGATGACGGGGATAGCAAATTCAATTAAAGCAAGCTTTGCTTAAACCCTAACCCTCACCCTCACAAAGTGTGAACTACATAAAAATTTACTATTACTAAGGGAGCTTTCATTATTTATGGCAGGGGGGGGGGCGGGCGTTTGGCAAAACGAATACGTAAAAAAAAAAGACCCCCCCTCCGAATGGGTTAAAAAAAAAAGACCCCCCCTCTGAATAGGTTGAAAAAAAATGACCCCCCCCCTTACCATAGACTTTTATAAATACTTAATAATGGCATCAATGACATACAAAGTCTACATAGGCCTATACTATAACCTATTATATCATGTGCTTAACCATTATTTGAGGGAGTGGCTATATGGCTTAACAGTAGGTCCCCTATGTTGAATATCTTTGCATCTCCAACATGTGGAGAGCGTACATTTTTCTGGTTTCGTAGCGCGTCGATTTTATTTTGCTAAAAATGGGTGTAATTCTTTTGGTCTCCACCTACACATCCTGCTGATACTGGTTGGTAGAAGTACCATGAAATGTCCCAGCTTAAAACAAAGATTGATGTTTGATGAAGGGATACTTTATAACGTTATAATAGTGGCAAAACTGAGGAAAATTGTGAAAATCTAGAGGTCAATTGGACCATTTAAATTTTCCATAGGCTAGGATCAGTAAGAAATAGGGAGCTCAGGGTGAGAATTTGAAGTTGGACAAAGAGTCACAGGGGAATGTGTCTTGGTATATAGGCCTAACGGGACAGATCAATTACAATCGCTTAAGTCACCAATGGTATGCATGGATGTAACATGCACCATAGTTGATAACCTTCATTTGAGGAAAAGCCAGCCATGCGGACATTTCACTATTTTATGTGCCTTTATACTTGACCCACTGTTAAAGTCGTCCACGATCACTAGCTGTGAATTGGTTACTGCCGGGGGTTACTGCTGACCATAGCAGCTGCCATAAGGTACCTGCCTTCAAAGTTCTAGGGTAATGGACCCTCCCCTCTGTTTGGGTAGTAGCACTTGTCTTTCTTTATGGTAGAAGACCATGTCAAGTGTTGAGTTATCAGTAAAAGAAGGATTATAGCATTGCTTTAAGCCAGATTCCCAACTTTGACAAATCCTTTAAGCCTAAATTGTGAATTTAGTACCGGGTAGTCTAGTTTAACCTATAAAAACCCGCATGAAGCAGCACCTTGACTTTGTCCTGATCCTATTATAAGCTGCAGTGGCAATCTGACTTGCATACTTGCCGTGGCCTATGTATGAAGTTTTATGGTATGTGACACTATAGGGGACACTGTAAGTGGAATATCATGCTAATGATGTTTTAGATCCCATCAGGTGGCAATGAGAATTGAGTGCAATCTGATGAATCCAAAGATGAAACTAGAGGGAGATTTAGAAATTGGCAACAGAAGGAGCAGAAAATTCTGTGTATCTAGTGGCTATTTGCTACATTTCAAGGCATTTGGTACACCTATTTATAGTGGGATGATCACATTTACTCTATGAGTCTATGAAAAGCAGGGAGCTATCAGGGTATAGTGAAGTTATTCCAAAAAAATTGAGAGCTCTGCAATCAAAACACTGTGGCCCATTTAGCAGGGTCTGGTACAAGACAACAAGGAAAAGTGTGTATCATGACCGGTGTAATCACACCTTTAACTGCTGGAGTGGATCTAAGCTGCAATGTATCAATATATGAGGTAGATCTGCATCTTGCATACCGTACCTGTGCTCCTGTATTGGGAAGAAAAGCAGGGTCTAGACATGTAGTCAACTTCACCCTAGCATATGGACGCCAAAACGTCATAGGGCGAGGCTAAAGTCCAATTAACCCAAACTATTTCAGATACTGTACTCTTATATTTCGGCACCACAATAACATTCATCTAGCTACACACTGCTGCTTAGACCCCCTACATTCTGTACTCCTATTCTTGTGTTGAATTAATGTTCTTTCCCCAGTTATTGTTGTTTTAGGAAAAGAAAAGTAGTGAATCATTCAAAGTGTTGATGGGTAGGCAAGAAATTTAGTTCGGCTGTCTTTATGACCCCAATTCGCGACATGAAATTCACGTCACGTTGTGTCAAAAAATCCCCCCTCCCAAATAAATACCCTTAAAAAAATGACCCCTTCCCTCAGAATAGGTTGAAAGAAGAATAGGTTGGAAAAAAAAGACCCCCCCTAAGAATAGGTTGAAAAAAAAGACCCCCCTGATTTGCACACACACCCCCTGGCATAAATAATGAACGCTCCCTAATGTTACCCCCAACCCCACCCCGCCCTACCACCTTACACTAAAATGCCCGAACCCTAGTGGGTAGCAGGTGGGGTGGGTGGCATACCTGACATTTCTTCTTGAGGTGGGTGCCACATTTAACCCTACAGCTGGCGGCTGGACCAGATATCACCCACCCCCTGCCCTACCCATCAAACACCTACCACAATATGACATACACAGATATACACAAGCCCATGGGCACCATATTTTTTTCCACACAAATGAAATTAAGCAGGGGCCAATTGGCGACCTTTCCAGCGACATACAGGGCCTAGCTGCGTTCTAATAAGTGCAATATGTATTCGGGGCTTGTGACATGATTCAATCTTTTCAGATGACATTTTCAGAAAAGAAAATGGACGGAATGTGCTGAATACAAAAAGATAACCCTCTGTTTGCATACCGCAAGGGTGGAGGGAGGGGGAGGGGGGGTCGGACACCTATGGTATCATGATTACGGTGTCAATGGTATTGTCTTCAACTTAGATTATATGCCCATTAGTTCTTGTAAGAATGGAGGAGTACGAGGGCGAGGTCGGGAAAGAGATAATAATGCTGGAAAAGAAAAGGTTAAGACCTAAGTAAATCAAATGAATAACAGGGAACTCGTTCTCTCCCAGTTCTAGCTAGGGTAGATCCACCATGAATCAAACACACACCCTGAGACGGACACAGATATTTCTAAATTATTCATATTGGATAAGAACTGCATCGGTGATTTATTGGGGGGGGGGGGTACCCAAGCTTTACCATTATTCACAAATGAACAGATTAGAATGCTTGAATATGTACACTTGTAATGGCCGTCTGAAGGTTTGTGGCCGTCTCAAGGTGTATCTACCCTAAGACAGTCCCTGTGTACCACCTGTGAGAGGGAGGTGGATGCACTGAGGTTACCCTCCTGTAGTTATCTTAACAGGTGGCACCACGCCAACACACATACCCCTCCTTCTACCCAGTGTCATTTGGTGTGAGGTAGGAAGGGCAGCTTCTCCCCTCTTCTTACAGCAGCAAAATAAGTAAGTCCCCATATATAACATGAATAGGTGGCCAAATGTGATAGCTCACCCAGGAAGCAAAAGAGCGTTTCTCCATGGCCCCTCATCATGGTCAAACGTTGTATAACGTGAACAAAATGCTATTCTGATTTTGATGATGCTAATATCGTAATCTTATTAGCAGAGCACCCCTATAACAAATACTATCTTGAAGCTTGTTACACCTACATGGTCCCTCTCTCTAAAGCACAATTTTTTAAATACACCAAGTCCCGCTCCTCCCTCTATTCTGGCAATAGATGACTCGTCCATTTCCACCACCTTACTCCTACCTAACAAGTAGCACCTTGACTGATAAATGCTGTGCTGACTGAGGCGCCCCGAGCTGCTCCGTGGGGGCTGAGGGATGGCGATAAGGGGCATTACACATTAACATGGGCAGGTCAGGTGGGAGGAAAGCCACACCACATGTACACAGAACTAACCCTCTAATGGCAGCATAGTGATTTAATCCTTTGATTACTTTAATTGTCGGCATGATAAATGTTGAATGCAGCCCGGGAGAGTGACTCGCCATAGCTGCATTGAAGCTTCCGGAGGGTCGGCATGATGAATGGATGCAGCCCTGGTGAATAGACTCGCCAGTGCTGGGCATTCATGCAATAAGACAATACAAAGAGAAGGATGCATTAGAAGCGCTATACGGCCCTTGAATGGGTGAACAATAGCCACACGATATAAGAGAATATGATGCGCCGTACTCAGAGGTTTAGACATGGAGGCTGCAATGTGTCCTATGCCTCTGGCGATATGTTAACTATGCATATAGTGTAGAAATGTATGAGTAAAATATAGGTAAAAGAGGCCAGTCAATCTCCCACTATTTACTTCAAAATACATTTTCAGACTAGGGGCCGTCCATAAAGTATGTCACACCCTAGTGGGTGGGGGGGGGGGGGTCTTTTTTGTGTGTGACGAAGTGTGACATGGGGGTGGGGGGGGGGGGGTCTATGGACTTGTGTGACGTCACACTTTCAGAATTTTGTAAAAAATATAATAAATGCTGTATAAATTAGGGACATCTCCAAGTTAAATACATGTTGGTGGTTGTAGCAGATCTACAACTCCACCTTTCACTTCACACAAGTCAAAACCTCAGGTATGACAAAATTATCAACTGTGTGATAGATCCCTTTATTTTTGCAAACTTGGCTGCACATTTGATAGTCACTTATACCCCAATTTAACAGGACCTTTGTAATGAATTGCCAGTATCCTAACCACTCCCCCAATCTGAACACATGACACAAGAACTACTCAACTATTACCCATTCGAAAAATGCTGACCCCTAAAATTGCCTATTTTGGACATGCAAGGAACTACCTTCAGTTATAGGTCTCACAAGGTAGAATCACTGCAACTCGCTAGTGCGGAATATGGAACGATTGCCTTAATAATAATTGCCGCTGTATTTACATGTTGGAAGGTGTAGAAACTCAATTAAAACCTTGTCGTTTTGGGGCTGCTTTGTACAAATTTGGGGGAGATGTCACAGAGATTGATTTGTATGTCCTTACAGGTGTGTACAGGGGTTTCAGGATAGTTGACCATGGTTGTGATGCGTGCTATTTCTGCAACAATTTTTTTTTTTTTTTTTTTTTTTGGACGTGTTTATTGCAGCAATCCACAGTTACGCGGGTTTAAATGTTGCTTACAAACAATACCAATTTTTGTTGAAATAAGAACATAAACATAAACAAGAACAGAATTATTTGCATATAATACAGTTAGGTGATATATGTAGTAATGAGTTTATACAGTGTTTGTGTTTCCACAAATAATCCTCGCTATCCAGCACGTGATTACATAAGGTGTCATGTTGTTCAACAGTTATGGAATGTATTTGATCCGCGATATACGGTATGATAGTTGATGGGCTCAGTCTTATGTTCTGGCGACATGGTATATAGTTTCAGGCAAGAAAAATATTTACAAAAATATTTACAATTACTCGGACCATTTGGGCTCATTCGAAACCCAAGTAGTCAACAAGCATTGTTATATACTAGTAGTGTAATTAGTGATTACAGAGTTATGTCAATATATGAAAATCAATTATAGCCTTTTTTGATTTTTGCTCTTATGTCCTTGATCTTTTCAATTTCAAGTTTAAATTTCACCTTGCTGGTCGCTCTCTGTACACCAGCTGGCAGAGTGTTCCATAATACAATACCTCTATAGTAAGGTGATCTTTTAAAGAAATGCCCTATCAAGTGTGGTAGTTCAAAAACAATTTTGGAACCTCCTCTTGTGTTAGCACCCTCAGCGTTATTATCTTGATTAATTGCTAACTTTAGTGAGCGTGAATACATTAAACTCAAGAGCAATTTATCCATGCGTCTTTGGACAGTTTTAATGTTACACAGGTCATGTAGTTCATCAATGTGATATTTTCTAATATTACACTTCAGGCATATTCTAAGAGCCCTGTTTTGCAAGCGCTGGATTTGTTTTTGACCGTCCTCATTACAGCTAGAGGTAATAAAACTGCAATATTCCAAAATCGGGCGTATTGTACATTTGTATACCAGAATACTATAATCTCTTGTTAACCACTTTCGTATGGCAGCAAACCGGAACAGCTTGTTACAAATGTTTCTTTTAAGGAGCTTTACCTGTTTATCAAACGACAAGGAACTGTCAATTGTGACACCTAAATACGGGAAATGTTGAACTGTTCTGACAATTTGCCCATAAAACGATATTTTAGTGTCATTACATCTTTTCAACTTATGCTTGCTACAAAACCACATAAATTCCGTTTTCTTTGGATTAATAGTCAACCTATTTTCATATACCCATTGAGCAAATAGCTTGGATTCTGATTCTAGGACATTCTCCACAATTTGAGCATTATTGTGACCATAATAGATTACAATATCATCAGCGTACAATTTGATATCCGCCTTGTGTAAAACTTTTGTAACATCATCAATGTACAAAACAAACAATAGTGGTCCCAGGACCGAGCCTTGTGGTACTCCATAGCTAACCTTATTGGTCTCTGATACATTCCAAGAGAAGGTTGTTCTCTGACTTCTATTGTCAAGATAGCTTTCAAACCACCGGTAGTTATCATAAGCTAAACCTAAATTAGCAATTTTGCGTAATAATTTCGAGTGTATTACACTGTCAAAGGCCTTAGTGAAGTCCACAAATAAGGCACCCCCAATTAATCCATTGTTTCTATAACTATAAAGATCATTGACAAGATCAAAAGTTGCATCACCAGTACCTGACCCTCTTTTGTAGCCATACTGATTATTGCTGAAGTTACCAGACAAGGTCATCTGGTCACTAAGGAAATTATAAATACTGTAAACGTATTAATTTTCGCTCAGTACATATTTTCGCGTTTTTCGCGCACATGCATAAGTGCGCGAAATTATGATGTGCGCGAAAATTATGCCCAGGAAATTAGCTTTCCAATGATTTATGACACTGTATGTATTGTTACATGTACTTGTATCTATAATGCTAATAGATGACTCAACAGTACAGTAAAATTCCGTTATAAGGAGCGCCTTTTGGCAAGGTAAATTTGCTCATTGTAAGCAGCCTACCTTATAACAGATAATTATATTGGAAAAATATCCCACTTGTGGGAAAAAAGAGCTCCTTATAAACGATTTTTATGAGATTTTCTCCAGACATAACAATGATAAACGGACCCATTAGTACTGTTTTGGCTCTAATATCCTTAATAATTGTCCGATTTAAAAACGGTAAAAACTGACATGTAGCTAAATGTGTAATGCTTACAGGTGCGCGAAAATATGATTGCGCGAACATGTCTTTCTATGGTAGGTGCGCGAAAGTTTAGCTGCGCGAAAATATGTACGTTTACAGTAACCTTTTCTATAATTTTAGAGGGTAATGGGAGTAGAGAAATTGGTCTCCAGTTTTTGACATCGGATAAATCACCATCCTTTGGGATTGGTTTGACTAGCGCGTCACCCCATTTAGTGGGAAATATGCCCATGTTAAAGCTGACCTGACATATGTGAGTAAATTCAGTGAGAAGATGGAGTAATGCTGATATTAATATGTCACACCTAATGCCTTCAATCCCGGATGATTTGTGCTTATCAAGGTCTTTAATTATATAATAGATAGACCACTTTGAAATGCTGAGTTTTGGAATGTCTTTCTCAACATAATCTAAAGAGGTCACTCTGTCAGCATTATCAAGCACCTTCTGATCCTCACCCACTATCTTAGTATGAAGCTTTTCCCCTATGCCAGTGAAGTAATCATTGACATATTTTGCAGCATCATCAGTATTGATTACAGATCCGGTTTCTTGGTTTTTTAGGTCAGGATATATAATTTCCCCTCCACAATCAAATAACTCAGAAATATGTTTCCAAAATTTCCTAGGGTTAGCATAGCTAGCATCTAACTCGCCTGTTATGCCTCCTTTCTTTGAGGCCTTAGACATTTTGTCAATTTTGCGCCTACATGCCTTAATAGCCTCCTTTTGTTCAGGTTGACCCTCTATACTATAGATGTTTAACCAGGTCTCCCTTTCAAAAATAACATCCACGATTCGTTAATGGGAAACTGTTTTGCTGGCGAAATGTGTGATAAAATTAAACTGGAAACAATAGAACGCTAGGTGAGGGTAGTTAAAGTAAAACCTCGCTGTGTTCATGCTATGGGTGATATAGATAAAGCTGATGGCTCTCTGAGGCCCATAACTGACTGCTCAATGCCAGACGGTCTGAGCATTAACAATTATATGGAAGAATGTCGTAAAAAGTTCCACTATAAATCAATAGACGATGTGGTGGAGCTACTGGAGGAGGGTGCTTTTTGCGCAGTTTCTGATATTAGTGGCGTGTACCGCTCAGTTTGTGTGGTTCCCTCCCACAGAGATTTCCAAGGTTTTGTGTGGAATGTGGGGAAGGGAGATGAGTGGTATCAGGACCTACGCCTTTGTTTTGGTCTCAAGTCTGCCTGCTACATTTTTACTATGTTATCTGACTTTGTTGTAAAAATGGGTTTGACCACTGATTTTTCAAAGTGTGTAAATTACTGAGACGACTTTTTTGTCACCGGAAGTACAAAAAGTGAGTGTGTTATTGCCCAAGACAGTTTGTGTCAGACTCTAAAAAATTTGGGTTTTGATATTGCTGACAAAAAGCAGGTTCTTCCTTCAACGTGTGTAAAATACTTGGGTATTATAGTAAACACTGTTGACATGTCACTGTCGGTGGGGGATGATAAGTTGTCTAGAGTAATAAGTGAAGTAACAGATATTCAGGGTAAGTCAACATGCAAACGAAAAACTTTGGAACAATTGGCGGGCTTATTAGCCCACTGTGCTACTGTTGTGCGGGGGGGTGGGGGGGGGGGGGGGAGAACTTACACCAGGAGGATTTATAATCTTCTGATAGACACTGAGGGACGGGATGTAGTTAATTTGGATCCCTTAGTGGAGGCAGATTTGTGTTGGTGGAAGACATTTGTGAAGTGGTTCAATGGTAAAGCACGCATTTTGAATTATAAAGGCCCTACTTATAGTATGGGTACTGATGCTTCTAAAAGTGGTTTTGGAGGTAACTGTGAATTAGGTTACATGTGGGGTACATGGGATGGTACCGGCGATAGTTGTGAACATGAGGAAAAACCACCCATGGAGGATTATGATGACCATATAAATGAGCAGGAACTATGGCCTGTGTTAGTATAAAAAAATAGCATTGTTTATGTCATAACTGACAATACTCAAGTAGGTAGGCGAATCACTGGCTGCATTCACGCATTCCTATCTGTCACAGTGCTAAACCACCCAACTTACCTTGGTTCTGGCTCTCTCACAGTAAATCACAAAATACTAAATGTGATAGAAATTGGAGAGTATTTTATGTATAGTTTGTCTCTATTACATCCATAATAGTATTTTTTGACCGTAGATTGGTGATTTTAAGCTGTAAAAGCTGTAAGAAGCCTTGATATAATTTGGTAGACTGGAACGGATTTTCTGAACCAGGCACTGACCATGACCTGCAGTAAAAATGCTATAAATCACAGAATATTTTGTATATTGACTATATGTTTGCAGGACATGGGTATATGATGTTTGGACTTCATCTGGGAATAATAATTTGAATTTTATATTTATGATGCATATTTGCTATAAGAATGCAAATATGCACATCAACTTGTGCTATGGATTATATGGAGAAATATACCCAAAACCACCCAAAACCCCTGCCAATGGATAGAGCTATCCTATCTTAATAGGATAGACTTAAGTTAGAAATAAAATGCTTTGGCTAAAATTGGTGACAGGGGTATGTTTATTGAAGGGATAGCTATAATGTCTAGAAAATCTAAAGACTAGTTCCGTTTGTTACCACAGGCGCATCTGAGTATCATTGGGCATAATGTTATAAGGTGTCACTGCTCCTCACCAGAGGGAACCAGCCATCTGCTAGGTGTCCATGAAGGCAAGGGATAGCTGATACATAATGCAGGTCGACCCGAGGAGAACCTGACAGGTGCCCTTCCCCATAAAATATTTTTCAAAAAATCATAGTTAATTAACCATTAAAAATTAACCAAGAAAAACAGTTTAGAGGGATGGGTTTTTACTTGATTGCCTCTACATTGACATGTTTAGATGAACCATTTGACACGCTTTATAAAAATCCGTTGTCCTAGCTACTTATACATTACCAAGTCACCATACAGTGGGTATCCCAGTAGGGCTTCTTAAAGGGTTAGTAATAAATCACCCTTCACCTGTACACACATCACACACTCGGGATCTCATTCCTCTTGTACATTCATCTTCTCGACAGGGTGTTTTCTTGTTACTGCTTCACAGTTGACTGACATACATGTAGACTGTAACTATTCTAGTAGCTTACAAATAAGAAATTGGGTGACCCCTGGTCGTCCTCAAGTATGATTTGTACCTTTACTATGCTGGGAAAATTTATTTACCAAGAAATGTTGAGACAAAAACACTGTTTCTTCATGTAGGGCACCCTTGATAATTTCAACTCACTTTTATGAGACGACAGAAAAATACCATTTGGAGAATGAACACACAATGATGAATGTCGAAACTAAACATAACGTATAAGCTCTATATTGGTAATTGTGTAATGACTATTTATAAATCTAGTGAGTCGTGATCCACACTTCATTCATTATCCTCTTCAGGTAATGGAGTATGGAGACACAAATTACAGGGATATAGAGAAAAACTGTGTTGATTAGTGTTCTCAAATATGCCTTATGAATGAATAGACATTGCTGCAGTTGACATGTACCGAGAGCAACATGACTTTGAGATAGACTATTACATATGATTTCACGTAAAACGATGTGCTAGGGGCCGCGAGCCTAGGTCTCTGAGTTATGAAGAGCTGATGTACGTATCTTAGAATTGGGCCTGTGTTGGGGTGGATGAAGGGGTGTTTCCTGGCGTTCCTGTCATTCAAGGCTTCTACAGGACTATTTGATAAAGCACAATTTGCTGAGTATGATGCGGACCTCCGTGAACATTGTATTCATGGAAGTGATGTAGATGCTTTCTGTTTTGGAAATGATTTGTTAATAAAGCAATATTTTGACATAGATAGCCTGAAAAGACCAAATAAATGTACAAAACCCATAAAAGCTATCCATTTATTAGGACACTCATCAATAAAAGAGATTCATACATAACACAATTGCTAAGCATATTGCTGGAACCTGGTTGGAGATGATCCTGATAGGGAATACAATAGGAAGGCAAAACGGCCATTGTTAAGCACTAGTTATATGTTGCAATGTGATATTTCATACTTAATCATTCATCAAGAGTACTTAATTCTGCAATAAATCAGTAACATATCAATCTGGTAACTGGATTAAAATAGGTTTCAGGTGAAAAAAGGCATTTTTCTACTTTTAGATTAGATAGCATATATATAAGTACTAGCCGGTGATACAAAAAGAGACCATGTGAATATCTTAAATCGGTGACTTACCACACAATTTTAAATGCTATTTTTGAATTCCCCAGGTCAAAATACGTAAGAATAAATGTATCTGGTCCCGTCTTTTTTTCAACTTTTGAATATTTGTAGAACATTGTTATCCATACCAAAAATAACTTAGAAATTAATTAACCAAAGTGTGTTTTGTTTTTCTGTTTAGTGTCTAAATTAACCAGTAGAGGTGGTATAATCAATTATTTCCCATGCCATGGAGTGGGCAGAATGTCATCAACTCAGCAGTAGATCAACATGCACATACCCACACCATAATGAATAGTTAGAGGATGAAGCATGCCGCCTGTGCTACTACTATCATACATAGTAAAAACTATCGTCTGGTTGCAGAAATAAATGTTATGTTTAGTTAATTGGTACATGGAATTTTCTTTATATTCATGCACACACATTGAGTAGGTAGGTTAATCAGAGGCCGGGATCCTGGAGCCGTATGTGTGCCAATGCTAAACAACCAAAAACAAATGATGTTTTCACTGTCATATAACATTGTACAGAACACATGCAATATCATGAGAAAGGGTATAGACTATGTTTTTCACATCCTGTTTTATTCCTAGATTTCTCATCATCGAAAAATGAGATATTGATTGGTAAAGAAAAAACAATGTAAGTGCCAATAAATAGATTGGAACGGTTTCCTAGGAGAGGCATTAGTGCTACCTCCCCAAAAAAGGGGGTCAATCTTGTGAAATTTAATTTGAGATCTCATACATGTGGACTACCCTGATAGAGCACACTTTGTAGAAGCTTATTTTGCTTTCCTTTCTGTCACAATAAATAAAATGATACCTGATTCAGTAATATCATTTGTACAAGAGATCTATATAGTCAAGTACCCCCTCCAACCACCCAAACTCCCAACCACTAAGTAGAACATAGTTTTATGAGTTTTAATTATTCTTTTGGTTCGGTGTAGAAATATGCTGGCGAAAATTGGCTTAAGTGTTTCGTCTGGAGCACTCCCATTGCCACTGTGATAAGTGTAGCATATGATATAGAAGACTAAATGTCGGCTTATACTCCGCCTGGGTGTTTGGTCCATCGTTCTTACTGGAGGTTACATGGCATATTCTCCTCTCTCAGAGCACCAACTGACCTGGAACAGCCTGGGTGGAGTGACCTCTGCGCCTCAGAGGTTATGTACCATATTCTACAGGTCCGCGGAGGTTTTCCATCACATAATCACGTGGCATATTGACCATCGTTACCTTATGGCATCCCCAGCCGTCTCGTAGAGTCAACATTGTATCACGGAGTATGTACCTTGGTGCTATTCTCTGTGTGTGTTCATCAGATTGCCACCTATTGTTTTCCTGTATGACTGATGTAACATTAATCCCCACCCTCCACCATTTTCATCCCATCTTACGTCATCTTCTATAATACGCTACAGTTAACATATGAGGATTAAAGTCCTGTCTGTTTCTCCCATTTTCTATTTGTCCTTATGTATATTTCTCTATGTCATGAACTATTGCATATCGCCAGAATTCAATTTCTTGAAACGATGGGTTCAGCCGCAGCCAATTTATTCCTAGATGAAGCCCTGGCCTGGGCCGGACAGAGGTCGGAAATATTCACCATAGTAAATACTTCCGATTTTTCATCCTGCCTTGGCTAGGTCTTCATCTATGAAGATATCGATTATGGTGGAATCCACTCTTAAATACCACCGGAGTGTTTGGTCATTAAGGCATTATATAGAGAGGGCATGGATTTGCATTTACGTCCATGTATGTGAATTAATAAGTTCAGTTATAGCCGTCGTCCTTGAGTGTCAGTGCACACTTAGGGTGCCCTCCTCCTGCCGCATCCACCATCTTACAGCTAACACAGGTTGGTGCCTGACTGCACAGCCGGGTACAGGAGAGCAGGTCCGGCCTCCTCATGAGCACCTCCTCCACCCTGACAGCCATGTACCTCCTCTGTGTCAGCACCTCGTTGAGCTGCTCCCCAGCCTCTGTCGTTACATATGTGTGCACGTTCACTCCAACACCTCGGATGCAGCCTTGCACTAGTTCGACAGCGGCCGATGCAGCGTCGCATCTGATCATCTTCCGGGAGACGCCTTCGGGGAACAGGAAGCCGGGAGAACATGAGTACCAGGCATGCGCACGTTCGACTTGGGACGTAGCATTGGGGATGGTTGGGATGGTGTAGCAGACCTCGTCTGCACAGGGAAGTCGGTCAATGAGGTCAGCTGTTGATGCTGCCCTCAGTTCTGGTGGATTACTACAAGGATACGTGTTCAATTTGATTTTTGATGACCAGGGACCCCGGAGAGAAAAGCACATCCTTTGGTCACATGTCAATGCGCTGTATCGAAGCCTTATTTGTCGTAGTTTAGGGTTCTGCTGGAAATCCTTGTCTCTGATTGTTTGGATGTTATTGTGATCAGCATATAGACGTGTAGCTGTTGGTGGGATGAAGAAAGAGATGGCCTGGAGTTGGTTGTAGTCTAACATCAAGTAGGTTAAACAACTGAAGCCTTTGAAAGCATCTGGGTGTATGGTAGAGATCTGGTTATGCGTAACGTCCATTCTAATTATCTTGATGTTCTCCCCAAGGGGTGGCAGAGTCTTTAAGCTGTTATATTTTAAGTACACATAAGACAGCTTTGAGAAGTTGGAGAAATAGTTTATTGGTATGGCCGTTATCTGGGGGGAATATGTTACCTGGATGTGAGTCAGTGTCAGTCGCGAGTCATTTAGATCAGGTAGTCTATCAACGTTAGTACGGATCAAATCAATACCTGTCAGCCGGGTAAAGCTGTCAAAGCTGTTGTCAGTGTAATTCTTGATCTCGCAGCTTGTGAGACTCAACCTACTGACACTGGAATCCCCAGTCACATTCTGGATCTGGCAATTTGTTAATGAAATAGTATGCAGATTAGTCAATTTGGCATCCCTCGCAAAGATGACATTGTCTAATTCGATACTGCGGAGAAGTGTGCTGGGTTGAAAGTAATCGGCCGGCAGGATAACAGGAGCACTGGCATTGAAACACAGTCTGAGATACCATAGCTGTGGGAGCAGGGTCATGTTTGGGGCTGTGTTATATCCCACCTCACAGCCTATTGCCAAAGATCCAAGGCCCAGCATGGAGTATAATGTTTCAAAGGGCAATCTAGGTACTTGTGTCAATGCATTGCTTTGCAGTGAGATTGTCGTCAGGGAGGTCAGGGCATTCAAATCTGGAAGAAGAGCCAACTGATTGTGTTCAAGCTTGAGTGTCTTGAGACTTGTCAGTCCAGAGAGATCTTCTGTATCTATGTCAGGTATCGCAATGCTCTTGATCTCAAGATGGTTAAGGGAGATGTTGAGTTTGTCTACCCTGGGAAAATGTTGGATACCACTTGCCTGCAAGTTGATGGTCACCAGTTGTGTGCACCTGGTCAAGGTTGAGACATTGAATTCCGCAAGTGGCCGTTTGTTGCTTGACAGTGTGTATTGTGTCAGCTTTGGACAGTCCAAGAATGATGGAACCTCCTGCAGATTATTTGAAGCCATCCTGATTTGTTCCAGGTCAACAAAGCTCATCTCTCCAATCAGTGATGTGAGTTTCTTGTTTCTATAAATATCCAGTACCTTGAGAAGTGGTGCTTGACCCTGGAGGAGGTGGAGATCGAGCTCCTCCAGTGCTGTGTAGTAGATCCTCAGGGTGGTTGTATCTGGAGGTATATCATCTAGAACCTGATTATACCTGCTGTATGTGGTGCCTGAAATAGTAATAGTCTTCAGGCCAAGGATGAGACTTGGCATCGTGTTCAGGGTGATAAGAATCACCAGCAGGCACCTTAAGGAAACCCTCATGGTGTTGCTCATCCTGCCTGGTGTGGGCAGAGACTGTGCGCATATAGCAGACTTACATCCTTTCATGTACTACAGGGACCCATATATATGCGACACCATCCGTGTTCGAAATTTTCAAAAATACCTCATTTCCAATGATTTTACTCTGGGAAATACTCCTTTCCCTGCACGCACGGGTTAGCTCTCCCAAGTGAGAGGACAGACTTTCAGAGCGTTATCTTAATAAGACTTTTAAGACAGTCTGAATAGTCTTAACTTTAGTAGAGGCCGCTTATGTCATTAAAAATAAATAATATTTTGAAAGTATTACTATTACGACTAGTATGTAATGGGGGGCTATGCCCCCCAGCCCCCGTTTCTTTTTCTTCTTTTTCTTCTTTTTCTTCTATTAGAGACATCCTGAGTTCCTCTGAGCTGGTTGCTGGCTTGAAATGATTTATTTTTAATGATAAGAGCGGCCCTGGGTAAGACACTGAATTAAGACTTTAAGATGTCTTATTAAGATAACGCTCTGAACGTCTGTCCTCTCACTTGGGAGAGCTATCCAGTTTTTGCCCTTTCCCTTTGATAATAGTGACATATCTGAAGTCACCCATGTTTCTGAGGAAATGCTAGTCATGCCAATTACATTTAGCTAAAACATCCTTTTTGAATTTGCACAAAGTGAGATTGAGAAAATACCCCTTTTCAACAGAAATGAGAATTCAAATTTGTGGAAGAAATCCCCTTTTCCGTATAAAGCACTGATATTATAAGATAATGGAGAACTACCTGTACATGTATCTACATTTTCGCAGATGATGTCTGATTAGGGGACTGAGTGCGGGGACCGGGGACTAAGTACCCAAGGCGGAGACCAACTACAGTTATCAATACACTTAGGCCAAGGTTTAAAACAAAATAGTTTCCTGTTGCATAGACGTTAAGGGTTGAAAAACGCATGTCTTTTCCTTTAGCTATCATGCAATATGTTTGATACATATATATTTACACACTTGAGAAGTAACCAATTTATAACTATCTGATCTGATGCCCCATTTACAGTAATTGTTGAAAACGTTGAACTGTGGCATTGGTCCTATGTTCATCAATATTAACCCTCTAAGGACAGCATGACCCATGTATACATAAACTTTATCTGTTGTCATGACGGTCCAACACAGATAGGGAGAAGGAGAGTTATAGACGGCATTGGGAACAGAGAGGAACAGGGATATAAACACGGAAGGAAGGACATACATGTAAAACAGTGATATGAAGAGAGAAAGAAGGATAGACAGACATGTAAAACGACAGTCTGTAGAGGGAGATGGAGGCTAGAGATGAATCAATATCTCATCAACTCTACGTAGCAGGTGGCAATCTGATGAACAAACACAGTGAACAGCATGAAGGCAAATATACTTATACATGGTTTGTATACACGATCATTACCAAGTCTATACTACATGGCTTAAATGTAGAGCTCAGCTGATTAGTGACCACGTGGTTACTACAACAATGTAGGTTCAAACAACATCAATCATGAGATAACCGAGGGATCAGGGGCGGAGCCAGGAACTTTTGAAAGAGGGGGCGTGAAATAGGCAATGTACTGGGGGTATTGAAAAATATTATATTAAAATATACAGGAAAATAGGGGGGCGTACGCCGGGTCCGCCCCCCTCTGAATCCGCGCCTGAGGATGACCATTATAATTAGCACAATTCAAAGTTAAATATTAATAGTTTGCCTCAAGAGACACCGTCCAGTAGGTCTTACTAAATTTTGTACCAACCATTAGCAAAAGGCAAATGTCTACCCTATCTTAGTCTTTTGCTACTAATGCTTAGATAAATGTAAGCATTGCCATGGCTTGCCTGGAATTATTAGTAATTTATTTACAGTTTTAAAAACTAATGATACTAGTAATGGTCTTACATAACAATTACTACCCTGTAGAACTGGCCTTATACTAGTTATAGAGACTTGAGTCCTTTTTTGATATACTTATACTTGGGGGAACCATCAAAGCGGGCTACACCCAGAGGTTGCACCACGCTAATTGACGCTAGGTGATGGCAGGAGCGTCCTTGTAATACTTAGGGTGTATACTACTTGATTGCGGTAGTATTTGGGATAGGATTTGATGTTAGATAGGCCTACTAAGGTGAAGTTGAATAATGGAAATATCCCCAAATTGTCACTGCAGAACTAGAGAAATCAGGTATGGCCACACAAATAGCCCTGTACAGAAAAATCGAATCACAATCCACCAGGTCTAATGGCCCTAATTACTTGGGAGAAATGTATATCTATAAGATCGTGCAGCCCAGACTCCAATCAGGTGAGAGCAGCTCCCCCAGTGGCGGTCTCACTGAGGAAAATCCCGCAGCAAACTGAAAGCCATTATTATTGTGGTCAGAAGTGAATACTGTAGGTGCACTGAATGGGCAATTATTAAGTTGAAAATAATGCCAATATCATGAAAACTAATACACATGCTACTAAACGTTTGCCAAGGTGAATCAAATAATAGGAATAATAGTGAGTTTACATTTTTTTTCAAAGGTTAGATGAGAATCAGTGAAAATGCACTTTATTCAGTGCAAATTCAGACAAAATTCAAGTGGTTTTACACTACAGACCAGTGTTTAGATTTTCCATGGTCAGTAGCTAATTTTGGTTGGATATGTTTTGTAGTGAGGATGTATCGATTACATCAGGGGTGATTTTCAGAAATTGTAAATGTCCCAATAGTTGTTATTGTACATGTGTGTTACACTGTATTAAAGACCACATCCGGAGGTTTTGAATAATATGAGAGAACCAGAATATACCACTGCAGACATACTGTTTTGAAAAATCCTTTAGTATATGTGACATAAATATGTGAATAAAGTGGTGTTTTTAGCAAAAATAGTAAATCCCTCCAAATACTGAATTGGTCAATGTGTGCTTTCCTCACCTGTCACAAGGGGGCACTCCTGTACATGGTCCGCTGTGTGAGGCCGTTGCTAAGTACATGTGTGAGAGAGAGTGTGTGTGTGTGTGGGGGGGGGGGGGGGGGTGTAGTTGTACCCACATACCCCCCCCCCCCCTGTCACCTGCTTGCAGGGAAACTAACAACTGTTAACTACCTTATGGATTGCCCGTTGTTACACTCTGTATTGAAGTATGGTGAGTGATCAGGGCCAGTGCTCAGTGATTGGGGAGGGGGGGGGGGGGGAGGGAGGGAGGGACAGCCAGTGGGAGGAAAGTGCTTCAGGCAGACTGACCACTGCAGGGGCACAGGGGGTCCACTCCCTCAGTTTTGGCTAGCATGTGTGACCATGATTCCAAGGGAGAGGGTACTTTCTGGGGCCCTTTGTAGATAGGGATTAGGAGGGGTTTCTCATCAAATTATTGCTAGTTTGTTGATTTACCTCTTGTAATAAGAATACCAGGTTTGAAGTGATATTTGCACATGCATGTAGTTTCTATAGAAAATATATGGGGTGGCCTCCCCATTGGCTTGGTTGTCACCCAATATGAGATCACATTGGGTATTTGGGCTGTAGTTCATGTGCTTCTCACTGGGGACAGCACAATCACTGATATTTAGGATATGAGGTCTCATGGATTGACCCCCAACTAAACCAAGTGATAAATGAATAAATATAGCTCTACAGGAGTTTCCTTTAGATAGGAAGTCAGATAACAATACCTAGGTACCTGATTACAAAAGCGAAATTGCCAATTAAAAACCTCCAGATGTGGTCTTCAAAGTATATAACAGAACCATTTCCTTCACTGAGACCTAGCCAGTGCCGGGACTAAGATAACGTTGTACAAGAACCTCACACTAGGTGGCAGGAGGAGTGCTGCAGGGAGGAACAGTCTGTAGCACAGGCTGTAACTGAGTCCTGTTGCCATTGTATTGTGTATGTATAGTATATATTATGTATATACTATACATACACAATACAATGGCAACAGGACTCAGTTACAGCCTGTGGTCTGTAGAGATGCCTCACCATCTCCCTTACTGGAAATCCGCAAAAGGAATTACCAGTCACCATTTTTATCCCACCCACATTTATTACGTAATGACCAAATAGGGATGGATGTTGGTGAGCGTAAGCCCACCTTAAATCTCACTGTCAGCCCTGGACAACAAGGACCAAAACGCAAATATGGGCAAACCTAGCTAGCCCAAGTAAAACATAAATGGGCCCTGGGACCAATGTTGTCTGGGTTTAGACCTTAGATTTCTCGATTTCTACTATTTGATTTATTACCTCAGGGGACCCTGAACCATTTGTCTCTGATTTGACTCCACTTAAAATGGTGATCTCCACAACTTGATGGAAAATCAACCCGATTTTAACATGATTTCATCGATTTTAAAGGAAAAAATCATGAAAATGTCATACAAAATAGGGCTGCTTTCAAGTATCATGCCGACCCTTCGGGAGTGTACCAACTCCGCATATTTGGCATGATGCTTGATTGTAGGCCTTGCGAGTTACTCACTAGGAATTCATCTAAGCGTCATGCCGATAAAGCCTGCCAAAGGAGCATACTGCCTTAGGGCAGTATGCGGTCCTTAATGGGTTAATGGTCATAACTGATAAGATAAGAGGATTAACGTTTATACCTGTGGGTTATAACCATTCTGATAATCACCATACAAAGCGCACACTGATCAAGTAGCCTCTCATGTATCTATACTACATGTATACATGCCTTAGCTGGTCAAGTCTTGTCCAACGAGGCTCCGATTCTGTTAAAGGCTAAGACTTCTCAAACCAAATCGTAAAATTCTCTGGCAGGGTTGTTGAGTTTATAATATTATAACACCTCAGTTATATTTAGAATCCCTTAAACAGAATTCACCACATGCAGGTATATCCCAGCCCTGTGAGCCTGTATTCCCCAGCACCAGTACCGCATGTATAAAGGCTCAGGCAACCAACAAATAGTTTGCTTGTTGTTCCTTACCAGCAGTCCTCTGGTCTAAACAAGTTGCACTGGTGTGACCAGCAGTTGCACTCTGCCAGTGGTATAGTATTGTATACTAGTGCTACCCACCAGTGAACTGACTGCCACCAGTGTGCCCACAGAAAACGGTATACACCCCCTTGAATAGGCCACATGCTATTGTTTTGGGTAAAAAAAGAACATCTATACACAATGATACCATTGCACAATGTGCATTCCTAGAAGCCAATATGTAATCATGAAATCTAAGAGGGTGCTATAGTTTTATCATTCTTTTATAGACTATTTAATTCCAAGCAAAACCTGATTCATGGTCCTACTACTGAAGTCACCTGGCCAGGACAGCATGATCACCTGGTCCCACTGCTCACTGCACCCTTCACCCATACACTGTAAAAAATGTGTATGAAATTAAACACTTTCACCCAAACATATTGATGCCAATTTTTCTTTTTCTTTCTGTAAACATGTGCAGGAATATGGCCGCCAGTGATGGGTGAGCTGCAACAGTGAAAAATACAGTACCTATAATGTTGTTTAACATCCATGGTAATTTAGATAATGTCAACATTAATGAGTAGATAGTGCTGTCCAGAATATTCCAGTGAGCCAGCCATACTGGCCTTGCCCACTATTGTTTCACTTTTGTAGGCCCACCCATCACCAGTGGCCATATCCCTGTACCTGCTGACAGAAGTGATTAGATGCTGAGATTCAGTGAAAGTGTTAAACTTTAATGTGTTTGGATAAATTTATGTTTTTAAATTAGAAATACGTTTTACAGTGTATGTCTGAAGGCTGTTAGCACACTCAGTCTACTAGCAGGCCTTTAGTGGTCATGGGGACTTGTTTACAGCCACATCTGAAGGGTCACTTGGAGTGGGGTCAAAATCACCTGGGTCACATACTTTTGCCCTCTGGTGTAAAACCTGTGAAGTAAAAATCGATCTGGAATTTGAGTAGCACAGTTTAGTGGGAGAGTTATGAACTACATGCCCTACTCCTAGAGATCTAACCCTTTAACCACTATAATCAGCAAAATCTTGCTCCAATGGAATAACTTAAAAGACGGGCATAGAAGATTATGGTGTGTGAGGGAGGATTTAAGTGAGCTTGGGTTGATATATTGTGATCAACAAACATTGCAGGATGGTCTGGGTCTCTGAGCTGCTGGCAGCAAGCTAGACGGTATGAGCCATACTGTACCTCTGAGCTGCTGGCAGCTAGCCGGACGGTCTGGGCCATACTATACCTCCGAGCTGCTGGCAGCTAGCCGGACGGTCTGGGCCATACTGTACCTCTGAGCTGCTGGCAGCAAGCTAGACGGTCTGTGCCATACTGTACCTCTGAGCTGCTGGCAGCTAGCCGGACGGTCTGTGCCATACTGTACCTCTGAGCTGCTGGCAGCTAGCCGGACGGTCTGGGCCATACTGTACCTCTGAGCTGCTGGCAGCTAGCCGGACGGTCTGGGCCATACTGTACCTCTGAGCTGCTGGCAGCTAGCCGGACGGTCTGGGCCATACTGTACCTCTGAGCTGCTGGCAGCTAGCCGGACGGTCTGGGCCATACTGTACCTCTGAGCTGCTGGCAGCTAGCCGGACGGTCTGGGCCATACTGTACCTCTGAGCTGCTGGCAGCTAGCCGGACAGTATGCAGTCTTTGCGAAAACGTTTTCACCATGCAGGACAGTCGGTCCTGCAGCTAGCCGGTTTTGCAGAACCGGATAGATTTCTGCAGGACCGGATACCAAAATCAAAGTTTTCCATAATAATAAAAAACAAAATAACAAAAAAATTAATACTTTAATTTCCCTAGAAAATCAGTGTGCACTGTAATATTTGTAACTTCAGTGCTAGATGGAATATTTGAAAAATTCCTTCAGTTATGGAAAGCCCAAATTGTGCAGGACATCAGGTCCTGCAACACCAGTCATTCTGCCGGACCAGAGCCATTTAGGCGGAAGTTGCTACTGTCCGGCATGTTATGGCAAAGACTGGGTATGGGCCATATTATACCTCTCAGCTACTGGCAGCAAGCTGGACAGTATGGGCCGTACTAGATCTCTGAGCTGCTGGCAGCTAACCGGACGGTCTGTGCCATACTATACCTCTGAGCTGCTGGCAGCTAGCCGAACAGTATGGGCCATACTATACGGAGGAGAGCCTACATGGTATGGGAGCCGCCATTTACTAACTGTCCCCTGACTCAGAGCAGTGCATTGAGGGTAAGTTTTTTATCAGCCACAATTCACACCTCTGAACCATCCTACCCTTATCTTGATAACCTTAATCACCTCCCCATTGTCTCAGGTGTGAGGTGAGGGATTCCGGTAGCCACTCGCCAAATCGCCAACGGCGAGTCAAAGTGCATTTTGGCTAATGCTATCCATTGAAAATTCGCCAAATCGGCTATCTGTGATTGCTGGACCTCTGAGCTGCTGGCAGCTAGCTGAACGGTATGAGCCATAGTATACCTCTGAGCTGCTGGTGGCAAGCTGGACGGTCTGGGCCGTACTAGATCTCTGAGCTGCTGGCAGCTAGCCGGACAGTATGGACCATACTATACCTCCGAGCTGCCGACAGCCAGCTGGTTGGCTTGGGACATACAGCTGTGGGTCCAATAAACCCAGCCGTACAGATATCGATAGAAATGATTGATTAATTGGTCGGTCTATGATGCACTCACTTTCACTAGGAATCTCAAATTGATTTGGCATGTGCTAATGTGCTAATGTAATGATCAATAGGTTTTAATCCGGGTTTTAATACAGCTTGTCAGTGGGGCGTGATTATAAATACAGTCATGTGCATTGGAATATGCTTAAGTACATTTTTATCATCATACTTAATGTGGTACCACGTTCATGAGAGAATTAGGAGTATACAAAATGTAGTATTGGGTGATAGGTTCCCTCCTGGCCTGTGATATGATCCCTCCTGTTCAATTGCAAGATTTGATTATTCTCCCTCTACCAATGATTCAAATAAAATAAAACCCACCATACTCTCTTGCTGTGTGGAGTAGTCTAGTCTGCACACTGATAATCTTTATACTTCAGAATTTAGTCAGTTGTCACTAACAACTTGGTGACCAGTAGTAATCTTTTGGTTCCCCTTTTCCCCAACTCAGGTTAGTCAATACTGACTATCCCACCTTAGTCTTGTAGCGATAGGATTATTAAGGTTGGTCTTTTCTTTTGTTTGAAATAGTTAGACAATAATATTAGTCATTTTTTCCTTGGAATAGTTAGACAATACTATTAGTCATTTTTGAATCTCAGTTTGTCATTTTGACTAATGCAATCGTCATAATATATCCTGCATGTGGCTAACCTGGGTTAAGCGTTCTAGACCTACAGATGGTCCTACCATTCTTTTCTCACTCGTATTTTCATGGACTGATATAGTTGTACCACACACACACACACACACACACACGTATAGGAAGAGAGAATTTGAGTGAAATAAATATAAGGCTCAGTCTCGGGAGGCTAGAAAAGGTTGTGTTTTTTTTTGTTTTGTTTTTCCATATCTCTACTATTTGTAAAAATATGTGGATGGTTATTGCATAACACTTTGGACAGTGTAGCTCTTCAAATACCACAGAACATAGAAAGTGAAGTCTTTGACCGGGCAGAGGAAAAAATATAACATTATGCTATAATGCATGTAAAAGGGGATACATATAAATATAAAAAAACTTTAAATCAATTTCATTTCATATAGTGTGTAAATGTCCTTTGACGTTTTCGACTCATTTCTTACTATGTAGGTCTAATTTATGCTATAATAACGTTTCCCAGTGAAAGACGTCACCCTGTGAAAGACGTCACCCGGTCAAAGACGTCACCCGGTCAAAGACGATCCAATTGTTACAAAGTCGTGAGACTGAGCCATAATTTGTTCTAAAAAATAAGAACAGGGTTTTAATGCGCCACTTGAAGCTGGACGAGGTATAGTCTGTGTGTGCAGCACAGATTATGTGGACAGAACGGCCCATACCCGGCACTCACCCCGCACTGCCCGGATGGACTCCAGCTCTGCCGCCCACCCATATCAGCCAGGTGGCATCAGGATATCTGAGACTGGATAGCATAGCCCGGTCAGGGTGGTCACATCTAGAAGATGACGTTGGACGGTACTGCCGGCTAAACCTGTGACTGGGGATGCCAACACCAACTGCTGCATCCATGGAATCATTCCCTATACAGGTGAGGCCTATTTCTGTACACTGATAATGTCAATGCCCCGGGACTTAGTCTATAGTGGCTATCCCCGGTTAGACTCAGAGTCACCGTTAGACATAAGGGCATTGGTCAGCACTGACCAACTGATATTCAAAAATGACTGAGACAGAACAAATGTGACCAGGTGAGGGAGAAGACCCCTCCAGGGGGGAAATTAGTAATCAAAGTTGGCGTCATAATCTTTAAAATGATATATCATGAGCTAAAAAGTTCCTGGTACTTGTTTTGGAATCCCTTTTCAAACATTGGTTCATATCGCTAACCGAAAATGGTAAATTCGCTCTAAATGCATTGTATCCCATAGTATATCATGATTATTATGAAAAATCGGTTTTATCTAGAAATAACCAAATAAAATACGATTTATTAGTCTAAATTTGGTTCCAGAAGGAATTTTTGTGTTCTGTTTTCAGTTTTGGGTAGTTTATGGGATTTTTTAAGAAATTAGGATTATTACCTCCAATTTCGGCTTCAGGGGTGGTTTCCATGGCAACCAGAAACTGTTATATATGCTAATTTTTCATAAAAACGTTCTTTTTGCACTCCAAATATAGAATGTTAGCATCAAAGATGGAATAATTTCATGAAGATTATTGTATTCTACTTAAAAAATGGTTCTAGAATTTTTTTCATGTATTTAACACTATTTTGCTGATAAAATGCTCCCTTGTGGCCAAAATTAGAACTAAAAATCCCGCCTGAAGGGGTCTTTTCCCTAGATGAGTCACAAATTATGACTAATGCCTTACTCAAAAAGACCCAAATAAAAATAATCAACTACATGTACAACTATCCTATAGATATGATCGCAAAAATGGATGACAACGGGACATTATTAACTAACCTAGGTTGGTTTTATAGAGATCCAAAAATGACTAATCACTATAGTAACTGAGTTGCCAGCCAGTAGGGCCTACTGTTAGTTGATTAGAATGGTACTACTGTAGCAAAGGGATATATATGTATGTTGCTGGTGAGAATGTCTCTTGAACAGAACTATTGGAGTTACTTTTGTACCAAAGTCCACATTGTTGTACTGTATTAAAGGTCGAGTTTTACGAGGCACTTATTGCTAACATAGTACACAGAGTCTCGTCCCCAATACCCCCCATTTATATCTCAACTAGGACCATTATAATTTTGTGTAGTCCCCGTCGCAATTCTTAATAATTGCCACTGGGACAGTAGTAAGGGATCAGCTTCCAAATATCCCAATGTAAGATATATTTCTGTGAGAACATTGCACCAGGATAAAATACAAAAATCCGAGCAAGAAACATATACCGTATAGTATTAAGCTATTTTTGTTAGTACTAACATGTTTACAAGCAGCCGTGAAAGACTTTTGTTATTGGAAAAAGGTTGCAGCCATAAATGGGATGTATAATCCTAAATGCAGCCTGCCTTGTTTTCTCATATATTGATGGATACCAAGTAATTGTAACTGTATATGACATGTTGAAAATAAAGGCTATTTAAACTCAAACTCAACTCAACATCTATATTTGCTAGCCTGCAATATATATAGTAGGAGGTTACTATATAGTTGCCTCCTACTATTTGGGCTAACTATTATATAGTTGGCCCAAAATCCATGAATCTAGTTGCCAGCAACTACTGTCTGCATTTTCCGCATTAGACGTAGGCCGAGTGGGGTGATCTCCTACCAACCACATGGGGAATGATCAGGTAGACAGATGCCCCATTGGGACTAACCATAGAGAAGCATAAGATATTCATGCGCTCATTGATTACCTTATTACTGAGCGGTGTGTCGGGATGGAGTCATGGTAACCCCGTACACAGGCCTAAATGACCCTTAGTCCACGGCTAATCTCGTTATGTACAGGAAGGTATACAGAAAAGGCTTTAAAAATCAATATTTGATGACTGATTGGTTCATTCGGATGAACTGTTACCGCTGCATTATGTTGGGGATGTATCTAACAGATGACATGGCGAGCATGGATTATTACTACTAACTGTAGAGTCATATGTCACAGTGCTGTAAGGACATATGGGGCAGCATTTAACACAGATTTCCCTAAGTTCTAAAATGATGCTTTAATCAAACTTCAAACAGTAATATTGTAGGATCTCCAATAACTATTGACAATCGATTCTATATTGTAGATTCTATATTGTAGATTATTCAACTATTTTAACATTTTGATCATAATGTTCATGTTCTCATTGCAGCCACTTAAAAATATACGTTTAATTTCATTGTATGATCAATCACGAAATCTTCCTCGTCTGTTACTTTTCATACTGTGGACTAGTGGCAAGTCTATAGTGTCAGGTTCAAATCGATATCTTGCCCCCCCCCCCTTCACCCCACAGGTGGGGTTGTGTCCCACTTAGGGGTTTTACAAGCAGAAGTGGCTATTGTTATAATTCCTTCATTATTTATGACACACCTGTCCTTAGGGGCTGGCTCTTTACACTCTACATGTTTCGAGTCCAAGGTTCCTTGGTTTAAAATGTTAGTGCCTTGTTGAATACGATATAAAAGCATGCGTAAAGCACGCATGCATGGTAATGGCAGACAATAATTGAGCACTTCATATTAGGAATATTGTTATAATATAAACATTATTGAATAAAAAACAATTTATGGGCAGCATCATGTTGGTGAAATGCTTCATGATCCAAGACGTCAAGGGGTCCAAGTTTTTTTTGAGTTTACCGTCTACCGCCCGCATGCCTTTGAAGGGGCCGCATAAAAAGTTCATTATTAATGAAAATTTTCATTATTGTAAAAATTTGACAAAATATGATATTTTGGCCACTTTTGGGGTTGAAATATGTTTGCTACAAACCCCAGATCCCATAATTTTAGAGAGTTTTATAACAATCAAAAATCAAAAATCAAAAAAGGTCGCATCTATTCTCAAAATTTGTGGGACGGTAACCTCAATTGTGTGTTCCCAAGGCCAAAGCACCCATACGGCCCTTAAATGGTTAAATTTGGTACAAATGATTAACCAGCACTTTTTCTGTACAGGCGCGGCAGCGCCCTGGACCGTCCAGGAGCATCAAGGGCAGGATGGGACTGAGGAGGGTGGTGTTGGTGATGTGTGGGAGCCTCCTCCTGGTCTCCCTCATCTACCTCCTCCAGGGCGGCCTCCTAATCACCGTCTACGCCCCACCACAGCCGCGGGCCCTGGTTATAGGTACGTGTGGGGCGCACCTGCAACAAAACTTGACATATTCAGTACTTACACTCCCGACAGCTTTCTATTGTCAAGAAGCTATAAAGAAAGAAATCCAAAACCTCTGTAATACAGTAATCACATGTTTGGCATACAGTTACCGATTTATCATAATGATACACTGATGACATTATATGTAGAATTTCTTTCATCGGTAATTGATATATCGCAAGTCTAAAAACAATTACAAATACAAACGGGCAATGTTAAATGTAAAGTATATAAGAAGATTTTTAATGAACCCATTCATTGGCGAGCACCATCTCTAGCTGCTGCCATGGCAGCAAGCATTAGCAATAGTTGGCATAACTCTATGGGATTTAGCAAAATAGTCACACCCCCACAGCTAACATTTAATATACATTTATGCTCGCCCTTAAATGGTTAGCAGTAGTGCGTGACACGTAGTTTTCTTGGGATTCCATATTCCATGACCTAATACATCTCTCTCTTTTTCCTATACCACAGCCTTACCCATCAGCAACACCACTTCTACACCACCCAGGGTGCTTCTACAGGAGGGTATACAGCAGTTTCTTACCTCACTTGGCACTCAGGTCCATACAGCAGCACAGGGGCTGGAGGAGAGGGCATTAACAAAGCTGCAGGATAAGGGCTTAAAGGTGGTGGATGCCAATGGAGCTGGTTACATGCAGCATATCAGGAAAGTCAAGAACTGTGAAATAGCAGAAATAAAAGCTGCTAAGGATGTTTTTACAAGGATTCTCAGTTCAAGGATGTTTTCAGTCCACAGCAATGATTGTAAAGCATTGCAGGAGAGGGCAATTGATTACACAGATGTGTACCATCTCAGATGTATCCAAGGACCAGTGTATGAATATATGGAAACACGATCAAACTTGAACCTGGCCAGGGATTATGATTACCACCCAGGTATATTCCACCCAGCTAAGTTTACAAAATGGGAAAACAGAACAACTGCAAATAGTACCAATGTTGGATTAGGTTATTTTCACGTGCTGAAAGATGCGTTTATAATGTCAAATGGTGACTTTGCAGTTGGAAACAACTACATTGAGATATTCCGCTGTGGTCGTGGGCAGCACGAAAGTGTCAATCTAAACAAAGTTCAACATGACAAAGTGTTCAGCATCGCAGAGTACTGGGGATCGGGATTCTTCCACTTTACCATTGAGGACCTGCCTCGTATAGCCCTAGCCTTGCCATTCCTGCAACAACACAAGGATATAAAAGTCCACGTCCAGAGCGCGAACTCTTTCACCAAGTCATTTCTCGGGGAACTCGGTATTTCTGCAGATCGCCTTGTGAGTGGGGGTGTTCGGGGCAGGACTGTGTTCATTCCCCCAGGCACCCCTTGTGGTACTGCAGCAGCTCTCCCCATCAACCTCCTCTCCATCTTCCTCAGGTCCAGGTTCCAGCCCGAGCACCAAAGGGACACCATTGTCCTCATCAAGCGTTCATCCAAGCGGTGGTTCGGCAACCACGACTCTATTTTGAAAATGTTGGAAATGACCGCAAGAACGTTCAGGCTGAGAGTAGCAGTGTTCGGGGATAATCCGGCACCATCATTTGAGACGACTAAATCCATGTTTAATCGTGCCGCCATGGTAGTCGGTCCACATGGTGCAGGGCTATCAAACCTTGTATTTAGTCAACCAGGGACATGTGTGATAGAAGGGCTGTGTTTTGATGGCCAGCATAGAGTTAACCTCTGCTACAAACATTTAGCCCAGGTTTTAGGGCATATTTACCATGGAGTAGTACCCAACAAACAGTGTATGCAAACCACAGCAGATGAGCTCATGCCACAAGTAACTCAATGTCTGAAGTGGGTCAAACAAAAGATGTAATCTGGTCCTATCGAATAGAGAAGGTGGCTGTGTTGCTTGCTTGCTGTATACACTGAATGAATGTTACATATTGCATTTTGAATTCTCCCGGTGATTAATTTTGAGCCAACAGAGCAAGAAAGTCAATTTTCTTTTAGAGCGCAGACCATTCTTGTGCTTTTTTTTTATAAGATCTTACAAGACTTGAAATTTACTAATATGATTTGGTCCTATATAGATGAATTTCATGATGGTAAGACTTGGAGGTATGGATGCTATATATGTAACACTTTTGCCTCCCTGTGGGTAGAGCATACATTCAATCTGTAACTACAGTAGAATCTCGTTATAAGGAGGACGGATATAAGGAGCAGACGGTTATAAGGAGCACATTTGCTCTGCCATTTTTTTCTCCCTACTTTTCTTTATGGAAAATCGTTTATAAGGAGCACTTTTTGGCCATGAATGGGGTATTTTCCCGATACAATTACAGTAAAACTAGGCTACAACGAGCATAGATACAAGAAGCACTTGCTTAAAACGAGCATATTGTCACATCCTGACTTTATCCTATACATTTTTATAATAAAGTGACTTTGTTATAATGAAATACGCTTGCACTACACTTGATGATATCGAGGTAATTATTACAAGCAGGGAAGCCCTGTACAGTCCTCACATAGACCCCGCCTCCCTGCACCTCCCACAGTCGGCTAGGGGTGGGAGAGGCCTGGTACAGAAGTCCTGCACCTCCCACAGTCGCCCACCACCTCCCACAGTCGCTCACCACCTCCCATAGCTGGCTAGGAGGTGGGAGAGGCCGGGTACAGAAGCCCTGAACCTCCCACAGTCACCCACCACCTCCCACAGTCGCTCACCAACTACCACAGCTGGCTAGGGGGTGGGAGAGGCCGGGTACAGAATGCCAACACCTCTCAGAGCCGCCCAGAGTGGACATCTCCCTAGTGTAGGGACATTTCCCTAGTGTAGGGACATCTCTCTAGTGTAGGGACACCCCCTAGTGTAGGGACATCTCCCTAGTGTAGGGACATCTCCCTAGTCTAGGGACATCTCCCTAGTCTATGGACATTTCCCTAGTGTAGGGACATCTCTCTAGTGTAGGGACATCCCCTAGTGTAGGGACATCTCCCTCGTGTAGGAACATTTTCCTAGTGTAAGGACAACTCCCTATTGTAAGGACAACTCCCTGACTGGGGGGGGGGGACAAAATCGGTTATAAGGAAGGTTGTTTATAAGGAGCAAATTTGCCTTATAACGAGATTTTATTGTATTTAAGTGTTTTAGCCACAAACCTGCCAAACATATATATATATCTGTAATTCTCTTACCAGTGTTGCCAAATGCTTTTATCTAGGCCTCATGTAAGGTTGAATATCTTCGTTTTGTGTAAAGGCGGTGCTCTGGATTTATCTTTTATTGAAAGTATATGTATTTAGTTTTGGCCGAGAAGTTTTACCATGAAGTTATTTGGCAAGGATTTCTGTCTGACTATTTGTGCCTCATACTCCTGTGACTCAATGTCTCAAGCATTACCTTCGCCTCCAGCTGCTAAAAAATGAATAAAACTATTATTTGATAGTAAAGAAGCCATTATTTATCTAATCTGACTGCTAAGCCATTTAGCTTATTAGTTAGACATGAGGGAGTGCTCATTTTTCAACGACAGGAGTCGAAATCTTTTGTCCCCCACCCCACGCGGGTAGAAAATTGAAAATTGGGGCGTGTATGCAGCCTTTAAAGCACGATTTCTTTTTTTCGTGGCTACCCAAAGATGGGTTGAAATGTGTTACCTCTCTACCGGTGCAGACTTCTTTTTACAGCCCCCTGTTGTTAATAGATGAGCACTCCCTATAAAGTCAATATCATGTCTTTTCTGGGCACTGCAGGTGCACATGGAGCTGTTCAAGGGGTCAGCTGTACAGATACAAGTACCATGTCTGTGGGGCTGTAATGATATAGCGATACATACACAGTGCCAATAGTGGTCAGATGTGGTCGCTAGACCTTCACCTTTATGCAGCACCACCTGTATTGAATAGCTGCACACAGCGAGATAAATGTTTTGTGCTCCTCATTTAAACTACTTCTGAAGGAGGGGAAGCTGAGTCTCCCTGTGCATGTACTAGTGCATCCATGTATCATGCCGACCGTAAATTGTTGATACTCGCCGTAGAGTTGGCTGCATTCGTGCATAATCATCACAATCAATGACATAAGGCCAAAAACCTTAAGATCCTAGTTTTTATGCAATTTTGAAGAGATTTTTTTACATTTTACACATGTGTGGTCAATGTGTACAGGGGCTGGCTAGTACTTTTATGTAAAAAAAACCCCTGATCTTTCACAGCTCATGCTTTAATATCAATTTCAAATGTCATTTTCATAATCACCTCCCGGCTAGGAATTTCCCAAATAGGAAGTAAATGTAGGATGGTCATCCTATCAAAGTTCATCCCAGACCAGGCCAGACATATAGTTATCTATTATCTATAAGTGGCTATGATCTAACACGACTACAAAGGTTGTACCCTGTTGTACACAGTTTCACTTTAGATAACGGCTAAACCAACAGTTGACGGATCCAAATCACAGCCACATGGGCCACGCGTGGTAGGCGTATGAGGATGACTGCCTTTGCCAAGTGTATTACTGGTCAAATTCCAAAAGTGCATCCACATGTGTGGACAGATGAGGAGAAAGGGATATCTGAGGTGAAATGTATGTTTTAAAATTGAAGTCATAAGCTTTCAAATGAGGTATCATAGATAGAGATATCCCTTCTAGTTTTTGAGAAACTGCTTCACGAATCTGGGATGGTGCTACCCTTGCCAAACAGCCAATAGGCTCTATCTCTTGTTGTTTTAATTGTATTTCTATATCTAATTATCATGATTTTGCAAAATTTCACTTATTACCTAACCACTATTTTTCATATTTTTTGTCATAAATCTGGGTAAAGAAATGATATTAACATTCTGTTTTCAGTGCAGCAATCCCTATGAATTTCTCTATAGATTGGAATTCATTCATTTTTAATTTGGAAGGAAGTTGTGGTTGCCATGGCAACACGTTTTAGGGAGAAAGCCTTATTTAGGCCTCATATTGGCTTCAAAACGTTCCATTTACATTCCAAATATGGAAGGATTACCCCAAAATAGAATGTTTTGGAGAAAACCAACATTTTCTATGTAAAAAATCACCTTACAGCAAATTTTGGCCCATTTTCCCATTTGTGATCATTGTGATGCCCCCTAGTGGCCAAACCCCAGTACTAAAAATCGCTCCTGGATGTACCTTTCTCCTCAGCTGCTCACATGTGATCTCGTAGGTCTAAACATGCATGCAACGGTAAAACATTCAACAAAGATAGCATAATTATTCTGCATCCCAGCTAACAAGAATACGTTATTTTACGTCAAAATAGATTATTACTTTGGCACAAACTATATATATGTATATATATATATATATATATATATATATATATATATATATATATATATATATATATATATATATACATATATATATATATATACATAATATATATATATATATATATATATATATATATATATATATATATATATATATATATATTATATATATATATATATATATATATATATATATATATATATATATATATATATATATATATATATACATACATATACACGCCTTTTGTTTACTGGGTTATTGTGTAATGGAAAAAGCTGAAAAGACAATAAAAATATAGGGTGGTAATGTATCTACAAAGATGTACAAAAATATATGAATTTCTGAATAACTAGACAGAGGATTTTATAGGGATGACCTCGCATCTACAAGTTTTTTTTATTTGCATAATGACTTCAACAAGAAGATCACATGTATGTATATTGGTAAATGTTGAAAATGGACAGGGCAAAGATGTGCAGGTTACAAGAAAATCACACATCTCGACATCGACCATGCTGCCGTCCATATCCTGTTTACTATAAGCATTATATGGACTAGAGTTTAGACCGTATGTACTCCCCCTTTCTCTCTGACATCCTGATTGCAACATTCGATAACGTATGACAATACTACTGTACCCTATCATACATATTCCCTAAACGTGTCTGAAGTGATGGGCAATCATGATGACTATGAATCATAAGTATAAAATGTTAGTGATCATGCCAATACTATAGAAAGGGAAATGTCATGGAAATAACAGATTTTAGAGTTACCTATGGGAGATATTTTGGATAATAATCATTGTATGATTATTTTTATCAATATTCATGTTGCATCATTCACTTTCATGGTCACATACGTTTTCAGACTAAGAAGCAGTGCCATTTTATATCACAACTGGTTTCCTTAAGGCAGGGGCGTCAAGCGAGGCTGGTTCTGTAGCCTGCACAGATATTAAACAAACATTTCATATTGATTGCCATACTCTGTGACACACACATGGGCGATGCGAAATGGCAGCACCAGTACAGTGCACCTAGCTGTAGTAAAGCACACCGTTACCATGCCAACAGATCTGGGAACTGTTTTCTTGAGACCAACATCGATGGATCCCTGGGGTCCATTTCGTGGAGGCTTCTGTTCTTAAAATGTTTCTGGAAGACATATAATATTATATTGATGATGGTCGTATATAGATTATAATTAGGTTACTATACACATGGTTTCATTAGTTTTATAACATGTATACCCTTCGGTGAACGTATGTACACACTTCCAAAGCTTGGAAGTCAGGGGTGCAGTGAATACCACGGCTAAGAGAATATATCGGATAGGTTTTGTCACTGATCCTGTGTCACATATAATATATCCTGAATTTGAGGGCTATACATATCATACTCACGTGCTCAGTATTCACACGAAAAGTCTCTTCAAGACCTGTACAAGAATATAGTGTTTGGATACCTTCATTTATTCAATGGTGAACATGTCAACCCCATTTATTTAATAAAGGAAAGCCATATAGCATAGCCCGTTAGATTACTACAGTGGCCCAGGAGGGCCAAAAGAAAGTGACTTTGAAAAGAAAAGTGATTTTGAAAAAAACAGTTTTTTGATAAAAGATCTTTTTCAAATCACTTTTTTTTCTACGAAAGTTGCTGTCAATTGTCAACTTGACACTTGACACCATGTTTTTGAAAAAAAATCTTTTTCAAATCACTTTTTTTTCTAGGAAAGTTGCTGTCAACTGTCAACTTGCCAGTTGACACCAAGTTTTAGAAAAAAGATGTTTTTTCAAATCACTTTTTTTTCTAGAAAAGTTGCTGTCAACTGTCAAGTTGACACTTGACAGCAACTATTTTGGAAGAGAAAGTAACCTGTTTTACTTTAACAAAAGGGTTAAGAAAATGAAATGCCCAAAGTCCTGTTTTTTTCTGAAAAAGTTGCTGTCAACTGTCAAGTTGACAGCAACTTTTCTAGAAAAAAAAGTGATTTGAAAAGACATCTTTTTTCAAAACCTTGGTGTCAACTGTCAACTTAACAGTTGACAGCATGTTTTCTTGAAAAAAAGTGATTTGAAAAAAACATCTTTTTTTCAAAAACATGGTGTCAAGTGTCAAGTTGACAGTTGACAGCAACTTTTCAAGAAAAAAAGTGATTTGAAAAAACATCTTTTTTCAAAATCTTGGTGTCAACTGTCAACTTGACAGTTGACAGCATGTTTTCTTGAAAAAAAGTGATTTGAAAAAACATATTCTTTTCAAAAACATGGTGTCAAGTGTCAAGTTGACAGTTGACAGCAACTTTTCAAGAAAAAAATTGATTTGAAAAAACATCTTTTTTTTCAAAAAAACGTTTTTTAGTAAATCACTTTTTTTTCAAAATCACTTTTTTATGGCCCTCCTGGGCCACTGTAGATAACCATGCCCAGTATCTCATGGTATATCAGATGAATAATCAAGTCAGGTATTAAAGTGTCTGTTTCGGTGCAGCTCTGTCGTGACATGAAGTGACATCTACATGTGTCCATGCTATGACACAGTAACGCCACAAAGGTTATATATAGTTCACACAGTGGTAGACACCAGGGGTGGGAATGAAAGTACACGGATGACCAGGTCCAAGTCTGTAAACCCTGGAATAATAACTTCTCTTTGCAACAAGTTAGCGACACCACCTAGATTACACTATCTGCTCCACTACCACGCTGTATGACATGTACATGTATTAGCATTAGAAATAGGAGTGAGCAAATGTCAAACGGCCGTTGGACCAAGTTTCTTTTGCCAGAATTATGAGGTATAATTATAAACATATATCACTGTTAGACTATAAAGGCCACAACCAGTTTGTAGCCTTGTTTTAACAGGGCGTATATCAACACCTCTCGCCGTCCAAATATTCCCTTTTAGATATTAGTTCACCACTCCTCCACTAGGAGAGAGCAGTACGTCACACAGAGCGTGCAGTACGTCAAGGCCGTATAGCGATGACTCGGTTTTCTCCGTATGGGCAGCCATGGTAATGTTAGTTCTGTGCTCGCAATTTATCGTGAGACTTAGGCAGTGACCAGCCACTTACACACCATAGCTTCCGGGGAACAGGCTACAATACGAGAGCAGAACCAAGGTCTCACGAGATTGCTGGTGTCAGTGCACACAGAGTGGCTGCGGGAACAAGTCTGCACCAGTTAGAGAGCTATATGCCGCTGCCAACATGACATCGTCGAGGTCATCAGCGGGGCCCTCGTCATTGTTCCTTTTCTATCCTGGGTATAATGGTAAATACACAGACTTATAAGAGGCACAGATACAACCATATAAATCAGATGAGTTCATGAATGGTGTATCATCAGCATAGCTCGCAGGGTGAGCCTGATAAATACACAATGGATTTATAATGGTTCGGCTCCAGTGGATTTATAATGGTTTGGCTCCAGTGGATTTATGATGGTTTGGCTGCGATTTCATCTCCTTTTGGTGGGAAGGTTGACAGGGTGAATACAAGTATTGTCTATCACCAAAGTGTACTGTTCCCTCTCTGTGTAAAGCATCAAACTTGTCAAGTCATCATAAATGACTGCATGCTTGGGATATTATATAACCAGGGAGTGGTCTCTGTTGGCTCTAGACCACAACATGTACAGCGCTTGGTCACCGAGGAAGTCATCCCATGTCTCAATCCTGCAGCAAGAAATGGAAACGCTTTTAGACCTTGAGCCCAGGACTTTTTGGGTTCCCATCAAGTGTAGTAAACCAGACAAAGTTTTTTGGATTTGTACATGTCTAAGGAAACTAAATCACTTTGCCAGACATCTGGGTTGCCCAGCTTAGCTCCAGAATCGTAAAATATGTACGGTCACCTCACCCTTTTTTCATATTCTCCCCGCAAGCAGTGTATCAGCCATATTTTAGCTAATATTTGAGATAGAAAGCTAAGAATAGAGCCAAATCAAAGCTCTTGCATAGCTTAACACCATAATACCATTATAGTATTATTTTCTCATTTGCATATTTAGAATAATTATTGAAACATTCTTTTTTTAATGAAATATTTTATAATGTTCATGCTACATTTTGAAAAGAAACACAATGTGCAGTCTCAACTTTCAATCATTACATCAAAATAGTCATCTAGTATGGTATGTAAAGAAAATAACACTTTTCATCATTGTCATGGTGTTTTTATTATATGATTCATGGCTATTGGATGATAATATGTATGTCAGAAAAATGACGGAATTGGAGAGTGATGAGATAAAGGAATAGGGCCAGGGGACATCAGGGAAGTCGGGTAAGACCAGGGAAGTACAGTCAAAGTAAAACGAAGAGTGAAGTGCAGGGGAGCCCTGAGGTAGGCCGCCCGGAGCAGATGGGACAAGCTAACTGTCTTTTATTCTCTTCCCATCTCCCAGAGATGATGAAACTCCCAAATATAAAAATACTGTAAACCTAGATATTTTCCTGCTGTATATTTTTAAAAATCTGCAAAAATGTGTATAAAGCAAATATCTAAATAGCATTGAACTAATGTGCCAAATCTCGGAAATCCCCAAATTTAAATACCAGCGAAAATGTACTTTTTAGCAAATTCACAAAAATTCATACATGTGAAAATATCTACATTTACAGTAGCACAACATAGCCCCCTGTGATCAGTGTGAATAGCCATGTGTGATTTCACACTCATGTTCTCTTTATACTGCTGACCACAGCGTACACACCTTAGGGATGTATAAACTATTACCCACATTGCGAACATTTGTGAAGTTTCTCTCCTATATTATTCATCATGTGTCTCATTAATCTACTGTTAATCATTCACCACATTGAGAACATTGCTGTGCATCTTGTATGCCTGTATGAACTATTTACCACACTGAGAACACTTTTGAGGTTTCTCTCCTCTGTGTGTCATCTTGTGTGCCTGTATGAACTGTTTACCACACTGAGAACACTTGTGAGGTTTTTCTCCTCTTTGTGTCTTCCTGTGTGTCTAGATGAACTGTTTATCACACTAAGAACACTTGTGAGGTTTTTCTCCTCTGTGTGTCATCCTGTGTTTATTTAGGCTATTTGCCCATGTAAACTGTTCACTTGTTTTCCTCCTGTGTGTGTCTTCAAATGTGATTTAAAGTAGTCTTGCTTGTGTATTATCATGTGTTTCCTTAAGCTACCTACCATTTGAATTGTTAACCACACCAAGAACATGTACAATGTATGAGCTCTTTCTACTGTGTGAGTTAGCAAATGTTTCTTCAAGCTACTCCTACAGGTAGAGCCAGCACCAGATAGCAACCAGTGATCTTACTGAAATCCATTATAGCCACAACAACTGTCAGTCCATTATCGTTAGAAACAAAGCCAGGTGTTTTCATATCTGACTAACTGTATCACCAGTCTTAAATGGTTGGGCATACCACTGAGAGGTGCTACCACATAGTGGCAAATGGTGCAAACAAAATGAAGGTCCTTGGCTTGGACCTATGCTAAGGCATAGAACTACAGTGCTGCCAGTTGTGGCAGTGTTATGAAACTAACATACCAAACCCATTGTGAATATATTTCATGTTCCCTAAACATCTTGCATGATTCTGAAGCTAAGCTGGGTGACCCAAATGTCTGGCAAAGTGATTTGAGTTCCATAGACAGATACTAATGCAAAAACTTTGGTCTGGTTTACTACTCTTAATAGGAACTCAAACACTATAAATATCAAATGGGCTCACGGTCTATTTATTCAATACATACAATGTATGTGTATGTACAAGAGGAAATCAATGTATGAAACATGCCCATACGTGAAGCTATATGTATGGGCAATGCTTGGAAGTATATAGTAGCTATATTTCTTAATACTAAAACACTCATTATAGATAATTATGGTAACTATAAGCGCCATTAATTGTAAGGTAATTTGATATGATTAATATCAGCATGACTTTTGTGGTATCCAAGGCTTTTATAAGCTAATCATATGAACTGAAAATGTGTACGTTTTCCCTAATAAAACAACCAGTAAACATTCGATCATTTAATACATATATTTTCTCTAAAAATAAACGGCTATTAACAGCTGTACTGACCCAGCTCCTAAGAAGACCCCTTGGAAGTAGGTGTAGTCGGGTTCTTTGCCGGCGAGCAGCTCCAGGTACACGGCCCGCGCCATGAGCAGCTCCTTGGGGCTCAACATGGCCACCAGGTCACCCTGTAAGTAACATGCATGATTAAGCCACCTTTTTTTTATAACTTGGATTACGGGCTTTCACTGTAAATATTTTGGGAGGGCAAAGGGAAAAAAACAAAAAAAAACGCCCAATTCCAAAAGGCCAGAGGCAAAAAAAAGCAGCATTGAAAACCTAATTTTTTGGTAATCTAATGAAGGTATGTTGAGAAATATCCCCAATCTGAAAGGCCTCATTCCACCTATTGCTGGTCAACAGGTACTCTTTTTTTGGTAAAAATGTAAGAAAATTCTCGGAGGGAAAAGGTAAAAAAAGGGGATGGCACACGACATTCCTCACGTCGAGACTGTTTCTTTATAACTCACGATGGTAATGCGGCTTTATATCTAACAGCGTGCAGCTGTTACACTATAACGGCAGGCACGTGGCATCTCTAGAGCTATAACAGCCAGCCAACCGTTTTATAAGTAGAACCAGTATCTTCGGTGCTGCCGGGATATTGGTAGCCCCCATGAAGCGCGGTATCACTTGAACATGTAATTATTGCAGGGGAACATTGCAAATGATAAACAAAAATCTCAAGTATTTTGAGTTTTACAAAATGTCAATACGTCGGTAACCATTGCCAAATTAATCTACAGGAATGTTGAGTATTATATAAGAGCTATAATTCCCGCCCAGAAATCATTTGGGGAATGTTCAAATAATGAATTAATATCAAACTCACTTCTGGCTTTCTGGCGAGGAAGCGCCTTGCCTCAAACCGCATGAACTCCCAGAAGTCCACCTCGCCGCTATTATCTGTGTCCATGCGGGTAAACTGCGCACGCACCTGCAGGGTGAGGGGGAGACAGCTTTATCTATATTTGCAATTATTTTACTGGACCTGTCTATTAAACTGGTTTAGATAAACTAACAATAGAATGGCACGGTGGCGCCTGCCGCTTGTGCCGAGGTAAAAAGGTCCCATCAACCGACCTTAATAACCACCCAGTCAACATTGCTTGATGGGGCCCATCTGTGTTTTTACCTGGGTAAGCTGATTTGTCCACCCTGGGTTTTTGTCCTTTTTGTCCAGGGCTACCACTGGAAACCCAGATCGGTCAGCCCAGATTCAAAGTACCCAGCCCTAGCCCAGATTTAGCACACACTATAAAAAAGTATAATAAATCGTAATTTCTGGAGGGAATATGGCAGTATGTTGCAAAATATTTACAATGTATTTATGGGGGAAAAAAAGGTTTTCGTGTGCTGGCCCATCTAGGCTCCCACTGGTAGCCCTGGACAAAAAGGACCATAACCCAGATATGGGCAAGCCCAGCTGGCCCAAGTAAAACATGTATGGGCCCAGGGACCAATGCTGACTGGGCAGTGTCAGTTCTTCAAATATACTTTCATTGGATCAATAGTTTGATAGGGTATTAACCGGGGGTATTAAACATAGGACGCCTAATATGTGAAGAGTGGGCACATAACCGTTCATCTTGAAACCTATCTGGATTTAAAAAGAAATGGCTATCCTCATCAGAGTGTCCTGGAGTCTCCACGAGTTCATCGTTTTCCCCACAGAGGGCACCACCGTCCGTCACTGTGGCTCCTGTAGCCGTTTGTTCACCCTCGATACATTTAGTTGTTGAACAGCTAGTCTCTCAAAAATATCTTTACTATGGCCTCGAAAGTTTAGTTTTTCAAAATCATAATGTGGCAAAATAAATGTTCAATCCATTTTCAGTCTGAAAAGGGGGTTTACTGGAACGGCATTGTCTGATCATAGAAACTTCACCATTTCTAGCATCCACATGCCTGCTGAAACACACAATTTGAAAAAGAAGGGGCCCAGGGAAAAAAATCACTTTAACATATTAACCAGAAGCAAGAATGAACCATTATAGTATGAATGAGGCTTCATATCAGTAAGGCTTAGTTTGAGGCTTTGAGGTATATAATATAAGGCTTAATCTGAGGTATATATATATATATATATTATAGTATAAGGCTTAGTTTGAGGTACACAGTTTAAGGTTTAGTCTGAGGTACACAGTATAATGCTTGGTTTGAGGTACACAGTATAAGGGTTAGTTTGAGATAAACAGTACAAGGCTTAGTTTGAGTTATATAGTATCAAACCTCACCAACTGTTCCTCCTCCTCGGGCATGTCGTGTCCGTCCAACAACCGGTATTGCTGCTTCTTGAACCGCACAAACTCAGACAACGAGATGCTCTCATCTACAAGCAGAACACATCATGTTGACATCTTGCGTTACCATGCGTTTCTCATAGCAAAGTCCACATTAAGAATTTATTGATTGAGGGTAGTATGAACTTTCCTTTTTCTTTCTCGATCTTGACTTTTTGAAATATGTCCCCAAGTATTTTAAGGTTGATCGCTACTCATTGAATATGGACCACTGCGCAGGTCCTTGCGCATATAGCTTAGATGTATCAGATTGAGCTAAAATTAGAGAACTAGATACATATACATGCTTACAAAGCCATATTAAAAGAGGAGCTAATTTTGAGCAAAATTGAGCATTTTATTGGACTTTGAATATTTGATACATTTATAGCCAATAACATTTGCTATTTCCAATATGAGTTAGAATATTTGACTTATTAATCAAGAAATCATTTTCTAGATGGATAAAGATCTCATCAGGTTCTTTGAAATAACCAAGGGTAGGATAAACAACCATTTTATACCCCGATTTTTGCCATTTTATCCATTATTCTAGGCTTTAAATATGCAATTTATTCCAGTTTTGCATTATTTTTTAACTTCAAAGGCCCAAAACCATAAAAATATGCCCAGGACCACCTATCAAAACTCATTTAAAATGTTAGCTATTGATCCAAACAATTTTTTGAAAAAATGAAAAAAAAGTTCATGGATTTCTTTCAGTGATATTTAGATATTGCTGAAGAATTATGCATTAAATTTGAATAATCGTCATAAAACCATCACGTTTTTTCATACAAAAGTACAATTTTGGACCAAGATTTTATTTTTCCCATTAAAGGACATAACCTAGGACTATTCATGTGCAATACAAAATTAATGTGGGCATTGGTTCACTAAGAAAAAAAATCATTAAAATTTCCCATTTTTTTGTATTTTTTGGCAAAAATTGACAATACTTTTTTTTTTCAAAAATCTGTAATAAAAAGAGTAGCTCGTGACCCCCCCATTTTTTTTACATTTTCCATTTCTAAATGATATGAGCTACCTTTGGGGGGAAAAAAACAGGACATTTCATGGATACAAAGTTAAGAGTAGCGATCAACCTTAAGCAGCAACTTAGAACTAGTCTTATCAGTAATTGTTTGTGGTCGAGGAGGGAGCTTATTCCAGGCATAGGCCACTCTATAATAAGGCCAAAAAAATAAAAGGTGTGTTTCAGGTTACATGGTCTGAAAATCTAGGGTAGGTAGGTCAGATTTTTTTTTTTTTTAATTTTTTTTTTACTTTAGCCTGAAAAGTACTCAGAAATCAACTCACGAACTTCAATGCCGACTCACCGACGACCGCCTCGACGCGTGAACTATCAGATCGACCCTCAAATAACCCCGAAATGACCGAAAATCTAAATATTTTTTCAAAATTGCAAAAAAAATTCTAGGGTCGGCCCTGTTTTGCTAGGTAGGGTCGGGTAACCTGAAACACCTTTTTTTTGGCCTAAGGGCTTGTCTCATAAAACGGACGTTGTATAAAAATATTTGTTCTTGTAAGCTGTAATGTGGGCACCTCATTAGTGTATATACTCATCATTGTATTATTCATACTGGAGTCTTTATTGATTTATTATTATTTTTTGTTGAACTGAAAAAAACTCAAAACTTGGTAACTGTTTGTAAGCATTATTTAAATCTATGTCACTACGGATTAATGCAAATAAACACGTCCAAAAAAAAAAAAAAAAAAAAAAAGCTGGGAGGTTACAAAAATTCACCATGTTTAATCATGCAGAACACACTACAATCCCGGCTGATTACCAACAATCCTTTTTGCCCTTCCTAAATCCACAAGCACAAAGCAAGGTTAAGAAAAGAATAGGTTATATTGTCGTACAAGGAATCCCCTTTAGTTGGGAGACTCCTTGTAATGATATGGGAGTTGGGTAAGTCTTGAGGTCTTGTAGTATAGTTGGTATTTATTACAAGTTGACAGCAACAGTACAGTAAGTACAAGTAGGTTCCACTCAGTTACACCTATCCACACAATAGTATAGGTCTTGGTAAGTATACCTAAGAACCCTGAGGTTAGTAATGGACTAGAGCCAAGGGGGTCCTACACCATGTCTGATAGTTGGGCCTAGTAGGGCATAGCCTATAGCCTTGTTCTCAGTCAGTGGAGAGGTCCTTGCTCAGTGGTGTCCATGTGTAGAGTGAGGATGGAGATGCCCAGTGCTGGGACCTGACCCTATTTAAGGGGGCCAGGCTACCAGCATGGCATCTTGAGTGTTAGTGTCAGTTGACAGTGGTTGGCCAAGGTACACTATGCCCCTATGTGACCGTGTGCAGCGGCCTGTGAAGGACCTGAGGCTTGTGCAGCGGCCTGTGACGGTCCTGAGGCTTGTGCAGCGGCCTGTGACGGTCCTGGGGCTTGTGCAGCGGCCTGTGACGGCTCTGGGGCGCCCGTGACGGCCTGAGGGGGTTGTGTCACGTGTGGCAGCATGTGACACTTACATAACGGCCTTTGAGAGGGAGTATACCGACCTGCACGTGCCTCACGTGTTAGGCCACGTGCGTCACATGACAGGTGCCTCCCCCTCGGGAAAAAGGACAACTCTCCGTCAGTTGTCATTCCATCTAAAAATTTGGGGTGAATTTTGGAATTTTGTCCACAATTTTTGGTGGCAAATAGGATTTACCCTTTTTTTTTTTTTTTTTTTTTTTGTTTTTGATTTTTTTTTGTAGTGAAGTACACTTTTTTGTAATATAGATGATGTGAGAGTATGTAAATACCAAAGGTCTGGGGAGAATTTTGGTTTTGTGCTTGGCTAGTCATCTACATTATATACAGTGTAATCTTAACTATAAGGTATGTAAACCTTCTTTGTACCAACTTGGTACTTTCTTAATCACATAGTTATACAGTGTAGTAGTACATTGTGTCTTTATCTGACACTTTTCAAATCCTTGTTTGAATTATATACACAGTATGGTACATCTTTGTCTTAATTCTAAAACATGATGAAAATGTGTTATCAAGTAATAGGCTGTCTTTGGTGAATAGGTGCTCTGTGGAACTGAGTGGATTTTGATATATCAATGTTCACATGTGAATACAAATATACAGGGTATAATGCAAATTATGCAAAATCTTATGATAATCTTTTACAAACTTTTTTGTTTGATACCAAAAAAACCAAGGCCACTTTTATATAAAAGTAGGCCAACCGGCTTGAAGTTTGTTTTCTTATTTCTAGATAGCGCTTATCTATGGATTTGCGTGATATAGCAATCAGTAATGTACATTTTATGCATAGTTATGTGCTTGTCCGGTGGCGGATAAGTGTTCATAATTGTGTCATCTGACATTTTGCATTACTTAAGTTTGTAAGTTTGTATGTACAAATACAGTCCTTTTTTGTGCAGATATTTTGTCCTTATCCGGTGGAGGGTAAGTGTTCATAATGTCATAAAAATGACTCGGTATCTTGTTTCTGCATTGATAGTTGAATCTTACAAGATTCTTGGTGTTGGCAATTTGCAACTTGTGGATCTACACTTTGATCAGAAATGTCTTTGCAGTAGGCTGCTGCTGTGAGATTTAAGTCTTTTGTGTAGTATCCTAGGGTTAGTCAGCGGACTATCTCCCTTTTTGCTTCATGTTTTTCTGTAAATAGTCTTACATAATACAAAGGTATACAGTGTAAAATACAGTGCAAATACAGTGTTATATACAAACATGTTTGATTAGCAATTTAGATTGTAATAATACAATTTCATACATATAAATGCATGTTTGAGCAAGTTTGACATGGTTAAGAGTACGCAATTGTTTTTGTAAAACTTCAATTTTTCAAAATTGGCTGTTTCATTTTGGGATACCTTAAAATTGATTCCCTGATACTACTGACACACACTGAGACCTTGCTTTGACCTTGGGATTGTGAGAGTTTGAAAATTTTGCACCTTGAGCAGATTTTTGAGTGGCACCTTGAGGCTATTGTGTCATGCGGCGCAAGATGCGTTGTGTGCCGCGGTGACACCGGTGGTTGACACCTTTTGGTGAGCAGATCATGTGCCTTCTCATGGACTTGTCACCTGAAGTGAGGGGATCACTTCAGAGGGTGAACAGTGTCATTTGGGGGTGGGGAGGGGTTATAAAGGCTGTGTAGACCACAGTAGGGTCACTTATTCCTTGAGTACCCTTGAGATAACACAGTATGGCGCATATGACAATTTTGGAGGACGAGTTGGAGGCTGTACCTGAGGTACTTGCATATCTCCCTGAGGCCTGGCTGCAGGGTGACATGCAGGCCTTAGACCTGTGGTTAGGTGATCAAAACACCTTGGGGGGGCTGACTCCTGGTACTCCTTTTAGGAGTATTTTGAGTCGGTATGACTCAGTAAGGACGCGGTGGTTGCATAAAGTCCGGCGCGACATTGCCAGTTTTGGTGATGTTTTGGTGTGCCGTCATCACAGCTGGTACTTCCTTGGTGCTGGCGGGATTTCCCTGCGCAGGGCGGCATCTCTGGAGCTGTTAACTCAGGCCCTACGTGATTTGGATGGATATGACCCGCGGCTGCTTTTCACCAGAAATGATGGGGTCATCTGGGACTTCCTATTGGCTGTCGGCCTATGTGCTTACACAGTGACAGGTGATGCTGCAGACAGCGCTGAGCATGCCCTGTCTACTCTGGAGGCACGTTTTGTCCAGTGGAGGGAGGAGAACGAGTGGCTCTTCAGTGAAGATACGTGGATTGGATCTCCTGCCGCTGCCGAGTTGGCCGAGTCCTGGGAGGCCTTGGGATGGGGGGACTATAACAACTAGTGGGTGGCATTTATAAATGTCAAAATAAACGGTCCTTTTTAGGGCCAACCAACTTTTCACAAAAGTTTTGGTCAATCTCAATCCTGTATAATTGTGTTTATTCTTCCCCATGTACTTTCTCACTAGTTACAGCTGTAGGTGGTTGGGTGAGTATGGTGAGTACATTTTTGAATGTATTGGTGCTCTCTCTTTGGTCGTCAATTACGATGTTTTCCAGCTTTGATTCATGGGTATCCATGGTAACGGGCTGGGGTGAAATGTCATTTTGTAGTAACATGGCAAAATCTAGGTTAGGTTCCCTGAGCGCTGGTATTATGCTGAACCTGGCACGCCATGGTAGACTGATAGTTTCTGGCAGTAAATATGCGGTCTCTCCTTTCTTAGTAGTAATTACTACTCGTCCATTCCATTCAAATACTAGTCTTGGGAGAGGGTACATTTTTATAATCATATCTCTGTATGTTGGGGCTGAAGCTTTTATAATTGTATCAAACTCATGTGGCACTGGACGCAAGGGGAAGGAGAAGTTGGTGTCTCCTTTGTAGACTTTTAGTACTACTGTGGGATTTGTCCTCTTAGTGACTTTTCCCTTTCCACAGTGCTTGGTTGCCATACTCTTTAGATATTTGGTCAGCCTGTAGGCTGAGTAAATAGTGAGTGTGAATAGTATGGCTATGATAAGAGTATGGGTCTCCTGGATAGTTAGAATAGGGGTGGGGCCCTGTTCTATTGGTGCCGTGGTGGTGTCCTTCTTGTATAGGGTTTCGAAGGCTTTTTCCATAGGCTTCTCTGTGACAAATCTATATGCTTTTGCAGTTGGCATATAAGCTAGTAGTGTGGATCCTCTGTGCATTTTGAATAGGGTGTATGTGGCCAAAATTGTAGCTATAACCGAAAGTATCATTGGTATGATGGATGCTGCTGGATGCCGTGCAAATTTGTATAGATAGGACTCTATTAGTCTATTTTCCAGTGGCTTAGCCAGGCTGGAGGCATCATCTAGCAGGGTTTTTGCGAATGGGTTTAGGTCTAGTAATGTTGATTCATCAATATTACTTGATTTCCTTAACATATCCAGTGTCCTGGATAGGTTGACCTTCGGAAAAGGTGGCAGATTTGCCTTGGAGTCTGGTCCAATTTCTTTGATTTCATTTAGAGCCGCGAGAAAAGGTAGGTTTATGGTCTCCAAAGCATAGTGAAATGAAATTGTAGTGTTGCATGGCAACCTAGAATTTGGTAGTGAATAGTGATCTATATTCACTGTACATAGGCATGGTACACCTATGATTGAGTGTGATGGTGCTTTGTGAGTAGTAGCTGGTTTCCCGTGACACGTAACTGTGTAGGTGGGATAATTTGTGGTCACAAGATATTCATCTTGTGAAATGGCTACAGCGTGTGAGATAGGTCTCTTCAAGGGTGAGATAGTAAATTGGCACATTTCCTTGACTTGCTGAGCTTGGTTCAAATAAATTGCTACTGTGCATGTAGGTACATGTCTATGGATTCTCGGGCTAGTTTTGGTACAAATTTTGATCTTAGTTCCTGGACAGGTTAGCATATCTGCATTTGTTAGTTCAATAAATAGTGAACCATCTTCGGAGATAGCCAAGAATTTGACATCAGTAATTAATTGGGTTACTCCCTTTGTAGGTGTCTCCTTGGTGTTGATTGGTACTGGTGTAGTTACCAGTTGAAATACTCTGAAGGTGGAGACGGTGGATGCTACAATGATATCCAGGTGGATGTATATGTGCCGTTCCGAATAGGTGTAGGATATCATTCTTTGGGAATAATAATAGTCAAGGTCAGTTATGGCGACCTTTGATCCTGGTGAGTGTATTCTGAGTGTCATGTCCAGATCATTCAGATGCTCCGTTAGTTCAGCTGGTGGTACTATGTCAGCAGTCATAATGCCTGCTGATAGCATCCTGAGTGCTGATGTGGTGCGCTGCAATGCTTGCAGATAGTTCATTCTTGCTACAATAATGGTGAGTGCATCAGTTAAAATTTGGATCTTCCTTCTTTGTGTGTGCTCGTGATTTGCATAAGTGTTCAGAGATGTGGTCATATTTTGAGCCCATATATTCATATTTTGGCCTAGAGTGTTCATGGTTTGGTCTAGCATACTTTTATCCTTAACATATGCCTTGACAAATTTGTCTTGGCGTTGTGTGACCTTATCAATTAAAATAGCTGCTTCTTTGTCTTGCTTGGAAAAAGCTTCTAGAATGCTGTCTATGTTCTTTATCTGGTCCATGACCTCTTTGACGTCATCTAGTGTGGCAAGACCTATTGCTCCTCTGAAGAGTGGGGCTAGGAACCCAAGTGGTGCTCTTCTGTACCTTCCTTGACTATTAATTGGATTTGATAGGAACAAATGGATGGATGCTAAGGTAGAGTTAATTTCCTTGTCTGTTATGTCTATTAACAGATCTAGTTCCCTTGCTTGCTGTAATATCTGACTAGTAGAACTGTCGTCATGCAGGGTAGGAAATGTCAGTGCCATAACCTGGTCCAGTATTTTGGTTTCGGTCTCTGGTGGAGCAGGTATGTGGTATGGTATTGCCAATATCATGGTTGTGGTATCGTGCCCATTGACCAATGGTTCAGGTAATGGCTCATATATGGCTCCAACGTTCTGTCTAACGGTGGGCACATATGTGATGGCTTGAGAAGTGGCCATCATCACTAGTAGTAGGATTGGCTTTAGCATGCCTGAAATATAAAATATATTCTATGTCTTAGTAAGACTTCTACTAGTGTTTTTGCAATATACTTAGGTCTTAAATTGATTTGCTGATTTTGTGAGCTATCCTTTTTGCTTATGTGAAGTATCCACTTGGCACTGCCTCTGTGTGCATAGTTTTTGAGAGCAGAAATCCTGGTTGGTCCCAATAGTAATGTAATAATCAATGTAGTGTTTGAACTGTACCTTTTTCCATGATCAAGCTAGTGTTGGCTTAATGTCCAATCTGTGCTAGAGTCCTTTCCCAAGATTGTAGTAGCTGGGTATGATATTGTAGAGTGGGTGTGGTCTGCTTTCTGACAGAGTCCCTCCTGCTATAGGAGAACTGGTATGGCTAGGACCAGCTGGTGTGTACCTGACTGCTGCAGGAGTAGAACTGGTGAGTTGGCTATGGAGTCAGGGCATCTTATGTAGCCCACCCTACCCTCATCCATTGAGGGCCTGGCTTTGTTTCCCTGGTGGCCTAGCTATGGGCCATCAGTGTCAGCTTGTCTGACTGTGGTAATTATGTCTGGGGTAATTAGTGTGGACCACCTGCATCTGTGGGGGTTTGATTGCCCTGGCAAGTGTGTGGGTCCTTTGAAGGGTAAGGGTGTGTCTAGACAGTAGTCTCTTGGCATAGCACGCTCTGTTTCATGTACTTTACAGGATTTAGGTTCAAACATTTCCATTGTGCATTCTTTCAAGGATGCTAGCCTTTGATGCAAAATATGATAATTGTGGTTTCTTCAAGCTTGGGTTGCTAATCCCTTTAGGTAGTCTCTTTTTGGCTTTTGTGTGTAGCCTTTTGGGTTTCAGACTTCAACCCTGTAGTAATCTGTCCTTTGATTCTACTTTGTGTGCACATTGTTTTGTAACCTATATAGTGTATATTGTCTTTTCTGTCCTTTGTGTGGGTTCATATCCTATGCTGATATGGAATCCCTACTTATCATTTATGATTTGGACAGTTGTTGGAAAATCAATTTCCTTCATATAGAATGTTTATATACTTATATGACTATTATTCATAGTCTGTGGGTATAGATAATCCATATGATCATGTCAATTATATAAAAGTAATTTACTTAGATATTCTCCCTTGCCTGGAGTTTCTTTTCACCTTGTGGTGGGCTGGTCTGGGTACTATTTGGTTTAGACCAACTGACTCTTTGGTGAGTGTGATTTGGGATTTATCCCTTGTTATCCTGTGGATGAACTTTGAGGTGTGGGGAATGAGTCTGTGTGCAAACTCATTTTTCCTCAGTGTTGTGACCTTTTTGAGCCTATCAATATGTACTGGTCTGGGGACTAGTAGGTTATTTGATAGGTTCTTCAACCTTGCGCTGGTTGGGGTTGGTCTTTCTGCAACAACATATGATCCCATGAATAGGGGTTGAAGCTTCTTTGAATCTGTGGTCAACAGAATTCTGGGAATGTTGATATATACAATATCTAGTGGAAGTATAGCTTGTGGTGTAAGCTTTTTGTCATATCTTGACTTCCTTCCTTGTTGTAGCTTTTTGACTCTGTCTATTGCCTTTCGTCTAGACTCGTCTTGAGATAGTATCATTCCAGATACGTGCTCAGCTACTGTTTTGATTTCTTCCTCTATGCTTAGGGCAGTTTCTACAATGGTTTGAGGGTTTCTGCCATGAAGTAGGAAGAATGGTGTGTAACCTGTTGTCTGGGACTCTGTGTTGTTCAATGCAAATGTAATTGATTCTATATACAGGTCCCATGTTTTCTGATTCTGAGAACAGAAAGTCCTTAATGCTGTTCCTATACTGGCATTGAATCTTTCCACTAATCCATTTGATTGTGGTCTGTATGGACTTGACAGGTCGTGTCTAATCTTCTGGGTGTTCATCAGTTTCTTAAAATTGCTGCCTGTGTAGCAGGTGCCGTTGTCAGTTTGAACTGAAGTTGGTACACCTTGCTGACATATGACATTCTTGTAGAACTCATGTTGTGTGGTTTCTGCTGTGAGATCCTTTGTGGCATATGCTATGACATATCTAGTTGAATAATCTATGCAAACTTGTATGTGTTTGTTTTTCCTGGCTGTTTCTGGGAGTGGTCCCACAGCATCTAAGTTTAGGTGCTTCATGGGGGTTGGCATATAGTCCCTTACAGTCATTGGTGTTTTGTGGGTGTGCACTGCCCTTTTTGCTTTTAGGCAAGTGTCACATGTTGACACATACTGATTGACATCAGCCATCATAGATTTCCAATATACCCTAGGTATGAGAGAAGACATCATTTTTGAAGTACCTACATGACCTGCCATTGGTGAGTCATGAAAGTGTTGCAGTATGTTTTCAACCCAAGTTTTTGGGACTACAACTTGTAGTGGTACTGTGTCTGTTTTTCTCCATGATGTAGGGGATATGTGTACTAGAATGTTGTCTAGGAGTAGGTAGTGCTGAGCATTATTCCTAATCCTTGTTGCTTCAGTGCTTTTTACAGGTAGGTCACCTTTCTCTAGGTAGTCTATAATGGGTATTAGTCCAGTGTCCTTCCTTTGTTCTTCTTTCAACAGTGTGGAGTTGATTGAACTGTCTGGGATTTGGTCTAACATCTGGTCTAATTCCATTATATGCTGTGCCAGCCTTTCTTTATCTTTCTCTGCCTGGATTGTTTCAGGAGATTTTGGTGCAGGTCTGGTCTTTGTCTGTTTCTTTGGTTGCTCAACTGCTATGTCTGTGTTGGCTGTCTGCTCCTTTGAACTGGCTGCTCCTCTGTTTGTGCTGGTGGAGGCGGCCTTTGTTCTTTTGGGATGGGGGTCAGATTTGCTTTTGTGAGCCTTCTGTGCAGTACCTGCTCTGTCTGAGTGCTTCTGCAAATTGGCTGTGGGTGTGCTGGGTGTTGAAATGGGGGATTTAGTAGGGAAAGAGGATTTGGTTGACACTTTGTTCTTTTTGGCTTTTAGGCCTAATTGCTGAGGGTGGTCATTAGACCTTGTATCCTCTGCAACCGACCGTTTTGCTTTTGAACGTGTGGTGACAACACAAATGTCTCTGTCCTGTTCTTCCTCCATATCCAGCTGTTCTTCTGCAAATCTGACTACCTTGGTGATTGAAGCAATTTTATGCAGTTTTTCTTCCAACTGATTTTCTGATGCACTGTGTGGTGGTTCACGGGGTGTGGCTTTCACCAGCTGTGCAATCCTGTTGGTCTCAACCGGGGTGAAACAGTTTTCTGGATACTCTTCACAGTATTCCCTTTCGCAATGACAGAACACATAATGGGTGGTCTCTTTTAAGATACCTCTGATCACTGGTTTTGGTCTGTCAATTGATTTTGGTGGGTCATCTCTGTTGAATGGTATCTTGGTTTGGATTTTAGAGAATTTGGTTCTGGTGGCTGCCCTTTTCCTTCTTGGAGGTGGTGGGGGGTTGGTCATTGGTGGTGCATCTGGATATTCTCTTCTTGACATAACATCTGGAGGAATGTTGTCATCCCCTTTTACATGTTGTATTGTGAATGCGAATTGTTGGATATCCAGTGCCCATCTGGCCCACCTGTGGGTCAAACCTGTGTTTGTGAGGAGTGGTATTAGAGCTGCATGATCTGTGTACAACTGAAAGTGCCTACTTTCTAAGTAGTGCCTAAAGTGTAGTATCCCATATACTACACCTAGTAGCTCTCTTTCTGTTGTGTTGTAGTTTCTTTCATGCTTTGATAGTGTTCTACCTGCGAAGGCTACTGGTCTCAAAACTCCTTCACTACTGCGTTGTGATAGAACAGCTCCTAGGCTCACATTTGAAGCATCTGTTGCTAGACTGAATTCTTTGTCATAGTCTGGGTATCTCAATAGTGCATGGGTACAGAGTGCATGTTTCAATGTTTTGAAAGCATTGTCTGCATCCTCATTCCATTTGAAAACCTTTAGGTTTGTTTGTAGGTCGTACAGTGGCCTAGCAATATTGGCATAGTCTTTGATGAACTTTTTGAAGTATTGGCATAGTCCTGTGAATGATCTGACTTGTTTCACAGATTTTGGGGTGGGAAAAGTTTTTACACTTTCCACCTTTTCTGGGGATGGTTGTAAACCATCTGGTGTGACACGCATTCCTAGAAAATCTATCCTATCTGTGAAGTATTCACATTTTGATTTCTTTAGCTTGAGTTTCCCAATTCTCAGGCTTTTGAAGACATCTTCAAGGTCTGAAAAATGTCGTTCTACATCTGGTGATAGGACTAGAATGTCATCAAAGTATGGTAGGGCACATTTGTATTTCAGTTTGTTGAGAATTAGAGTTACTAGATGGCAAAATCCTGCCGGCGCGGTAGCCAAACCCATCGGCATCTTTTGATAGACATACTTTTTGTCATTTGCTATGAAAGCAGTTTTGTGTTGATCCTCCCTTCTTATGGGAATTTGGAAAAACCCTTGTTGCGCATCTAGTTTACTGAAAACAGTAGGTTTGAGTGACCCTATCATGTCTAGTGTGTCGTCCCCACGTGGCGTTGATAAAGCTTGGTTTATCATATTAGCATTGACGTGGCGTAGGTCTGTGACTAGACGTTGGCCTCCAGATGCTTTCTGTACTAAAAATGATCTGGATGCCCAGGGTCCCTCTGCACATTCTCTGAGGATGCCCTGTCTGACTAGGTCTTCACAGACTTCTCCCATCTTAGCTTGCTTCTCAGGCGTCTGCCTGTATGGTAGGTAGTGACATGGTACTGCATCTGGTTTGATGTGAATTGAATGTGTGTATAGGTGGGTTGTACCTATGTCATTGTCTTTACCGACAAATACATCTTGATACTTGTGGAGTAACTTTTGGAGTCTCTCTTGTCCAATATCTGTTAGTACACATTTGGGTGGCACATTTTCCATTATGTCTGGCATAATGTCATGAGCCTCACTGTGAATTGTGGCCAATTCATCATCAGTGTCGTCTCCACGGTTTGTATCTGGATCTGCATATACTGAGGCACAGTCTGACTCTGTGTCACTACAATTCTCTTCAGTGTCTAGCACTTGTAGTGTGGGTTCCTCAGTAGGGATGTCAGTATCTGGTTGATGTAACTCAGAGGGGTCTACCTCTGTGAATAGGGCTATTATATCACCCTTCCTCACCTTGTATGGTCGGTGGCTTGTATTGAGCAGTATGATTGGGTGCCTGTTCGTTTCTGAGGGTGTTACTACTCCCTTTTGAACTAGGTATGGAACTCTGTTGTTCCTCTGCAAATTGTCTAATGTGCCTACACATCCTTCTAAACATTTGAGGGATGTGACTTGTCCTAGAACTGCTAGTTCTGTGAAAGGAAGGATTGTAGCCTCCCTAACAGCTCGGACTGGCTTGACTTGTAGCTCTGGGTCTACATTGAATTCGATCTGTGATCGTGTTGCTTTTAAGAAATCTGTGCCTAGGACAACTGGCTTTGTGAGATTTGGAATAATTGAGAATGGGAATTCGAATCTGGTACCATGAATTTTGAATTTGAATACTGCTGCTTGTCTTACATGGCATATGGATCCGTCTGCTAAGTGTACATTGAACTTTCTCTTTTTGATTTCTACATTTCGAGATTTCTGAATTTCCCTAAGAAAAGTATCCCTGACACAGGTGATAGTGGCACCGGTGTCAACTAAGCAAGGTATTTCAGTGTGTTCATAGAATCTTGCATTTAAACAGCCATTTTTAAGAAGTTCAACAGAAATTTTGGTACTCTCACCCATTTCCTTTTGCGATGCATCTTGTTGAGGTGTGATATGAATCACTGATGGTCGGCTTGATTTCCCAGTATGTAACTGGGGGATTGTCTCTGCTATACTAGCAATTGTCTTTGGTTGTCCTAGGGGTTGTTGATCTTGGATCTTGATGGGGGGTTGGAGAGGCTCACAACGCACTGGCCCAGCGGCGCTGTGGGTCTCTAGTTTCCCGAGTTTGAAGATCCTAGTAGCTGCTTGATCTGTTGAAGCACATCAGGCTGGATAGCTTGAGGTGGCTGTTGGGGCTGCTGTTGGGGATTGTAGCCTTGTGTGTTGGATCTGTAGCCATTGTAGCTGTCTCAACCTCTGCTGTTGTCACGACTGCGGTTGTAGTCATGCTGTCTGTCACGACTATTGCTGTAGTCACGACGGTTTTGATCCCGACCTCTGTTGTAGTCACGATCTCTGCTCTGGTCACGACGGTGGTAATCACGGTCTCTGCTGTTATCACGGCGATTGTAGTCGCGATTTCTGCTACTATCACGGTGTCTGCTGTTGTCACGACTTCTGCTGTTATCTCTACGGCTGGTGTCCTGACTGTTGCTTTGGTGATCTCGGCTGTTATTTTGGCTGTATCCTCCTCTGCCTCGTTGTCCTCCTCTGTTGCTATTCTTGAAGTTTGGGTCAAAGTTTCTGCCTCGGTAGCCTCCTCTGTTATTTCCAGAGTTCCTTTGTTGGCTGTTGTTGGGTTTACCTTGATCCTTCAGTGCCATTTGTTCTTGCCTCCTCACATGTTCATTTGACATGAGGTTTAGGTTTTGGTCCTCATCCTCTGACGAGTGATCCATTTGAACTGTCTTTGGGTCTGATTTGGCTTTCTTTGAGGGGTTTCCATTTTTCTGTGACTTTGTTTGCTTTACAAGCATAGAGTTTACATGTGTCACAGACTTCAGTTGTGCCTGCATGGATTCTATTGTTTCCTGTAGTTCTGAGCCTAATTCTGCTTTTATCTCATCTTTAATGTTACCAGTGGAGACTGTTTGTTGGTTCTCATACTCTTCTGCAACTTCAAGTATTTTATTCCATGTAGTTGCTTCCCTGTGGATGACTACTGCACTGATGTCGTCCCTTAGACCATGTAGCAGGGCTTCCCTTGTTCTCTCCTCAGACTTGTTGTGAGCTGTGGCCATCTTTTGTAAGGCCATGGCATAGTCTGATACAGATTCTTTTGGATTTTGCTTCCTCAATGCCTTAGCATCAAATCTGTCATCCTCTTTCTTGAAGTATTTCAGGAAAGCTGCCTTCATTTCTTCATAGTCTGCTGTTGGATGGGCTGTCCTATAGGCTTTGTACCAAATTTTTGCCTTACCATCTAGGTAGTTTGAGAAATACTTGATTCTGTTACTTGATTCTGTTTCTGTTTTCCTCTTTGTCCCGTTTTAGCTGGTCCCTTAACCCACTGAAAGATGCCTCCCTTGCAACTCTTTCCTCTTTCAAGGCATCTAGGAGTGCTGAGGAGGTGTCAGTGTTAGTCAGGTTCACTCCTTGGGTATTGGGTGCACCTGACTTGAGTGAGGCTAGGGCCTCAGCTAGCTGGTTTTTCATTGTCACTTGTAGATGAGCTTGCATATCAAGTAGTGCTTGAGCAGCTTCAGCTTTTTGGGTCTCCATAGAGTTCTTCAGTGCCTGGTTGGCTTGTCTGAGTAATATTAATTCCTTCTCTTGTTCCTCTTTGGCCTTCCTTAAGGCTCGGCTGGTGCTTTCCTCATGTGTGGTGTGTAGGGCTGTTAGTTCAGGCCTAAGTGTCTTATCCACATGAGTTTCTACATTCTGGGCTATGAGTAGAAGTGCCTCAGCCTCCTCTTTGGCTGCCTGGCCTGGGGGTACTGTCTCATCGTCACTCATACCTGATCCTGGGGTATGCTGACCGTTTGAGAATAAGTCACTCTGTGTGTCCTGGATACTGTCCAGGGCAGCTAGGGTGTCCAGGTGAAGCTTGCCTTGGAAGTCACTCTCTTGAGTGGTGTGGTGTGGTGAAGCTGAGGGTGTTGGAGTGGAGCTCCTGGATGACTCCTTGGAGCTGGGTCTCCTCCTCCTGCTGGGTAGAGATCCAGGGGTAGCTGGTCCTTTGCTGCGGAGGTGAGTCTTGGTAGTCTGTGCTGCCAGCTTGTGGGATCTTGTTAGGACTTCTCCACCACTTTGTCGTACAAGGAATCCCCTTTAGTTGGGAGACTCCTTGTAATGATATGGGAGTTGGGTAAGTCTTGAGGTCTTGTAGTATAGTTGGTATTTATTACAAGTTGACAGCAACAGTACAGTAAGTACAAGTAGGTTCCACTCAGTTACACCTATCCACACAATAGTATAGGTCTTGGTAAGTATACCTAAGAACCCTGAGGTTAGTAATGGACTAGAGCCAAGGGGGTCCTACACCATGTCTGATAGTTGGGCCTAGTAGGGCATAGCCTATAGCCTTGTTCTCAGTCAGTGGAGAGGTCCTTGCTCAGTGGTGTCCATGTGTAGAGTGAGGATGGAGATGCCCAGTGCTGGGACCTGACCCTATTTAAGGGGGCCAGGCTACCAGCATGGCATCTTGAGAGTTAGTGTCAGTTGACAGTGGTTGGCCAAGGTACACTATGCCCCTATGTGACCGTGTGCAGCGGCCTGTGAAGGACCTGAGGCTTGTGCAGCGGCCTGTGACGGTCCTGAGGCTTGTGCAGCGGCCTGTGACGGTCCTGGGGCTTGTGCAGCGGCCTGTGACGGCTCTGGGGCGCCCGTGACGGCCTGAGGGGGTTGTGTCACGTGTGGCAGCATGTGACACTTACATAACGGCCTTTGAGAGGGAGTATACCGACCTGCACGTGCCTCACGTGTTAGGCCACGTGCGTCACATGACAATATACTAGTCTGGAGCTTCTTTGAGAATATGTGAAAGGTTAAAGCATTTTTGAGTAGAATAGTATTTTGAGTTGGAATAGGGTAATTTAGGCGTGCCGAATTGAAATCTGCCAATATGACAAGACGTCAGTCCTTGATATATGCCTCAAATCCAAGATGGCTGCCACCTGGGCATAATTATTGATTGAAATGCCAGAATTTCATCTGTCATAATGCCCTTTTGGCAGCCATCTTGGATTTGGGACGTATGTCAAAGACTGACGCCTTGACACATGGCACATTTGAATTCGGCACACCCAAATTACCCTATTCCAACTCAGAATGCAATTCTACTACAAAACACCTAGTACCTTTTTATAAGGCGTCTTTCCGAGATTTGGCCCCAACTACACCACTTTTTTTTAATGTTGAAGACATGCATTACCCAGAAAACATGAATTTAATGATGGAAAAAATAAGCTTCCTGCCAAACTTTTCACTAGCATGGGGTGTTTTATCACATTTTATGCATCTACAAGGTCAAATAACTCAGAAATAAGAAGTAACCCAGCAATTTCATTATGATTTTTGAATTCAGCACCCTTGAATTGACCAAGATCAGTTTGTTTTATACCAGTTGTTCTCTGAAAGTGCAGAAATGTTCCTCAGTGTTACCTTCTTAGTAACATAGGGCCAGTGCTAAATACCTAAAAGTAGTACAACGATGTGGGTGCCATCTGGAGAATGGGGCACCAAGACGGAATCTAAGCTCTAGGGGGATTGGTAAGTTTACTGCAAACTATAATTCAGTGCCATATTACTTGTCATTAATGCATATATAAAAGCCACAACCCCAGCATTACATTACCATCACAACAGTCTTTATCTACTACACAAGCCGGGAACATCCTTCAGTGCTATCTCCTCGCCTTTGTCTCTGAGTAATGTGCATGGGCAATACAGCATGTGTTAGTAACGAATGTGTACCATGATATGGTCCAAGTAGTATTGAGTTATTGCTTTACCTCTGTTGATGTCATAGGTATCAAAGTCCTCCATCATCTCGGCAGTCTCCTCAGCACTGAGCAGCAAACAGAGGTTGTCCTGTAAGGAAGTTCTCTATATAAGTAAGGTCCAGTGAATGTGTAATAAACTGATGTGTCTTATTACATGGTAAATATAAGGGGTTGTTACTTAGTATATGCTTAAATACTGCAATCGCTTAATTCCATGCATTGAAACCTTATTCAATGAATGACATCACTGAATTAAAGGTGTTTTAATTTAATTTAGACTATATTTACATGTAATAAGTAGAGTCTGTGTGCATCTGTCTTCAATCATTGGACCCTCATGTGATATGAGCCAGATCCAACTCAATAAGAATGAAGACTCCACTGCCTTCGGCAATATCATCCTAGAGCATTATGATGATGACTTTTGCTCAAAACCATGAATAATAACTCACACAGTTATGGCAGCTCCAGCCTTCTTGTGTTGTTGATCGGTCGATGAGTGTGCTATCTTCGTTTCGGTACCGGCCACTCTTCTCCAGGCACTTCCTGTGGTATACCTGAGTACAAATCCTACATGGGACGCTAAAGGCTGCCACCTGGCCACACAGGTCACACGCCGCATCATTCTCCACCTGTAAGGGCAATGTAGGTCACACACTGAGTCATTCTCCACCTGTAAGGGCAATATAGGTCACACGCCGCTTTATTCTCCACCTGTAAGGGCAATATAGGTCACACACTCAGTCATTCTCCACCTGTAAGGGCAATATAGGTCACACACTGAGTCATTCTCCACCTGTAAGGGCAATATAGGTCACGCACTGAGTCATTCTCCACCTGTAAGGGCAATATAGGTCACACACTGAGTCATTCTCCACCTGTAAGGGCAATATAGGTCACACACTGAGTCATTCTCCACCTGTAAGGGCAATATAGGTCACACACTGAGTCATTCTCCACCTGTAAGGGCAATATAGGTCACACACTGAGTCATTCTCCACCTGTAAGGGCAATATAGGTCACACACTGAGTCATTCTCCACCTGTAAGGGCAATATAGGCCACACACTGAGTCATTCTCTGTTTTTCGGTTTCCCATTGGTAAGAGGGCTAATCAGAGGTAGTAGATCACAGGTTTAAACGGTGTACTTAAATCTGGAGTCAGTTATTTGGTGTATAAATGGGAAGGTGTGTCACTAAATGTCCATGATCATCTATCAGCCTGCCCTGAAACTCCCCTGTGTCCCACAGAGTAAAAACAGCCACCTGAAGTCTCTAGTGGTGCCCAGGGGGGCCTTACATAAGGGTTGAGTATATTTCTCAACTATTAGTTGAGAGGGATTGCATTACAATTTGACCCATATTGGCCTTTAGGCCTTTTTTTTGGGATACTCCTTAAAGTTGAGAAATATTTCTCACTTTTCAAAATAATCCTAACCAATGAGCGTTTCATAATCAAAATTTCCTAACCTTTTTTCAAAGTTGAGACAAATTATTTGTCTCAACTTGGTAGTTACCGGAACCGACCAAATGGTCGGTTCTGGAGTTGAAAATTTTAAGGGTAAATTCATTTTTATCAACTTTTGGATACTTATTTGAACTATTCCTTCAGGTATGTTCTTCTTTAACATGTTCTTTTTCAACTCCTTTTGTTGTGAATTTTCAATAATAATTTTTTATTTACTTTTTTTTCCTCAGAATGTGACCATGTCAAAAATGGGTGTTTTGGGGTAATGTTAGGGCAAATTATTTTTTTGAGAATGTTTTCCAAACATGTCCACTAGGGGGCGTGGCAGATCCTGAATTAAATAAATATTTCTCAACTTAGTAATTTTGTAGAGTGTAAACTGTGACTAATAGTGACAGAAAAGGATGTCCAACCCCCCTGAATCTATTTGTGGCAACCTACCATGTAGCATGCTTCATCACATAGCTCATCTAAGATTAAATATAATAAGTAATGTGTTGTTAGAACAATTTTTTGTCAACAAATTGTACAATTTCTTCAATAATTCCAAAAAATACATAAAAGTTTCAACCTTACCCATGCTGTAACAACTAGAATAAGGGAGGGTAGGTGTATAGGACTGTACATGCAGCAGTTAAGAACCCAAAAGATGTATGCATCATGATGGAATAAATTTTGGCAGGTATATCCTATTTAAACCCTGTCATATAGAGCCTGATAGCAGGATAAGCTCCCTCACTAATAACCTTCTGCATAGAAGAAAAGGGTATCCAACCACCCTGAAGGATCTAAAACATAAACTCTACCATGTAGGTATGGTAGGAGCTTGAAAGGCAGTTAATGTGTTAAACTGGTTTTATTATATCCAGTGACAATCATTTCTGTACTTTGAGAAAAATATTTTCAAGTTGAGAAATATTTCTGGGGAACCCCCCCAAAATATGACGTCATCAAAGGAATCTCCCTAGCAACGGTCACGTGACCTCATTATTTAAGGGTAAATTTCCTTAAATTTCCTAAAATTTTAGGAATATTTCTTTATGGTTGGGGGACTTTTTTATACCCTTTATGTAATGCCAAAGTAAGGGTACCGCCAAAATTATTCCTAACACCATAAGTTGGGGTCAATATTTGTCTCTGCTTATGTAAGGCCCCCCTGGTGCATGCTGGAGACACTGCAGGCCTGTAGTGTGTGGACATAGGCACAACGCTGTCTATGGATATTTAGTGAAACACCTTCCCATTCATACACTAAATGACCAACTTATGGTTTAGGCACTATTCAAACCTGTGTAATAGACTCCACTTAGTTTAGAAAGTGCTGATCAAATTAATTGGTTCGCTGCCATCAGCGGCTGGGCAATCATAGCAAGTAGAAGAAAAGGACGGCACCAATGCTATTCTAACTGCTGATCTCACACAAAAACATTGCACATGGCGCCAGGTGGATTGCCCATGGGGAAGAGATTTATAAATATAATTCAATGGTTGCGGTAACAAAACTATCGGTGATGATGAACGGACATTAATACAGCCCTGGTGAGTCTAAACATGAATGTATAATACTCACAGTGGCGGATCCAGGGGTCCGGATCCCCCGGGCCCACTCCCTTTGGAAAAAAAAATGATTTTTAAATAATATTTTGGTCCTCCGCCAGTTGTGGTGCGATGCTTTTCTGGACTTTATTATAGGGAGACCAAGGGTATGGCACTATGATGTATTATGCGGCCCTTAAAGGGTTAATGATTTGTAGCATGGTAGGGGAGACCAGGGCACATTGACCACCCAGGCACGTTGAACCACTTGCTTTTTTTTGCTATTCCCATGGGAATTCTCCAGCAGTTTGCCTGCCACATTACTCCCTTGTATAGACAGTTCGGAGCAGCAGCATCATGTTCATTTTGGGATGCCGTTGAGAAACTTGAACAGCCCTTAAAAGTAAATATTTGCAATTGTTAAACTCCTGGCCTAATATCCGTATGGAGGTCAATGTATACACATAAATGCTTGAGTAGAACCTTATTTTACTCATAGGTGTGTTATGTAATTTAGATAGCATCAATCTATAATGGCCAGCATGGGGTACATTGAACCACAGACACTGGAACTGGTGCCCCAATCTCTATGTCATCTTGAATGCATATATATAGTTGCCAGTGACATTAAATTATTGGATTTGAGATTATTGGGTCTCTGCTTCTTAGTGACATTTTGTTAAACTTTTGTTATAGCATATATATCATTAGTATTCAATGTTATATTGAGAAGCCTTCACTGTGCTACCGCTGTCCACAGCAAAAAAAGAACAAAGTTGGGAGCGGCAAAGGAACGATACCGTTTTAATGCTGGATCCTGTTGCCATGGACTTTTGCTTATAGTTTGTAGATTGTGACAATAAAATTGTTTTGTAACAATTGTCATGTTCGCAGTGTCTTTATCCCAGATTTATCACTTTTTAGAAGCAGAGCCATATATTACATTATGCTGGAATGTAATCAAAGATTTGTATTGACTTCACAAATAGCAGCAATCCTCATGAAAGGGTTTATATTATATGTTCCACCCAGCCACTACTCTAGAAACTATACCTGCATGAGTGACCTGCATGCATTAGATATGTATTATGCTTATATTCAATCCTATGCAAAAGTAACAATACAAGTAATTCCAACTAAAATTCGTATTGGTGATTATGTGGACATGTGCGGCTCAAGGTACCTCAGTAGGTGGGTCCCCATGCCCCGGGCATGGGGCGCATTGAATGACCAAAAGATTTTATTTTCAAAAATGAAAAAAAAAGTGACCATACTTGCCATAGGCTCTGATATATTGCAATGATACAAGGTAACCGCTTGATAAAAAATAAAAAGTTCAGATGGCTTTAGTAAGGCCAGTTAAGTCAATGTAATCATGCTCAATGGACACAGTTAAAGTAAATCGATACATTTAGTCAATTAACCAACCTATGAGGTATTCCTAATCCAGATGACCATATAGTTCCCTGATTCTATTTAGTTATACATTCCCCATGGTACCCTATGTACAGCTGGAGACGTTGTCACAGGTCATAACAGTGGTAGCAGTTGTTGGGGACAGAAGTCATTTTCTGTTCCTCCTCATCATTATAATTTCCCAGAACTGCAGAAGACCAACTACCGTACTGAAGGTTGATCTTGCTTTGGTCACTCATTACTGTATAGCGGAGACCATTCTACTGATTGTTTGATAAACATTAGTTCTGCTGTGTGTCAAATGTAGCCCAGTGGTTGTCCAGTGGTATCAAGTAGCTTGTTTAAATACTGTTTTGTCTTTGAAGTAGTTAGGACACTACCTCAGTACTACTCCTTCGATAGTAGTGGCCTCATAGGTATACTGTTAAGGTGGCCGGCAGGTATAGGCTAGAAATAACTACGATTTCACCATACTTATACCACATGTTCCAAATGGTATATACTATAGAAAATAGGAAAAAGTTAGGGGGTCCCGAGCTTGTTTCTGAGATATTTAACCACAAAGTTTGAGTGACCTAAAGAATGATCAGACAGTGCCCCGTTAAACATATTGATGAAATAACATTGAAAAGTAACTACATCTTTCTGTAACTTCAACAAAAATACTATATATAACATTATCTATACAGAAGGTGTGTTTTTCACATATGGTCAAGGGCATATTTGTAAGTTTTTGGGTCTTTGAAAAATAGAAAAATAGTAATATGTTTAGAAAAAGGCTATGTGGTATAAATATATGTTCCTTGGTATAATGGTGAAAGCCTCTGGCTTGTAAGCCAAGAGTCTTGGGTTCGAAAGTCTTAACTTAAAGCCTCATTCACTTTGGCCAACATTCTCCTGTGTTGCAATAAATGCAATTGTAAGGGTAAATTCCTTAACAGCTATCGCCTCCCCCATCCCTCAGCCCTCACCCCTGCCCCCATCCTCTATACCCGATATTAAGTGTGGCAGTAGAACCTAAGAGGGCGTACTCTATTAGGCGTATTGACCAATCTTTGAGGGACGAGTTGTGGTAACACCTCAGGGTGTTTGCATTGTGAATAACTTACCTTTAACCCTACATCTTTAACCCTAAATCTTGATGCACCAATGCAGTAATAGCTCGCTGACACTGCATTGGTGCACTGGTGTCGACCTTTCGGGGGTGTATCACCTCATAATGCAGCACTGGTGAAGTTATTACAAGGACAAAAATGCACCGTGCATTAAAGCACCATGCTGTGCTTGTAGGGTTAACACACTATTATTTATATAGACTCATGTGGCAAAAAGGGTGCCCTATGTCATGCTATGCTATGCTTAAAATTGGTTTCCGCAGAATTCAATTACATTGAAACACTTATAATTGTTTTTATTACGCCTTAATAGCATTCTTTGCTGAATGATTATCAGGGGGTATCGCTGGCTGGATGTTGTGCACAGCCCAGCTAACATAGCTTAGTGGGACCCATATATATATATCTATATCTCTATATCTCTATACCTCTATATCTCTATATCTCTATATCTCTATATCTCTATATCTCTATATCTCTATATCTCTATATCTCTATAATTATCTCTATATCTCTATATCTCTATATCTCTATATCTCTATATCTCTATATCTCTATATCTCTATATCTCTATCTCTCTTTATCTATCTATCTATCTATCTATCTATCTATCTATCTATCTATCTATCTATATATATATCTATATATCTATATATATCTATATCTATCTATCTATATATATATATATATATATATATATATATATATATATGTGTGTGTGTGTGTTTTTACTTGGCAAACTCATTTGCCTATAATATTATCTGGAGTATAGTTCTTTTTGTCCAGTGCTATAAGTGGGAGCACAGATGGGTCAGCCCAGATGCAAAGTGCCTACCCAGTAAACACCCTACGTAATTCCAACGTAGCTCTGAGGTTTCTCTAGGTAGTTTTCCAACCAAAGGTTTGAAATTGGTAAATTTGGAAGGTTTGTAGACGTCAAAACATGAAGGTTTATTTACGTTCAACAGACGTAGAAGTCTGATTTACGTTTATCTACCTCATTCGGACGTAAATTTACGTAACAAATCTACGTAGATCTACGTTAAACTACGTAATTTTTCAACTTCAATTGGGTATATAACTTCTCAGTTTCACACTAGGTGGCAGCACTTTCAACTGTGGAGAGAATATGACAGCTCTTTAATGAATCTACCACATTCAAGCAGTAATTTCTCATTAACTATGAATTAAATCTTATGCAAATAAACCATATACGATTTGATAATTATATATTATGGACAGCAGGTTAAAGAATTAAGCATTGATATGCACATTACAGCACTTTACTGGGCAGACACCACATTGGTGGTAATGGAAGAACTACAAAGCCTCTCTGCAGCCAAAACTATGCAATAGATCTATACTGCCAGGCAATTCAGTTAAACTATAAAGATGTACTATATATATATATAGAAAGAAATGTGATTAAGAATGATAGTAGTTAGTTTGTATAAATATTGTCTGTTAATGTAAATTTGTCTGCGATATCTTTGTCTGAATCCCACCATGTGATACTATATTAATGTGTTTAAAAAGTTGGACGTAGATTTACGTCTGAGCTACGTAAATCAGACCTGCAGGTTTGAGATTGGTAAATAAACCTTAACGTTCTAACGTTGATAAACCTTCCAAAATTACGTAGTTCAGACCAAAAAACAACGTAAATTTACGTCTGACCAACGTAATTGTGTTTACTGGGTAGCTCGAGTCCAGATTTGTTTCACTTTAGCACCATTAAACTATAGAAATGTACAATAAATGTGACAGTCCATGGGAAACCTAGCCTTATAGCCACATGTATGATTCCCCAACAGTCAAGTGACCCGGCCTGGTAATGTGGGAGGGTCAGAATTCTGGTACCTTTAGCTCCTTTATGTCCTCATATGCATGCTCCATGTTCTGGGAACTTAGACATAGCCCATATGTTTTATTTGGTTACTTCTTTCCCCATTCGGCTACATGTATTTAAATAGAAAGGGACTAGAACATATATACGAATGTACTTGTTAACCCTGGCGGAGTATATCTAAATTGAAGACTTTCCCACAAAACAAACGTTTCACAAAACGGCACTAGCATACAGTCATGCCTTGTCAACATGATGCATGAGTTTCCTTGTGGTTATTATGCCATAGGGCTAAGCACCAAGAGGTGTCTATGCCCTACAACCTGTTTAGAAGTGATTCACCATTTTTCCTGTAGGTGGACATACTCTGGTATACAATATTCACTCTGGGGAACAAATTTACCAATCTTATGTTGATTTAACATGTTGATTTAACATAGAGCATTACAATAGCATACTGTTATTGGATGCCCACCGTGTCCTTATGTTGACATGTTACATGTAATTAGGTAATATACCTGTGAATCAATTCTGCCTAATCAATATACGTGCAATGATGTCAAACACAATAACAATGTGCAAAATATCTAGTGTACCTGTGGGGAATGTATCTAGGTACACTGATTAAATCAAAGTATCTAAGGTTATCAAATAGTTGTCTTATATGAAGACTTTAGGGTATTCTCAGTGACTGTCATAAAATAAACGAGCTATAGGTTGTTTATCTGAGGACCAGGTCACCATCCCACAAAACGACACTAGGCTCATCTGACTAACAGTGTTAGCCCAAATGGTGACCCACCCAGGTGACAAGTCTAGGGTTGTCAAAGTCACAACCTTAGAATAGTTATAGCTTTGCTTTAAATGTGCTTCATGCCTAATTAGTATGGTGCATGCGTTTCCTTGCAGCTATTTTGTCATAGGGTTAAGCACAAAGAATAAAAACCTTTACAATTTCTATCATTTCCAATAGATAATTCTGAAAATTCTTCACAATATGAATGTGTATTTCCAAGACCATCATTAAGATCAACATAGAAATTAAGCAATTCATTCCCTCAATGTATACGTAATGCATGATACACTGATGCCACCTACAGGGAAATCCTGAATCAGCCCTTGTTGGCGAGTCAAAACGCCAAGTGGGTCTTCTGTCTAACAACTCCAGCTAGAAGACCCGCTTCCTTGTCACTATGAAGTCTGCAGACAGGGTTTACTTTTTCAGTGTAGGTTACACGGCTGACCATGTGAGATATGATGAGATAACCTACTCGGTCTATGAACAATGTAGGCCTGTTCTAATCTAGACTAGAGTTTCTAGTAATAACATGACCAAAGCAGACACGTCTACAAATCTGCTCTGGTCATGCAATTACCAGAAACTCGCTGGTGCTACCATGTAAGGTTTAATTAACCATCTTGTTTAGGGGTTTCTGACATTATTATTATGGGATAGCGATGAATAAGGATGTATGCCTCACTCTGACACTGAGAAGGACTCCAGCTATATAGATCAGGAACTACCGAATAAATGTCGTTATAGGTGCTCCTTATTAGCGTCAAACATGCATAAATTGCTTTCGTCAGAGTTTCATCTGTTTAGAGACTGCATATTGGGGGGTCTGGATGGGGGGTCCCCACGTCGATTGTCGATCTTAAAAATAAGGCCTTGTCACGTGTCAATGTTGCTTAATAATGCCCATGTCCCATGTCGATTTTAAGAATTGCTCCTGTCGCCTGTCACTATATATATGTTTTTCAAGCCTCATGTTGAATGTCACTAGGCCTCATGTTGATTGTCGCTGTGTCGCATTTGGTGGTCCACACCCATATCTTGTAGAGTTGCAGCAGAAAGTACCTCTATATAGGTCTGCCTGGAGAGTGCTTTAACTGCATACTTCTCACGCTTCTATAGCCAAACAGTTTGCAGGTTTAGCCACAATGCCCGACTTTACACACACACATTAGGCTGGTTTAATCCGTGTGTAATGAAACTAACATTCTCAGGTGGTTGTCACAAATAGGTGCCAACTGCTGAAGGGAATGATTACAAGGTTAGCCTCATGCCAAGGAATGAATACTATTGTAGTATTCTTACACAGGTGCCAAGAATCTGAGAAATTTCGGACATTATTTCTTTTTAAACGTTTCTGAAAGCTAACCATTAGCGACCCTGCAACATTAAAAAAATTGTAATTCCTTTCAGAATTAAATATAACAATATAATTATGAGAAACTGGATATAAAGAAGAAATAGATAAGAACTAGAGGGTCTGTATGTATGTATACATATATGTAAGAGGTGCAAGCTGAGGGAATACACAGAAGATAGATATTATAGAAGGCTGGCCGATATAACGGAGCAAGGAAAGAAGGCTGATTGGTTTTAAAGAATGGAAATCCTTGCCCTAAAGGCATACACCTTTGTGGCTGTTGTTCTTTGAGATTAGTGAGTTCATGCATCATAGAATAAATATGGAACAGTCTTTGTCCCCTGTTTGAACTGACGACTGGGGATCAATGAATTTAATCCTATGGCGTTTTTACACTAGGTACCTGTGATATTGCATTGCACTTAATTGTTAAACTTTTTAAGCGTGTAATATCATGCATCCACTATACAGCCTTTTGAACGCAAGATGCATGTCTACAACACCACATAGAGACACAGGAGGGCCAGTAAATTGGTGTATCAGGACTACAAACACATCTATAGATCTCTCCCAGTGGGCACAAAACCTTGATTCAACGTTGACAACTGGTTGATATAGGGTTACAGGGTAGATCAACATGTTTTCAACATTGATGCAGTGTTACTATTTCAACGTTGTCAACCAACACCTGTTTCAAAATTGATGCAATGTTCGGATATCAACCTTGAATCGATCATGTGTTTCCCGCCTTTCCCACTAGGTGCCTCCACAACCTACTCCTTAGCAAATCTATCTACACACTACATCTATTTTCCCTAATTGTAAGCTCTTATTTTCTCATCAATGTATGCAATTGATCAAAATCTCATTTATTTTCATTGCCAACTTTGGTGTGTGCATTTGGTTGACATTTGGAATTAAATGACAAGAATAAATGCATGGTTTTAGTAAGACACCCTTTATGTTGCTAAGAGTAATAGATAAAGCCTCAGTCCTGACCAGGTTAGTTTGAAATGGATATGAATGCCTCTTAGTGTGATCACCCCCAGTGGGCACAAAACTCAGTTCAATGGTGAATCAACATTGCATCAAGATTGAATCAACATTGTCAACCAGTTTCCAATGTTGATTCAATGTTGTGTGCCCACTGGGCCAGAGGTCATTCATGTACCCCTGCCCTAGATGGTGCTAGAATTAACATTTAATCTAGGAGAAATGGAGGGAGGATGTTGTAATGAAAATATATAAATTGCAAGGAATGCCTCTACATAAGAATACTGCATTTAGGTTGAAAACATGACTATATTCTTAATCTCAAATTATCCTCAGCAGTCAATATTAAATCAATGTAAATCATCATTTATTATGTTTATTCATTGTTGATTCACAATGGCCATATCAATGTTGAATCACTGATGAATGATCAATGTTGATGACCTCATCAATATCAACCAAATGACAACCCTGTATCAACTGTTGATATCAAGTCACTACACATGTTGAATCGACATTGAATCAACTAAAATTTGCCCACTGGGCTGAGGATCTTGCCATCCTTAAAGATAAGAACACAAGGATAATGAAATGATTGGGGGATGTATAGTAAAGGAATTAATGTACTGATAAACGAATCATTGAACCAACAATGACACGAGCAACGAAACGAACAAAGGAACAACTATTTCCGAAAGAATAACCCAGAATTCAGTTTAACAGTGAATCAGTGTTGAATTAACATTGATGATGGTGACTGCAGATGGGTCAAAAGCGACCTGGTGACCTGGGCCGTTTTGGAGGCGACTTTCGACCTAAGGCAAAAATAAAAGTGACTTAGCCACGTTTGGGCAAACGTGACAATAGGATAAAGGGTAAAAAAAGCTACTTTGTGACCTAGACCCCTTAATTTCGGCGACTTTCCGACCTCGGGGGGGGACCCCTCTGCACCCCCATGCTGTTTCAATGCTCTGTACCCACTGAGAAGAGGAGAGACACCCCATGCGTGCAAACAAAGAAAAGAGAGAAAGGAACGGTACCACAATACTTAGACTATTAGAGGCACGTGAGCTATGCAGCCATTTGTCCACATGGTAATCTGCATGTAAATAGGTCTGACTTATGGCCTGCTTATCCAGCCTGAGCCGTGCACACCTGGAGATTAACCCTGACCGCCGCCGGTATCTGACCCCCTGTGGGCTCTGATAACGATCATAGCATTGGGTGCCGAGTCCCCTCTTTGAGGTTGGAACTGCTCGCTACTGAGCCACAATTGTAGATGATTTATGTGTATAAACCTATGGGGTGCCGTTGGTTCCTAAAATCCAGAATTGGACTTAAGTCCAATTAATTAGACATATGTCTAATTCGAATTAGACATATGTTTAATTCAATTAGACATATGTCTAATTAATTACACTTAAGTCCAATTAATTTTACTTAAGTACAATTCAATTAGCAATATGACTTTTGCATTTACACATATGTCTAATTGAATTACACATATGTAGAATTCAATTACACATATGTAGAATTCAATTGAACATATGTAAAATTAAAATAGCATTATGTATAATTTTACATATCAACAAATCAATTGCACATATGTTTAATTCGGCCATACATAATGAAAAATTTTGAACATAATACTAAAAGAAGAATTTTACAAATCACAAATATAATTGTACATATGTGCAATTCAGCCTCACATATCGGGAATTCATTTGTACATATGTATAATTCAATTCTACATATGTAAAATTTGAATTATAGATATGTTTAATTTGAATTTCACATATGTACAATTTGAATTAGACTTAAGTACAATTGGAATTAGACTTATGTACAATTCTACATATGTACAATTTGAATTGGACTTATGTACAATTCGAATTAGACTTATGTGTAATTCTATTAAACATATCATTAATTCAAATTACACGTATCATTAATTCTAATTACACATATCATTGATTCAAATTACACATATCATTAATTCTTATCTTCATTATGTACCAGCACATAATGCTAATTCAAATTTCACTTATGTACAATTGGAATTAGACTTATGTACAATTAGAATTATACATATCATCAATACGAATTAAACATATCATTAATTCAAATTCTTATTATGTACCGGTACATAATGCTAATTCGAATTTCACTTAAGTACAATTGATTTGGACATATCATTAATTCATTTGGCCTTATGTACAATTAGAATTAAACATATCATCAATTCGAATTAAACATATTACTAATTCGAATTCTTATTATGTACCGGTACATAATAAGAATTCAAATAACACTTAAGTACAATTATTTTGGACATTAATCTATCCAAGGGAAGTGAGGCGACACAGGAACTGTTTGGGATCCGCGCCGCTGGATAGACGGCCTATTTATTAACATAGTAACATGATTAGTTGAATAAAGTAGAGAAGAAAAAAAAAAGAATTTTTTCAAATGTCCATGATTGAAGGTGTAGCAGGCTGGCAGTGACGTCACGGCGTCACTGGCGGGAGAGCTGGTAACACCCCCTGTTGATTAATAGTAGTACTAGTTGACTAGTCCATGTCATTATCATTAATTCATTTGGACTTATGTACAATTAGAATTAGACATATCATCAATTCTAATTAAACATATCACTAATTCAAATTCTTATTATGTACCGGTACATAATGGTAATTCGAATTACACTTAAGTACAATTAGAATTAGACATATCATTAATTCAATTGGACTTATGTACAATTAGAATTAGACATATCATCAATTCGAATTAAACATATCACTAATTCAAATTCTTATTATGTACTGGTACATAATGCCAATTCGAATTACACTTAAGTACAATTAGAATTAGACATATCATTAATTCAATTGTACTTAAGTGAAATTTGAATTAGCATTATGTACCGGTACATAATAAGAATTCGAATTAGTGATATGTTTAATTCGAATTGATGATATGTCTAATTCTAATTGTACATAAGTCCAAATAAATTAATGATATGTCCAAATCAATTGTACTTAAGTGAAATTCGAATTAGCATTATGTACCGGTACATAATAAGAATTCGAATTAGTGATATGTTTAATTCGAATTGATGATATGTCTAATTCTAATTGTACATAAGTCCAAATGAATTAATGATATGTCCAAAATAATTGTACTTAAGTGAAATTCGAATTAGCATTATGTACCGGTACATAATTCGAATTCGAATTAGTGATATGTTTAATTCGAATTGATGATATGTCTAATTCTAATTGTACATAAGTCCAAATGAATTAATGATATGTCCAAATCAATTATACTCAAGTGAAATTCGAATTAGCATTATATACCGGTACATAATAAGAATTCGAATTAGTGATATGTTCAATTCGAACTGATGATATGTCTAATTCTAATTGTACATAAGTCCAAATGAATTAATGATATGTCCAAATCAATTGTACTTAAGTGAAATTCGAATTAGCATTATGTACCAGTACATAATAAGAATTCGAATTAGTGATATGTTTAATTCGAATTGATGATATGTCTAGTTCTTATTGTACATAAGTCCAAATGAATTAATGATATGTCCAAATCAATTGTACTTAAGTGAAATTCGAATTAGCATTATATACCGGTACATAATAAGAATTCGAATTAGTGATATGTTTAATTCAAATTGATGATATGTCTAATTCTAATTGTACATAAGTCCAAATGAATTAATGATAATGTCCAAAATAATTGTACTTAAGTGAAATTTGAATTAGCATTATGTACCGGTACATAATAAGAATTCGAATTAGTGATATGTTTAATTCGAATTGATGATATGTCTAATTCTAATTGTACATAAGTCCAAATGAATTAATGATATGTCCAAAATAATTGTACTTAAGTGAAATTCGAATTAGCATTATGTACCGGTACATAATAAGAATTCGAATTAGTGATATGTTTAATTGGAATTGATGATAAGTCCAATTCTAGTTGTACATAAGTCCAATTGAATTAATGATATGTCCAAATTAATTGTACTTAAGTGAAATTCGAATTCTTATTATGTACCGGTACATAATAAGAATTCGAATTAGTGATACGTTTAATAGGAATTGATGATAAGTCTCATTCTAATTGTACATAAGTCCAATTGAATTAATGATATGTCCAAATTAATTGTACTTAAGTGAAATTCGAATTAGCATTATGTACCGGTACATAATAAGAATTCGAATTAGTGATATGTTTAATTCGAATTGATGATAAGTCTAATTCTAATTGTACATAAGTCCAATTGAATTAATGATATGTCTAATTCTAATTGTACTTAAGTGTAATTCAAATTCTTATTATGTACCGGTACATAATAAGAATTCGAATTAGTGATATGTTTAATTCAAATTGATGATATCTCTAATTCTAATTGTACATAAGTCTAATTCCAATTGTACATAAATCTGATTTGAATAAGCATTATGTGCTGGTACATAATGAGAATTAGAATTAATGAAATATGTGTATTTCGAATTGATGATATGTGTAATTCAAATTAAACATATGTTTAATTTGAATTATACATAAGTCTTATTCAAATTGTACATATGTCTAACTCTAATTGTACATAAGTGTAATTCTATTTGTACATATGTGGAATTGAACATAAGTGTAATTCGAATTGTACATATGTTTAGTTTTAATTGTACATAAGTCTAATTCAAGTTGTACATAAGTCTGATTCAAATTGTACATATGTAAAATTCAATTCCACATATGTACAATTTGAGACTACATAATAGGAATAGAATTATACATATGTTCAATTGAATTTTACTTATGTAAATTAGAGTATTGGCAATATGTGAGTAGAAATTATGATATGTACAATTGAATTCTTGATATGTGAAATTTAATTACACATATGTACTATTTAACTTATGTGCTGCTGTTTTGTACATATGTCTAATTCCAATTCACATAAGTTAAATTGAATTCCCATTATGTAGTGTGGAATTGGACATAAGTGAAATTGAATTTTACATATGTCTAATTAATTAGACTTAAGTCCAATTCTGGATTTTAGGAACCAACGGCACCCCATATAAACCCTCAGTAGGCTGAGGGGTGTAGAGACAGTTAAACCTCACCCACCCTATAATTACACTCAGTAGGCCTGTCAAGTCTCAGGCCCAAGAGCCTTGTCCATTATTCACCCCTACAATGTGCACTTTGTGCATGTAAATCACCCCCTGTGAACCTGGTTACCAGGTTTTCTTAATCCGATACTACTTCTGCCTAATAATGAAACAATGGTCAATTTAGTTGGTGATACCAATAATCACAGACACATGGGGTTTGTACGTGAATATACCAATTCAAACTGATTCTTCTACCATGCTGCCCCTGAGTGCATGTCATTTTAACCCGGGTACATTTGACAACATGCGGACATAGGGCCTTTGATTCTAAACCATGGACTATGGCTGTAATTGTCATTGTAATTGACTCCCTTTAATAGGGCCCATATTTGACACTGTAACGGGGGCCCTCTGAACCACGGCTCTCAGAACAGTGCCTTTCCTTTATAACTAAACCAGGGCCCGTTGAACTGGGCCTTCTAAACCGTATACATAGACCTTGGAACAGGGGCCACCGAAATGCCTCCATCTGCTTCAGCACTTTTATACATGCAGGTTTTAGTGACCACTGCTGTGTATCTGTGTACATCAACGACAAGCACTGGAATTGGGTCTGAAAGCACTATTATAGCCGGCTCACATTATGGCCCATGGATCCAGGGGCCCATTTCAGCGAACATTGGTTCAGCGGGCACATATCTCAGAGGTCCCTGAGTTCTACTACTATACTTACCATTATTATCTTGTTTTCTATGTAAACAGTCTCAGGGTATATATTATAATGTGTACCAACTGCGTTTGGCCGATCAATAACCAGCATTAGGTAGACGTTCTAGGTTAACATGGAGCTATCTACACTTTCAGGACAGGCTATGCTAAAATAACCAATATTACTATTATTAGCGTATAGTAGCGTGTAAAACACAATTGGCGCAGTTAGATGTAGATTTTGTATGCACTTTCAGTATAATCTGTCCTCCACAGTCCTCACCATGCAAGGAACTTAAACTACTCAGACCAGAAATATGATCAGTTTAAGTTAATTATCGTATGATTGTAGGCTAATGTTATGTTGTGTTTTAACTATGTAATAAGTGTTACTAGACTGGGAGAGGGGAGCAGCTCAGGGAGGCTCTATACTCTATATTGGTATCTTCAGTACTACATTTTACTACGGATAAACATGATAACAGACCCTGTACAGAGAGAAGAAACAGCCTCAAAAGGGAGTCCAGGTTGTGTTGCCTTCTGAATGACTCCCCTGTAATGGAGCCAGGTGACTCCTCTGTAATGGAGCCTAGCTGACTCTCTGGCTGACCTAAGGGAGTCACCTGGGGGAGTCATCTGACTCAGAGAGCCCCCAGGTGACTCCCTTAGGTCATCCTGAGAGTCATCTAGGCTTCCTTGGGCGACCTGGACTCCCCTAGAGAGAGGAGTCATTCTGGAGTCACTCTGGAGTCATTCTGGACTCCCTTTTGACGCTGTTTCTTTGTGCTTTGATAACACATTTGGGCCAAAAGGTATTATATAGAAGTTGGGTGGACGCTTTCTAGTCAGAAGACAAAATAGTACACAACAACATTCTGACAATATCAAAACCACATCAGATTCAGAATAAGTACGTTCATTCATATATTACAACTATACATACCTGAGCCATAGTGGGCGGTAGGCGGAGTTCATCAGGAATCTTCTCCCCTCTCCTCCTCTCCATCCTGCCCCCTGCCCCCTTCTCTGCGCCCCTCTCTCCTTCCATCTTCTTCTCCTGGATGCTGTACTTGACACTGGTATCCTCACTCATAGAGGCTGTTATACTATCCCAGCATGCCTCAGTCTCCTGCTTCCGCCTCCACAGGAAGTCCTTGAGATGCTCCCGGTTGTTGCTGGGATGGTAGAGCACGTCTAACGAGTGCATCTTTCCTGGTGTCTTTTTACCATCTTCCCCATCCCCCACATCAGGTCCCTCCTCCCCAGCACTGAGCCCCTCCTCCTCCTGCTCCCCCCTCCCTGAGCTGCTCCCCTCATCCTCGGTAGCAGCCACCTGCACTGACTTCCTGAAGGCAGCAATTGCTCGGATCTTGCTCCTCAGCTTCTTCTTAAGGTACTCCTTTCTCTCCAGGGCTGCTCGCTCTGCCTCTGTCCGTGGGGGTTGAGTAGTGTCCTTGGTGTTTCCTCCAGGTGGGCTAGACGTGGTGTTTGTCGCACTGGAGGAGGACACATTGCACTTCTGCATTGTCCGCCCTGGAGGACTGGTGCTGACATTGCTGGCAGTAGTGGGCTGGGCCGGCTTGGCCGAAGCTGTGGTCCCCATTGTATCAACCCCTTAGCTTTAACAATGATTAATGATACCCCTTTCTTACTAAGTCAAATGGTATTTCTTCCTACCACCATTTGGAATTTGCTATGTATGATTCCTGAGTAAGAACATGTGCCAATGGTTACACGTATTATCAATAGAAGTGTCGGCTTTGGAACCTTTGATAGTCATGTCCGATGGTGCCGCGTGTAATGGACCCTGGGTCGGTTTACTCTGGAGGTACACACCTACCCTGTCCGACAAACACTCTTCCAGGCCCCCACCCACTCTCCCACCCTTTATACCAATACCAATACTCTCAAACCAAAGCTATGGTTGGCACGCTGTCACATTTAGTCCCCCTCCCTCAAGTGGGCTGCTTGTGCACGTAGAAGTGACAACAACACTGGTAACTGCTAAACTACCAGTGGTAGTACCAGGGACTGAGCAGCACTGAGAACATTTTACAAAATTGATTACTTGTTTCTCTTTTTTTCCCCTCTAGTCTGGTCAGCGAAGTTTTTAATTATTAGAAGTAATTTTATTTGGATTGCACACTAGTATTTCTTTTCGGTTCAGCAGTTGCCTGAGCCTTTCTGTGTTGGCACCGGGAACCAGGGGGCCAGCTTTAGCACTACCCTCTCGGCCTAGGAAAGTGCCTCAGTCCTAATGCAGTCATTCTCCCAGCATTGTCCCCCAGAATGGTCTGGTCTTTATTTAGTGTTGACATGTGTATGCGTAGAGAGAAAACATGGATGGTGGTAAAAGTGGTCAATGTTATGAGTGGTTGAGAGGTAAGAGAGTGGTGATCTTTTAACAATGGGGGGGGGGGGGGGGATTTAGTGGATTTAGGGAGAATTAAAGGAAGGGTATTCTGTTCGTGCAAAAAAAGACACCCAACCACTCCCAAAGGAACCCGTTATTCAATGGTGCATTATGTGGATTGTGGGCATACAGGTGTGTCGGAATGGTTTATTTTTTTATATTTTTTTTGGGGGGGGAGGGGTCTCTTGCACCCTCAAATCTGGTAAATTCTAAGCCCCTGCTAAAGCCATTCCATCTACCATCCAGTTGATACAACGATGTATATGTCTACCAAAATGTATGAAATTCAAATTCGAATTTCATGTGGCACTTCACTGTGTGTAGCAATGCCAATGCCTCCAAACTAAGTACCACGCAGAGCCCCCCCCCCCAATGGCAGTGGCTGGACACATGCTTTCACATTTTGCTCCCCCACACACACACACCGGAATGTGTAAGTATAACATAACACACACTGTACAGCTTAGGAGTGATAGATACTGAGGTTATTGTACTGATGTGAGGGGCCAAGGAGGAGATAATAGGATTTACAAGGTATCACGGTGCACAATAATTCTGTTACCTTTACAGGGCCATGTATGATAATTGACTGATAGTGTTACTAACGGTGTAAATCTGTATACTGCAGGTTGTTACAGCAGGTTGTATGTGTTATGTGTTATGCCCTGGTTAACAGCTGAGGTATATGTTCAATGACAGTGCTAGTGATATTGAATCTAAAAGATGAAGTGCGTGTATGAATTCTACCCTCACCCATATCATACTGAGACAAGGCCTTTTTTCGCCATACCCTCTAGGCCCCAATCTTCTATTTATGCACTCTCTGGTCTTCAATGGGGACACGCCCTCACTTGATATCAACCGCCGAAGTATCACTCCCTCAGACTACAAAACCACAAAACAACAAGGACACAACGGACCACCATTCACAGGCTTTTATTGTATACTGTATTCTAGGGGGGGGGGGACTTGTCAGTATCTGGCACCAAGACACTACTTAATGTAGTGGGAGCTGCAATCACTATAGAGGGACCTTTGATAGGGGGGTCCCCATGTTCCATGTCGATTTTAAGGAATGGCCATGTCGCCATATCGATTTTAAGAAATTCCCTATGTCTAATTTTCCCTCCTGTCCCATGTCACTAAGTCTCAAAATGGTTCATGTCGCCGTGTCGAATTTAAGCGTCTAGGGCCATTTTAGAGACTGTATGTGACTCCGTTTTTGATGTAACTATAATATTCACCCCCATGATGCGACCCACTCGGACTATGCAATGTTTCATTCACTAGATATGACCAGAGTATTCTTTGGGGAAACTTAAATATGGCTCTCCATTTATTGGTACTTCAAAAATTTATGTTGATATTTCACTCATGATATTTTTAGAAAAGATAAAAGAGGCATTAGTGGGTCTTACTCGTCCCAACATCACTATTTCATATCCTTTATCGACTAAAATATAAGCTTCGTCTGTAAGGATCATTGTTTACTGGACTCTACCAATGTTCAAGCATATATGGTTGACATGCAGAGGGTCAGAAGTTTAAACCTTAGCAAGGACCAGGGGACAGAAAATACAAACACAGTTCTTCACAGTTTGCTCTTTTGGGTTTCATAAAGTTCGGTAAGTTTCCTCCTGAGGATTTTCCCACTGGGTATTTTGGGGATCGCTTTGATAAACTGAACTCCTCCTGTCAGCCATTTGTAGCGAATTAGCTTGTCTGAAATATTAGAGAAAATAGTCCTTGTTAATCATTTAAGGAAAGCCGAATAAGGGTTTATGTTCATTTTGTCATCATGATGCAACAATGCAGTTCTGATGAGTAACTCTCAATATTGCTCACTTTATTAGAACATGACACAGTTTACCCATGTAAGGATGGACTATATTTCAATGCGAAATGTATAGATTTGCACCAAAGATAAGATACATGTAGTAGGTATGGTTACTTTCAACAAATTTCTGCAGGTCTTTTTCAGTAATATGTGGGTGGCCAGGTTTTCTGACGATGGAGGCTCGGGGGACTTCACCACTCCGCGCGTGTGGTACACCAACAACACCAACATCTGCCACAGCAGGATGAGTCAGCAGCAGTGCCTCCAACTCTGCTGGCGCCACCTGGGGGATAAACAAGGAATTAGAATATTCAGATATGGTTTCATTCTCTCTCTACTCCATTGTTAAGACTGGCATATTAATGTGTTGCTCACACAAATATATGTGAACAAAAACTACCATAACAGTCCCTGTCTTCATCAGAATCTAAACTCCTTCACTATTTCATAAGGGCAACATCAGGTTTCACTGGCTCAAGATTATAGGAGATGAGAGAAAATAAGCCCATTTCATCTGATACCTGGAACCCTTTGACTTTGATGAGTTCCTTGATTCTGCCGACAATGTAGAGGTGTCCAGTGTTGTTATAGTAAGCCACATCACCTGGAGATGGAGAAAGTAGTGAGAGTTTATACTTGTAATCATACTTGTACATGTATAGATGCAATCTGAGAAACTAGACCTCAGTACTCATAGATCACATATAAGGCCATCACAGTGATGTGCTGAGGTGATCATTTTGAAGACACTATTTTTCCACTATAGGACCCTACTATACAGTATTGACTCTAGGTGGTCTATTGTTTAATATAGCATTGTTTTCTATTATTCAATAGTAATATTGATTATAGATATTTAGACAATGGAGGATATGACGAATATAAACACATTAGCAACTCAGGTACTTAATTGAAAGAAAGTGATCGCATGATTGTCATACACATAGACACCTCATGTGACTCTGACACCATAATTAAAACTGTGAGGAGGGAGTGTTATTTCTTAAGCACACATCTATGTCACTGTCCCTATTGAAGCTAGAAACACTCTTATTATCAAGAGGCTTGGGATGGGGTATATTATCTAAATACTAGTGAATCATAAAGAAACATAAAAAACAAAGCACATCACCAAAACCTCACCTGTATGCAGCCACCCTTGGGCATCTATTGTGTTGCGGGTGGCCTCTGGTTTGTTCAGGTAGCCCTTCATGACCTGTGGGCCCCGTACCCACACCTCACCCCGCTCTCCTTCTCCCACCTCGCGTCCACTGACAATGTCTACCAGCTGAATCAGATAACATCAATCTATGCGATTTACACAAGTTGTGCTAGGATGGTTATTACATGAAGTTTGTTCATTATCATTCACTACTGACGATTGGCTTGATGGATTTCGAGACTAAGATCATTTTACATGCATAATTATATTCAAGATCTATTTTCAAAGAAAGTAATATGTATGAAATATTTAAGTGATTTTCAAAGGATATCCACCTGTGTGGAATTTGGCAGAACTAAATTACTTAATTAGTATAGCATGCTGGCGCATAAGTCCATTCAGTCAGTTAGTGTATTGTAAATCAAAGGGCTTAACTTCATTTCTCTGCAAATATTACATTTACAGCCTCAGCCTGCCAATATTAAAAGCTTTAAGGGCAGCATTGAACATGTAGAGTAAATTGTCAGTGCTTTCACGTGCTGACAAGTAACCTCCAGGTGCTGTGTTTATGCATCATGCTGAAGATATGGCATTGACATAATGCACAAATGCAGCACAGGCAAATCACTCACTGGTACTGCATTGGAGCATTATGTGGAGATATGGTTTGAATTATCATGCTATGTTGGCTTAACCACTAGCACTTTTGGTTTACAGTGATCTCCTTACCTTGATCTCTGAGTTGCAGGTTAACACACCGACTGACCCCTCCTTCTCTTCACCATCCAGTTGACCACATACGGCTAACGCCTCAGTCATACCATACCCTGAAATAGAGCAATTTAAGATTAAATGGCCATTTTTGTTTTTGAGCCCTTGGGTGAATGGCAGTAGTAATATATCTAAAGTCAAAGTTTGACAATCCTGAGATTCAACAACTCGTGGGAAATATTTGTCGGCGATGTTTTCTTCCATCAGGACTTCAGCAAATCCTCAGCATTAGTTAATAAATATTTATATAATTATAAAGAAGGTAGAGCATATTCAAATAATGTTATCTTTTAAATAGCAGCACTTCTTGTTTCTTGTTTCTCTCCCCCCCCCTAAATTACCACCACATTGTCTGATTGACAAGCGGGATAAAAGCCATGATCCTGCTCTATAATAGATCCTGACAATAGACCAACATTTTATTTTTAACAATTATTGGGGTCCTGCCGTGACTTCCCCTGTTGTTGAAAAAATCACTCCTTAAGATAGGGAAAATTACCATAGTGCTTTTCTACTTCATGCAGGAAACAGCTGTGTTCTGTAAACTGCTGGTATTGATAAATCCTTACCTTGTTGCAATCGGACACCAGGTAGCAGTTTTCGGAGTGCGTCCTCTGTTTCAGTGTCGAGTGGGGCTCCTCCACATCCAACAAGCTTAATGCTGCTCAGATCATACTTGGACACCAGAGGATTATTAATCAGCATCAGTACTATAGGGGGCACAGCAGACAGCAAGCTCACCTGATGGTTTAGAAATGATAAATACTTTACTTTTCAGTATTTCCCAAATCTTAGGTATTTTGTGTCTGTTGTGTTCACATCAGTGAACCCCTTGCTGAATAAAAGACATGGAACTACATGATTTCGTTTTAAAGCTGGTATAAAAGGTGGAACATTCAAATTGATCAATTTTTAAAGCTGTCCTCATTTGTATCACAAGAGCTGAATATTATTTACACAACATAGTAACTCAGATATCGCAATGGTTTACAATTCAACAGCTTACCTTGTATTTCTCAATGAAGACAAGAAGCGATTCTGGAATAACTTTGGGGAGAGTGACAATTTTACTGCATGTGTAGAAACCACCAATCAAGTTTGTAAACAAGCCAAAGAGGTGGTAGAATGGCAAGTAACCGAGCTGTACCACCTGCCTGCCTTGAGCCTGGACACTTCTTTGGAAACATGCCATGGACATCCTAGGATGTCTGAAGGATCAAACAGATCCTAAAGTAATGTCAGGTTATTAATTAAAGGGATAGCAGGTCAACAACCTATCAAGTTCAACCTTGGTTTAAAACTATAAGAAAAAATGATTTAAAAAGGAAATGATGAAAATAAATATTATTTGTTATAGCACGTAGGCCATACCATCTTCCTGAATCTATACAGCTGCATCTATTTATATTGACCAAGGTCAAATACAAACTGTAACAAGGTATTTGGTTGTAGATCTATAGACTATCTGAGGCTGTGTCTCACGACCTTGGGCCGATGTTTTTGTCTCTGACCGGGTGCCAGCTCTGACCGGTGCCAGCTCTGACCGGGTGCCAGCTCTGACCGGCCTGAATAAAATCGGGTTATTAAGGGCAGATGGAGATAGAATTTGGCTGAAAAGGTTAATGGATGTTATAACTCTCTAAACTAGTCATTAGTTGTCCATTTTTATCATCATCTGCCGTAAATAACCCGTTTTTATTCAGGCCGGTCAGAGCTGGCACCCGGTCAGAGCTGGCACCCGGTCAGAGCTGGCACCCAGTCAGAGACAAAAACATTGGCCCAAGGTCGTGAGACACAGCCCTTACGATCTCAACATGGCATCTGCCACAAAGTTCCTGTGTGTGATGCAGACCCCTTTTGGCAGACCAGTGGTACCACTGGAGTACAAGATGAATGCTGTATCATTTTGTGGGTCGTGGGCCACATGGTGGGGGAGGGCAGAACCATCATCAGCCAGAAGGTGAGAAAAGGGGATGCAGCCATTGCCACCTCCAAGGGAAATGATCTCCTGAAAAGATATGAAGGATGACTAAAACTTTACAAAAATGTTTGCTGTGATTGAACCTACTTCTCTAGGACTCCAACCTTGGTGTCTTATTTCATACTCCAGTCCATTCATCCTTTTTACAAAAACACAAGCAGATATTGAATATTAATTATTCATGTATATTCAGTAACCATTTAAACAGCTAAATAAAATCCTTCCATAATCATAATTCTTACTAAGGAAACTTTTTATTCAAGATTCACAATATTTCGAGGAAGGGCAAACATAAGCAATAGGAGAGTTTCTATTCATTCTGAACTGCTTTTTCATTCTCAAGATTTGTAAAAGAAGCAAAATTTACCAAATTGTTTTCATAAATGGCCCCTAGAAAGGTAAAGGTCTGAGAGTCACCTTGTTAATATACATTTTTAGACAGTTAAGGTCTGCTACAATATTAGACAAACTAGTTGTTAATAGCCAATAGCTTTATTAAGATCATGGTGCAACCAGGCTGGATTTCATTCTGGAGTGTGTATCATTCTAAAATAGACAATTATTTAAAGTCATATGACTTGTAATACTTTTCCTACCTTGATGTTGCCTGCTCGTGTAGCTGCTTTGTGTGCCTTTTGAGCAAGATGTTCCATTGTATGAATATAAGATGTACCAGAGTCCAGCAACTGTCCTTCAATCTCATCTGGATGAAGTAAGATTAGGTGTGATAAATCTAGGAATTTGCCGGATACCAACTTTGCAGCTCTTTTTAATTCTTTGAAAGTTGTACTTTATCCAGCTAGTCAATGAAAATGAAAATATACCTAGTGGGCACAAATTTCAGTTCCACGTTGAATCAACATTAACAACTATTTTTCAATGTTAAATCAATGTTAAATGCCCACTGGGTAAATATGCTGAGCTATAGGCATATTATTGACAGTGTATTACTGCAATTGGTGATATTTAGCAAGTAGACTACACTAAATGCAGAGGCTTATAAAAGAATATCTTTGGGTGAAGGACTTAAACACTTTAAGAGTCACAAAGTACTTTAATGTATTATAGTAGGGACTGATTTTCAGAATATCATGGCCCAAGGGGCATTTCATTCTAAAATTTAGCGACAGGTATTTCTTGGGTAAATCAAGGGTGCTGATCATGAATCTGCCGCTCGCAGTTCTGAAAAATGAAGATTTCCATGGAAACGAGCCCAAAAACAAAATGGCCGCCAATAATACTTGAGAAAGCCTAATTTCTATATAAAAAAGCATATATTTATCACTAATGGGTAAAATCAACCATGGATATCATGATTGAAGGACAGAATTATGTCCAAATGAGGGTCCTTGGCCATTATTGTTGTAATGATAGAAGAAAAAAAATCGGAATATCATACAAGGTTACCATGGTAACCGTTTCACCTAGCAACACTGGTAAATGAATAAAAGTGCATTATGGTCAGCATATTAACAGCTTTAATGAAGATATCTGCAAATAATATATTACTGCTATAATAAAAACATGATTCAGTGGCAGGCATATATCATGTCTAGCATTTTTGCTTCCATTTAGGTACCTTGAGCTGTTGCCTAGCAACCAGAATGGGATTTGTTGATATCCTTGACGACAACCCTGTAAAACTCACATTAGTATTATTCTGAGGTAGCATACCCCCCCTAAATCAGGCCCTAGCAATTCAACTTTACCATTCCTTTACTCCTAGTGAAAATGATTCCCTAGTAACAGCAATTCTAAATGGTTATTTGCCTAGCAACACACATTAAGAAGGTCCTAAGCTCCTGAATGAAACGTATCCTCACTAAATTGGCTATGAGAGGTTTGATTGTGTCATTATGTTATTTCTGAAGTTCTGCCTTACCTTATATTATAAAGTTAAAAGCTGTTCAGCTGTACAGGATATTATCTTTGGTAATTCGGCTACATTTGATGCTACGTTTAATATTGTATATGATTGTGTTGACGACAGAATAAATAAAACAAACTAATATCAATGATAGCAAATGATACTTTATTTGTAATAATCTGCTCCATGTTTGGTGAGCTGTTAAATCTTAGATCCTTGACTTGACTTGGATCATTACAGTGAGTTTTGTGCAGTGACTTAATTGCCATAAATGAGATAATCACATATTTGAGGGATGATAGAGGGATGGAATAGGGGTATTCTAAAGTACCTACTTATCATGATACCCATTAATAGATAACTCATTGAAAGATGTAACCTCAATCTCTTTTGTTTGGTCATAGAGAGAAGGTTGTCAAGTTATCAAAAAGATGGGATGATTTGTGCAAGTTTATGTTGCTATACAGTCACAAGGGGTACAGGTATTTTAAATAATAACTCCATATCACATTTATGTAATACCCTTATACACAATAAAAATGCCTTGTTATAAGCTCCCCATCACAATCGTTATTATCATTCAATGTGTAATAAGAATCCAAGGAGGCGATTACCCATATAACGGTAATGAAAATAATGACTATAGTACTGTAAAACCTATGGCAAGTATACTGTAGCCAGTGGGATTTTCTGTGTGTATTCTATGCTGCGATACCGTCATAGAAAGTATACCGAAGGTACTTTATAGCTTTTGTGATCCTATGTGCTGGTTGTGGTAGAAGGTCATCCCAACGGCCACCCTTGTGTTTTGAGGTTGTTGATTGCCACTCAATTACGTCCTTTCCCGAGCTGGAATGTAAGTATAATCACCTATAATGTTACAGAATAATGGTATATGACAATGGTACATATGCCTGTATATTACATTATGCAGCACATATAATGACTTTTTCTTCCTTAGGTTTTATTACATTATGCAATAGTTACTTAGACTTAATCAGGCAAGAGAGCTATCTCATTATCATATCATAATGTACAACTGCTATAGATATTTATATATTTGCTTACCAGGCTATTCAGACTCTGCAACATTATAGCACTTGAAGGATGGTTCTTGGCATCTGCAGTTAGTGATGCAGGCAAGGTTGTGTTTCCTACAGCTACATCTGTGATTTCTGCAGCCAGCTTTGCATTTACAGGATATCAGCTGTAGGCATACTTCTGGTATGGGTTCTGTTGTCATCAGCACAGGCCACAAGTTACCTTTTTCTGCTTTCCATCCTAGTGTACATGGGGATGGAATCTGTGGTGCTAATAGGTGGGCCCAGTTCCATACAAGGGCCTGATGTTGTGCTCGCTTGATATGTTGCTCCAAGGCGTTGGATGTAGGTGGTAATGCTTCAGGTTTTGTACATTTTCCAAACAGCGAGAGTCGGGCCTCATTCACAGAGCAAACTTCTGGGGCATTATAGCAATGGCAGAAGAACTTTTCCACAGACGCTACAATTGTGCCACTGAGATCTTCTTGTCCAAGACCAGCAAGAAGTTTGTGATGCTGAAGGAACACTTTGAACATTGATTGTTTTGTGTGGCCGGCCAAGAATGATGTAGTGTCTGACCCACTTAATGCGTGGAATGCATTGAGGGTTTCAGCACAATCCTGTGGGAGCGTCTTCACTACTTCATGCACAGGGATGTACTTTCTGTTGTTGCTGGTCCCAGCCTTCAGAAAAACCTCCCGACACCCTAGTCTGGCAAAGTGGGAAATCAACAGAACTAAAATATCAGTGTCTCTGGCCTGGACAGTGTCTGATGTTGTGTGTAAAGCATGAATGATAACTCTAGTGTCTGCTTCTTCATGTTCAGCACAGAGAGCACTTGTGTCTATGGGAAGGGTACTATGAACTTCAGTGCTATCTTCAAAACTACCACTTATGACAATCATCTTGTCAGCAACCTTCTCAAGAATGTAATCTGACAGGAACTCTGCCAGATCACATTTGTTCTCTGGATGGGCAAGGTAGTTGTTCCAATCAGCAGGGATTGGGATGTCTTTGTCAGTTGATATCTTTCTGATAGGGACTTTGTTCCTTTTACGTCTTTTCCTTGCTTGGTGCTTGGTGGATATGTCACGGTAACGGTCAAATACCAAGTCTATCCGTTCACAGGATTCTCCCGACCTTAGCACATTTGTCATGAACACCTCAGCAAATTCTTCGAATGTTTTTCCTGATGGCTTGCCCAACCCGTGGACTAGTGCTTGCCCATCAATAATCAATGTGGTTTCATGGTTTTGTGTTCTTGGGATCATTGCTGGACAGCTTATGTCCTTGGTCAGACAGTCAATAAGCAGTGCTTTGTTTCCTGTTCTCAAGTTCCCATTGGCTTCTGCGAGTGCGAGTGGTACCGCCATCAATTCATGTTGCAGAACTTGACCTAGGTCAACATCTCGTCCAGAGGCATATGCTACGATCAATCGCTGCATAACATTTCGATCAGCTTTGATGATGGTCTTCTGTTCTTTCTCTTTGCCTTGCTTTGACACCCTATAGAGATCTGCAAAGGTCAAAGCATTCACTCTCTTCATTGGTTGATTGAATTTGCTGTTATCTTCAACCAATCTGGACTGAATGTTCTCCTTCAGTTTTTCTTTACCTTTCATGTAGGCTGAGAGCAGTGATTCCTGAATCTTGTCTGTAGCTTCATCTTTGTTTGCAATATTCTGTAGCATCTCGGTAGAGGAGAATACACCAAAAGCTGTCAACTGATCTGTAAGCTTCTTTTCATCGGCATTGTCCCTTTTCTTTTGGTGAGGAAGAGATTCAGGGATGGATGTGTCTGAGTCATCAATACCATACCCTCTACTTGTTACATTTGACAGATCTGCCCTGAGATTATATGAGAGTGCCCATCGATTGAGTGCAGTCCTTGTCCTTGTTATGCCAACAATTCCTCCAGCTACTTTTCCAACACGATTCAGCCATTCCTGGGCATGATCCCCATCAACTCCATTGAATTTTCTTTCTGAATTCCGTATCACGAAGTTTCCTTTCAGGAACTCATCTTTGATTGCTTGCGGGAGGTTGGCCATTTCCATCAGATACACTGGACCCCATTTTTCATAATTTAGGTGGTCATATCTTGCAATGTAAGGTAGCATGGCTTTGAATGCTTCTATGTGAAGACACCAGCTCCCTTCCCGATAACTTCTGGTCAGCATAAGTAACATCTGCACCATCTGCATGTATTGCCACCAGAATGCGAAGTTTGGGTTATCTTTGGACTGATCGTTGGCATATGTCTCCATGTACTCCTGCACATCAACGCTCACTAGGAGTGAGATAACATCCGTTGAAGATGTTGCTGATTCCAATTGCTGTAGGAGATGGATATCCTTGGTTGATAGATAGGTCTTGAAGCCAGGTAGGAGTATTGTCCACAAAGCCTGGAATGTAAGCTTGTGAAGTCTCATGCCTTTCTTGTAGTCCTTCCCTGCAAGGACATGCTCTGCTGAGCCATCACTAATCAAACCACTCTCTACCCATGTTTCTTTGAGTCCAGACGCCTCCATATGCTGTCCAATACATCTGAGAAAATTCATAGAAATATGGAGACCACCAAGGCGAATGAATACCTTTTCATTGTATTCTGGTACTTGCCATTTGAGCTCCATCAATCTATAGAAGAGTGCTTGATCCACTGTGATGACTGTATACTGCTGATCCATCTTTTCTGATATATATGTACATACAACGTTGTATGACAGTATTCAGTGTGTCACGTTCATGGGCTGGTGCCTGCAGAATTGGGAGATATCCAGCTGTAGTTGGTGATGTTTCCAAAGTACTTATGTCCTCATTAAACTGTGTCCATCCATCTTTCAGCTCTTGATCTTGGCGCTTTATGAGGAATGCTAGGTCTTTTGCCAGACTTGAATGGGATACCTCTGTATTCACATCAAATATGCTATGGGTTGCATTTTCATACACTGGACATGGATGGTCAATGACACCAGCTTTAGTTGGAATCAATTGGTCCATAGCTGCTGGTACGGAAAGAGTTGACTTCTGTGAGGGATTTATATCCTTAAAGCCAACATCTTCTGCTGGACCTGTCTGCCATGCACACATTTGGGTAGCATGGAACGTATTCTTTCCATCCAGAGAGTCATCCAAAATGTCAATGTTGTCTGCCGTGTAGTGGACAAACTTTCCCGGTTTCAAGTTTGGAGGAAGGACTGCACCAGTTTTGGTATCCATACTCTTCAGTGTTTTCTCTGCAAGACCTGTGTCAACTGGTTGTAGTTGTTGGTAACTTAGGCAGTGGCCAGCCTTACTAAAGACATTCACAAGCTTCTTGGATCGCGTAGCTTGATGAAGGATGTTTGCTAGTCCGATGTGTTTTGGTGTCCACTTGTGGCCTCCACTTACACCATACACCATGTCCTGGCCAATGCTCAGCACATTATTTTGCCAGGAGCTGGTTTTGTCTATGTCATCATTTAGCAAATCCTGCCCAGCAAATATGATACCGAGAAGCAGTTGCAGACTCTCGGGGATGCAGGCAAGTTCGTCCTCTTTGGTAACTGACAGACCTTTGTGACCGTCTTTTTCAATCAAATCAGATCTGATCTTTAGCGCCACATGCACTAGTGAGAGGAAAGAGGAGTCATCAGATACGTATGCAGGCATTGTAAGGCTTTCGTCCTCTGCAGCTATAAGCATTGCAATGGCATCAGCGGAAAACTCTTTTGGAATCAGTATCATGCCTCGCTCGTCGGTACATGACTGTTTGGGCTGAACAAACAGGATTGTGTCTCCTACAATCTCCTCCAGTTTCATCTTGAATGTGGATCTTTTACTGAAAAATGATGCCGGTACTGTGATTTGATGTAAGTCAGCTAACACCAGATATCTTTGCCAAGCTTCCTCAAGTTCAATCACCAGTCCTTTCTTAGCTGCCAAGATCAGCTCATCAGAAAGCCAAAGTAATGGCAGTGGATTTTGTTGAGCACCAGCTGCTTTCCTTCTACTGTGGTACTGAAATTTAGAGTAGCAGTGCAGATGGTAACATCCATCATTGGCAATTAAATCAGTAACTCCAGATAAAGCAAGACTAAGATACTGATCAAACTGAGAAAAATCAAGGATTTCACTGCTCTTTTTTGGTGTTAAAATTAAATTGGTTACACAGGAACTTTCTTCTGTTTGACAAAATAAGCATAAGGACCAGTTCAATGGGGAGACCTTGCTGCGAGTGATCATAATATTATGTCCTGGGTTCCCATCACCACCACCTGACTGTGGAAAAACTTGGCCAATCTGCTTCGCATACGCATCCTGAAGTGTCTTTAACTTTTCAGAATGGGTGTAGTCAGAGTAACAAACATGATGCCAATGTTTGATGATAGTGCCTGCTTCATTGAACGCTTGAACTTTCTTGATTACAGCTGCATTTTTGATGTCATGACAGTCTGATCTGATTATTGTGCTGCTATTAATTTTCTTCACACCATTGTCTGTAGCTGAATTTAATTTTGAACGTTTGGTTTTCTTTTTCTCACAGAAGAAGCATATCTCCTCAGTATCCTCCTCTGAGGAGGATTTCCTCTTTAGACTAAGGAGAGGCTCCATCTAAAAAGAAAAGAAAAGATATTCAGACTATTATCAGGCGGAGTCTGGCCTGTTTTTAACAGACAGCCTGTTAATTCAGGCCACCCTTATACACTCTCCCAGGACAGCAGCTTGGTATAGCAGGCTGGACTCATCTGCACTCGCTTTCACACTTTTTCCCAGAAGATACAGCTGCTGTACCCTGCTCTATGTGTGCCAAACTGGACAATCGCAAATACGATTACCGTATTCGACGTAATAAGCGCACAGTGCACTTAAAAAATGATTATGGACACCTTTTAGTAGTTAAGAGTTTAATTGGGGTCAAATGTTGAGATATTTTTGGTTATTTGTAGTCTAAAAATCTGCCAAAAACGGGGGTGTGTGCGCTTATTACGTCGAATACGGTATATAAAAGCTGTTGTAAAGACACAGTGATGTAACATAATGCCCCTAAATACCAGGCTGAGCGACCACTAATTTTACCTAAATGTCATTAAATTGTGTCATTTATTTTGGACTGTTTTTTTTTGTGGAGGGGGACTTTCATCATTTTCATCAACTTTTTGGGGAGTTGGGAGAACCCCCCCCCCCAATCTCCAGAATGCTGACAGGTACCATTTGTGGCTTGAGGGGGCCAAGAAAGCCTCCAGAGGAACTGAGGGTGGCACCTGCCCTGTGGAGGCCAGGGAAGCCTCCAGGGGGACTGGGGGAGGGAGTGAGGGGTAACACTGCACGAGATTTGGGTTTTACAACAGGTAAATACCAAGTAAAGAAGTGTAAATCTCTTTGGGATTCTGTGCAAAGATGGTGCTTGAGATTTACACGAATTTACCTGGCCTTTACATAGATTGATATTTACTTGTAATTACCCCTCCTGTAATCACCAGGTAAAAAACATGTAAATCTAAGTAATTCACATTGTAAATTTGTGCACAGATGTTAGTCAAAATTGGCACCAATTTACATGGTCTTTACACCGACTGATATTTACTTGTAATTACCCCTAATGTAATTTCCAGAAAAATGCCTGTAAATGTGTGAAAATCTCATTGTAAATCAGTGCAAAGATAGTGCTTCAAATTTACATCAATTTACCTGGCCTTTACAGCCTTTGATATTTACATACATTTACACATTCTGTAATTCTCACTACCATCATTCTTAGGTGCCACAGTGGCTGGGTCAAGGCTCTGCCCAGACAGCCCTGACGCCAATAAGGGGTTGGGGGGGGGGCAGAGAATGTATATTCAATTGATTACTGGCTAGCAGTTTATATAATATTTGATTTGCATACATTGGCAAAACGGTGTTTGAAATATATCTGCATTATTCTTTCAGGGGTAGCATTCAACACAAAGGGATTTCGACATGTAGAACATTTATACTAGCATTACCAAATGCCCAGTCCTTTAATATCATTGGAGGTGTTACCCTACTGTTATCACACTCACGCATGGGCCGTTTTTTTAACACCTGGTCCGTAGGTACTCTTCAAATTATGCCAACAAGTGATTCCCCATTACATGAAAAAATAACCGAACTATGTTTATCCATTAGAGGGGGTTTTAGGCTACATGCATGTATAATTACTTTCTCACATGGCAGTCTCCTAGCATAAGCTATGAAGTTGTTAAGTAGAAACTGTTATATGTTCCAGGGTGTAAGGTCGCCCCTCACACCCCTGTGCTCCCATGTACATGAAGGGGTGCCAGGGGTGCCACTAGCCACAGCCACGGCCTTGCCCCCCCCCCTCCCCTGGGAGGGCCGTAAAAACGTGGATATGGGTTCACTAATACGTAGTACAAGGTACATGTTGACATAATTCGTAGAAATAAAATACGATTATGCTTTTCTTCTATGCATAATGTGTGTATATGTAAGTGGATCCCGGGAGTAGGGGAGGGGGTAAAGACTCTACAAGGAGGGGAATATAATCTTTACATATTGCTTATTTTATAATGTGTAACATTTGCGCATCCTGGAAAAAAAACCACCAAAGACACAGTTATATAGTCATAGTATAGCTATAGTAATATACCCCCCACCCCCCCCCCCCCTGCCCCCCCTCCCACACACACCCATACACGTGCAAGGACACGTGTACTCACTACTCCTTGGCCCTACTGCAGGTGATCACCATGACAACACCGCCGCATGCTGCTGGTAAAACAATAGGTGAGCAGCCAAGTGTGACAACCTGTGACACACATACCTCTCCCATATAGCCTACAGAGTAACTTACACACTCTGCTACTGGACACACACATAGCATGTTGTGCAGCAACAGGTAGGTATATAATGTACGTTATTAGTTCATGTAATAGTAACTGTTAATAATGTATTGGGCATTATATGTCTTGCTTTTAAATCAGACATACGTGTAGTAGAAGACATTTTGCAATGTATGACAGTATTTGTCGTCAGTACCATACTATACTATAGTCATAGTTTAATAGCCATAGACCAGTCTCACATACTATATCTATCCCTAATGTATGACGTCTCATGGAAACCATGAATCTAAATGTAATTATTCTTACCTGTCAGGCGAAGATGGCATGCAGTCTGCAATACACTGGATAATATAGCCAATATAGAACCGGGGAGAGCATTGCCTAAATCCGTCCCTCACTCCCTCAATGCGTCCCTCATCCACCTAAATCCCTCCTCACATACCTCATTCCTTTCCCACACATCTAACTCCCTCCTCACTGACTTCACTCCTTCCTCACCCACCCTACTGCCTGATCTGGTACCTCACTCCTTCCCACACATCCCAATCTGTACTCATGTAAGTCTCACTCCATCAAAAGCTGGCCCCAGCCTCCAGGACCCGGCCCCAGCCTCCAGGACTCGGCCCCAGCCTCGTGGACACGGCCCCAGCCTCGTGGACACGGCCCCAGCCTCGTGGACACGGCCCCAGCCTCGTGGACACGGCCCCAGCCTCGTGGACACGGCCCCAGCCTCGTGGACACGGCCCCAGCCTCGTGGACACGGCCCCAGCCTCGTGGACACGGCCCCAGCCTCGTGGACACGGCCCCAGCCTCGTGGACACGGCCCCAGCCTCGTGGACACGGCCCCAGCCTCGTGGACACGGCCCCAGCCTCGTGGACACGGTCCCAGCCTTCAGGATCCAGCTTCCATGAGCCTTGCTGGGCCTCTGGGCACCGCTCCCTAGCCTCTGGGAACCCCTCCCCGGCTTCCGTGAGCCCCTCCCTGGTCTCAGGGAGGGCAGACCCAGAACCTTGGGTGCCCATAAACGTCCCTCCAAATGATGTTCCAATTGATGAAAATGAATAAAATGTTCCATTAAAGTTTTACAATGATAACTATTGAAGTTGCCTGGGCTTTACTGAATGTGTAATGCTCGAAATTACTCACATTTACAGACCTTTGTGCAAGGTGTAATGTTCGAAATTACTCACATTTACAGACCTTTGCCCAAGGTGTAATGCTCGAAATTACTCACATTTACAGACCTTTGCCCAAGGTGTAATGCTCGAAATTACTCACATTTACAGACCTTTGTGCAAGGTGTAATGTTCGAAATTACTCACATTTACAGACCTTTGCCCAAGGTGTAATGCTCGAAATTACTTACATTTACAGACCTTTGCCCCAGGTGTAATGCTCGAAATTACTCACATTTACAGACCTTTGCTCAAGGTGTAATGCTCGAAATTACTCACATTTACAGACCTTTGCCCAAGGTGTAATGCTCGAAATTACTCACATTTACAGACCTTTGCCCAAGGTGTAATGCTCGAAATTACTTACATTTACATGCACTTGCACAAAGTGTAAATACAGCCATTACGAGCTTTGATCAGGGTAGTAAAGCCATGCAAAGATCGATTTTGATCAGCTTTACATTTGAGGTAAATTTGATTGTAAAGGTATGTAATGTTCTGTAAAGGTCTGTAAAATCGGCCTTTACACTAAATGTAAAGCCAATGTAAAGGGCACTGTTCGTGCAGTGTAAGAGACAGAGTAGGAAGGTTAAAGATGGAGTAGTAAGGTTGGGGATGTAATAGGGAGGCTTGAGACGGAGTAGGGAGGTCGGGGACGGAGTAGGGAAGTTGGGGATGGAGTTGGGAGGCTGGGGACTCAGTAGGAAGGCTGGGGACGGAGTAGGGAGGCTGGGGATGGAGTAGGGAGGCTGGGGATGGAGTAGGGAGGCTGGGGACGGAAGGGGGAGAATGGGGACGCAGTGGGAAGGTATGAGGATGCCCTGATTAGTATCAAGGGTTGTACCCTCTAGATGTTTTTGACATAATTTGTGATGTTTCAGAATTCTGTGGGTTATTGGTTGATAGAGAATAAAACCATAGGAATCTGAACATAACTCTCATCTTTTTTAATGTAAAATTGAAGTGCTTTTATTTTCAAAATATCCATAATTTAAAAAGTACCTAAAAATCCCCTATTTTTCTTTTCCTTTTCCATTTTCAAATGATTTAGTGTACCCACAGAAAGAGAATTGTGGAATTCTGATGACTTTGATTCAAAAGGATTGACCCACCTTAAGGGCATTGCTTATAGATACTCACTTCTGTGTGATGGTGTGATCTCCTACTGGAATGCAGCAACCACTCGACTTGTTACTAGGCAATGCTGCAGTATGAATAATGTAGTGTACTTGTCACCTATAAGAAAGACATCAGTATCAGAATCATTAAAAAAGCTACACACAAAAGTCAATCACTACCCCTACCCTAGTGTGAGTGCATTTCTGTGAGATATATGGATGCCTATCTGGTGTGAGGGCCTCTGTGTAGTGTCAATTGTGAAAGGATGTTACCCAAGGCTTGATTTTGCCTATTGAGAGTCCCCTTGTTTTGGTCCTATAAGAAGAAATGCTCTTTGGCCTTAAACTTTATGCCCTTTGACCTAATCTCAAGGTCATTCAAGGTCACTAAGAGCTCTATTCCTTTTAAGCACTGTCTTCACAGATCTGAGAACTACTAGTACCAAAAAGAATCGTAGCAATTCATTGAAAACTAAGAACATGGTAGCCAATTGAAAAATGGTTGTCTGCCGGACTATGATAGAAAGGCTTGGCCTCCTGAAGACAATCCTGGATGGAGGATTACCCCTATTATCACCCATTCATACATTTAATCTGTAAATTCTTTTTCTTTTAGCCATAATAATTCCTTTTCATATTAACAATGTAATCTATATAACATAAATAAAACACTCCATACTTACATTTGGAAAAGCTGTATGTTGCATCATGATGAACACCTCTTTTGAGGTCGTCAGATGTGTGCTCTCCTGACTCCAGTTTGTCTGTCTTGATGTCTTTGTTGTCAAGCCAGTATTCAGTTTGGCAATTGTTTTAGTATTTAGGTAAAATTGGCAAAGAAGGTCTTAATTTCAACTTATGAGGTTGTGAATATTATCATAATTTGTAATTTGATCAACTCTAATTTTCTAAAACTTTACATCACCATTCTAAGATCTCTTAAATATTGTGCCTTAGTTTCCCATTTGGGCTAAACATGCATAGTTGTCCATTCTCCCACCAGGGGCAGCCTTGTTTTTACATGTTTAATGCACTCAATAGCAGTAATTATGCCATGAGTACTGCATTAGTAGAAGCTGCAGGCCCATGTTACAGGTCACCAGTTTAGGGCTATCCCAACCCTTAAACCAAATGTGTCTATTTCAATAAATTTGTTTGGTTTGCTGTTGCTAGTTTGCTGTTGCCTAGCAACAGCAACATTTACAAGGTAAACTGTCTAACTATCTTCTACTATTGTCTTATCAAAGACTACAGTGAATGGGATGAGTGTCATTTGACCCTTGAGGTTAATTGTATACTTAAACCCCCCCCCTAGGGTTTATTACTGTACCCTTGTGTTTGCCATTTTTATGAAATCTGTTGCCTAGCAACAATACTTTCAAAATGTTCTATGCATAGAAACCATCAAAAGAAACAGGTTTTTCATGCATTTAAAACTACTTACTTAAGCAGCAAGCACAATGGTATCATTGTTAATATCTCTGGGATCCTTATGCACCAAGCATATGGGTAAAGTCTGCCTTAATCATTTTTGCATACTCCTTTTTTTATATTGTGATGCTAACTATGTTGCTAGGCAAACAATCATCTAGAATTGCTGTTGCTAGGCAATCATTTTCGCTAGAAAAAGAGGAATAGTAAACTCAAATTGCTTCGGCCTGATTTAGTGGGATACGCTACCTCAGAATTAGGGTAATGTGACTTATACAAGGTTGTTGTCAAGCAAATTAGCAAATCCCATTCTGGTTGCTAGGCAACAGCTCACGGTGCCTAGATGGAGGCAACATTGCTAGACATGATATGCCTGCCACTGAATTATGTTTTGATTATTGCAGTAATGTATTGATTGTAGATATCTTCATTAAAGCTGTTAATATGCTGACCATAATGCACTTTTATTCATTTACCAGTGTTGCTAGGTGAAACGGTTACCATGGTAACCTTGTATAATATTCCGATTTTTTTTCTTCTATCATTACAACAATAATGGCCAAGGACCCTCATTTGGACCTAATTTTGTCCTTCAATCATGATATCCATGGTTGATTTTACCCATTAGTGATAAATATATGCTTTTTTATATAGAAATTAGGCTTTCTCAAGCATTATTGGCGGCCATTTTGTTTTTGGGCTCGTTTCCATGGAAATCTTCATTTTTCAGAACTGCGAGCGGCAGATTCATGATCAGCACCCTTGATTTATCTAAGAAATACCTGTCGCTAAATTTTAGAATGAAATGCTCCTTGGGCCAGTATGGATGATAAAATCCCTAAAATATTCCAGACTATTAGGTCCTTTATTGTCATGATGCATAGATGCTGTCCTGGTGAGTAGCTCATCTGAGCTTCATTCAAGCATCATGCTTGAATTCAGCTCTAGCAAGTAGACTCACCAGTCCTGCATAAACTTATGAAGAAGACACTTTAGGGAATTCAGCTATGTATAGTCCCCTACTAATGATCAAATACTAACATTCAGTATATTCTGGGTTAACAGTTGTAACCACAGCTCCAATCTTTAGTATGGCAAACATAGCAATGGCGAAGTATGGATTATTCTGGCTCATTATCAGAACCACGTCTCCCTTCTTCACTCCCAGTTTGACCATTCTGGACACTGGCCACTGCGTCACTCAGTCGCTTCATGTCTTGGAAGGTGAACGACTCACCACTCACACCATCAACCTTTATGAATAAATTATAGACAAAAAGGTGTGTTGAATCAACGTTTAATTACTCTGTTTCCTTTATTTACATTATTGCAAGGCCTGCAGGAAACACGGTACATTACTTAGAATGTATGAATTCTCCCTATATATTAGGATTACTCTGCCCCTGCTGAGCAGGATCTAAAATACACCATAAATTGTCGGGCCTTCTTTCTTTTTTTTTCTTTTTTTTTGGGGGGGGGGGGGGGGGTTGTATATATAGTCCGAATAACTATAAATAGTTGAATGATACACCACAAAGCTCTTGATATGTTTATGACAAAGCAGAAGAATCAATCTCGAACACTTTGTAAATATAATATCGATCATAGAATGAAAGATATTTGCAACATATTTCAAATCCTGATAACTATAAAAAAAAATCACATTGGAACAAAGTATATCCGGATTGATTATGATTGGTTCCTTACCATAGCCACATGATCAGCATGACCTTGAAGGTCTCCCAGGACAAGGTCATGTATGGTACAGTCAGGGATGACCACATCAGACAGTCTGCTCTTCATGTTGTGTGAGTGGTGTCAGTCTGCTTTGAGAAAACTTAATATGTTCGTATAAAATTCTATTGTTGTATGATATTGATCATAAAATGTTTTACTTTAACTAAGTAAGAAAAAGTCAGACCCAATACCCAGATATCTTTGCTCATCTGTATACTGCACAAGGCGATCAGTCTGGGCCAGACATATTAATAGGCTCTAGGCCTAGGCCTCCTTATATACTATTTCCCCTATCCCAACAATGACACTGTTTATTTTTACAGTGAAACACAGTTTATTTTACGGTGTAGCTACGTTTAATTGATTTCAGTTTTATCACACCAGGTGGCAGTTTGGTTCATGAAGAGATTTCCCTGGATGCTAGGAACACCATTTTTGTGGTGATAAGAAATATATATACAGATACAGCTGTAATGTTTGCTCTGTAGCCATCCTAGAGTGACTTCTGCTCATGGACTGGTATTACAAAGTGTCATGAAGCATTCTATAAGGCTTTCATAGACTAATTCCTAATGATTAGGTCTGAAGTCTTGACACTAAGATGATATTGCTGATTGGAACCAAATTGGGTTTGGAACCATATTGAGCATGGAGTTAGGTATAGGGGGATAAATGAACTGAATAACACTGGAACAAATCAGTTAAATTACACAAAATACCATTACAATTATTGTTTAGGCACTGAATCAGAATACAGTGATGTTTTGTATTCTGTTAAAATAACAGTGATTCACAGTTCCGTAGAAATGACGGTGACTTTGGGGAAAACGGTGACCGTGACAATAACGGTGAAAGTCCGGCACCCAGTGTTGCAAGTGAATCTCCGTTAATTTAACGGAATTTTTTTTACAGTGAAGTCTACATCTACAACTCGTGTATAAACTGCACTTTGATTTTGTCCTCATCGCATAAGCTTAACTGGCTATCTGACTTGCGTAATAGCCATGGCCATATACAAGGGTTTACGGTACCACTGTTTTACATAAATGTTGTACATTCATCAACGTATTTAGCAGCTGCAGTACCTGGGCTCCCAATCTGTGTTAATATACTCGCACTGAACAGGGTAATAAAGACTGTCAGACTTACATATAAGAAGAGGCAGCTTCCCCTTGGCATGTAGGTATTACAGTGACTAGACTGTGAGGTGAGGGGCGAGGGTCTTTGCTAACTCTACTGATAACTACCAGATTTAGTACCATCTGACCCTGGCCTAGTTAGAAATTATCTATGATTGTCATGAATAGATATTGTCATGCACAATCTCCCAGCACCTGAAATGTGTCTGAAATGTCGGATGACTCTATATTTAAAAAAGTATGTTTGGGCTGCTCAAAAAAACATTTGTTTCTCATCACCAAGCACTGAAGAATTACACGAGGAAGCCTTTTTATTACTCAGGGGCTTAAATCGATAGGAAAGTATATTTTGTTAGTGTCCAAATCTCGAGTTTGCTACTTCAGGTTTTCGTTGGAAAAAAGCATATGTCTTAATTGTATGTATATTGAATGAATTATCTGAATAAAAACTGGTATGACAAACAAACAAACATGTATTCATGAAAGAATTATCACTACCCTTAACAACAAAACAATCAATGCCACAATACATCACTGTTCAGAGGTTTTTATTAGACAGTGTCTTTTACACTAACAAATAGGTCAGTATAAGGCACCCAGATAGTAGTAACAGTTACAGGAAGCTATAGTCACTAGAGAATGCAAGATGTCTAGCACTAAAATGTAATTTGGTGTTCGAAGTAATAAGCCCCCACCACCAAGAACTGCCGACCATGATTGTAAAGCCATATTATCTGTAAATAACCAAAGTATTCTATTCTTTGGAAAGGCGATTGCCTCTTTAACTACTTATATATATATATGTGTTAAAGCAGCTGTCGATTATAGCTAGCTGAAAGGGAGGAACATAACCAATGTCTTCAGCAATAAAAAAAGTGACAGCATGATTCCACTCTGTACTAGCCAATGTCAAAAATACCAAGAATTGTTGTATAAAAATTATGATGTGTCAAGAATCACACTTTTGGATAAGATCAAGACAGATTATATAGACAGATTTATTCACAGTTTGCTCTTTTGGGTCTCATAAAGTTCGGTAAGTTTCCTCCTGAGGATTTTGCCGCTGGGATTTTTGGGGATGGCATTGATGAATACTACTCCTCCTGTCAGCCATTTGTAGCGAATCAGTCTCTCTGAAATATGAAACAAGAAATGTCCTTCTTCACTTTTGATATACTTTCATACCAAAGCATCACTATTTCACAATACCATTATTATTGAATTTAATGTCCCGCCTTTATGTGCTGATTTCGAATAAGCAACAGTCTTAGAGGATCTTGGAATGTAGGTTAACCACCCAATGCTGATCTTGTGTAAGCACTGGTGGTAGTAAGACCTCAAGGTCTATCTGTCAAATCTAAGTGCCAGGGCACTCATAGACTATATGAAACTTCTTCAGACCAACGATACAAGGATACACAGTATAGTAACTTCGAATAAAATATTTGAGTACCTTGCACAAATTTCTGTAGGTCTTTTTCAGTAATATGTGGGTGGCCAGGTTTTCTGACGATGAAGGCTCGGGGGACTTCACCGCTCTGCGCGTGTGGTACACCAACAACACCAACATCTGCCACCGCAGGATGAGTCAGCAGCAGCGCCTCCAACTCTGCTGGCGCCACCTGGGGGATAAACAAGGAATTAGAATATTTCTCTCATACATTGTTCTGACTTAAATACTAATGCTTATTTTTAGATGAACAGCCATTCATTTTTGAACTGCAGAAAAAAAACTCACCCTGGAGAAGCATAGAGTTGCTGCTGAGGATGATGGCTGGGCACCACTATTAAATGCCACCCATGTAACACTATGGTGAATCTACAGTGAACTCGTCCATAAGTATTACAGTCCTCATCTTCATCAGAAACAAACTCCCTTCATGAATTATTCTCAGCTTTTGTTGTAGCATCATTTAGATATTTTGACTACAGCAAAATGTGTATTCTAACCTGGAATCCTTTGACTTTGATAAGTTCTTTGATTCGACCCACAATGTAGAAGTGTCCAGTGTTGTCATAATAAGCCACATCACCTGGATATGGGGAGAGCAACGAGAAGTTTTGCTGTTTTACTGTTTCTTTAATAACTATATGTACATGAATGTATTCAATTAATGTGACACAATATTCTGTCCCGTTTCCAACACATCAAAAACAGCTTCCTGTTGTGCACTCAAAGGGAAAAAAACTAATTTGAATTCTCATAGATCATCTGAAATGCAATGTAGCTCCATGTACAGTAATGGAACCCCTCATTATCTCCTTTCTACATATCCCAAAATACCAGTGTGACCCATCTAGGGAAAAGACCCCTTCAGGCGGGAATTTTAGCTCTGGTCTTGGCCATCAGGAGGCACCATAGTTGCAAAGGAGTGTAAAATACATGAAAAAAGTTCCAAAACCATTTTTCATGTAGAATACAATGATCTTAATGAAATAATTCCATCTTTGATGCAAATATTCTATATTTGGAATGGAAAAATTTGTAAAGAATTAGCACATATGATACTTTCTGGTTGCCATAGAAACCATCCCAAAAGCCTAAATGGGAGGTAATAATCAGGATTTCTTGAAAAGTCCCATCAGTTACCCAACACTGAAAACAGAACGCAAATATTCCTTCTAGAACCAAATATAGACTAATAAATCCAATTTTATGTCGGGCATAACTTCCATTGGGGAAGTTATTCCCATATTAGTGTACATACCAGTGCCACCTAGTGCCTCCCACCGGCACCAGCCGTGGAACTCTTCTCCAGGGGAGGGGAGGTAACCAGCAGCAAGCAAGCAGGCAGCAAGGCCAGCAGCAGGCCAGCAGAGACTTTTTTTTTTTTTCTAGATTCGGTCTAGAATTCGGTCAAAATGACGGTCTGCTTTTGCGGAACAGAGTACCATGGCAACAGGAATTGCTGCCCCCAATCCAGTGCCCCAAACCCAGACAAGGGCACCCCCAGGAAGGTGTCACAGGGGCAGGACCAGCCTGCACCGGCACAGGACGACCATGGCGGCTCCCAGGGCCGGCATGAGACCGGCCAGGGCAGCTCTGCTTCGCCGGCATCCCCGGGCGGTACGGCCCGCCAACACAGCGAGCAGGCCGCGGAGTACAGTGCGGCCCGGGAGGTAGAGCTCCAGCAAGCTTTAGACCGGATCGAAGCAATGACAATAAAAGAAAAGGCTAGAGAGGAGGATCTAAAGCGGACCCAGAGGCTCAAGGAAGCGGAGATGGAGCTGGCAGGGTTAAGGGTAGCAAATAACCGGATAGAAAGGGATACGAACCTCGCAGAAGCCGCCTTCCGCGGTGTTGTTGAGGCCGTGCAGGGCAAAGACGGATTGCAGCGGTCCGCGGGCACCCGCGGACCAGCCTTATACTACGCGGACCAGGGCACCAGCGACCACAAACTGTCCGCGTTACCCGAGGACGCCTCCGGCCAAGCTTTTTCGTCTCTGTCCGCGAAGCAGCAGCTCGGCGTGCATGCGCAAACCAACATGGCGGGTAACAACATCCGCCCAGACGAAAATAGAGAGGAGGGTGTCGCTTTTTCGCAGTTTTTGGCCGAACGAAGGCGAATTAAGACTCAAAACCTGTCGCAAACGAAAGAGCATGGTCATTTACCCCGGTCCCACTCCTCAAAGCCGTCGCAAATGTCGCAGGAAGGTTGGTTGGGAGACTTTTGTGCGACCGTCGGCGAGCAGGGACAGCCTCCACATACCTCGGCGGCGAGTTCGTCCTCAAACACGGGTGGTGCGCTTCATCCCGGGGTGCCGGGAGGCTCCACGCTTCATCACGGACACCCGGGGAGCTTCACGCTTCATCATGGTACAGGTCAGTCTGGCAGTTTTAAGCAATCAGGGGGTGTGTGTAGGTCTGCTGGGGCCACAACAACCTCTCAAATGTCTGATCCTACCAATGAGGGGAAGCATGGACACACCCAACAGCAACAGGAGCAGTATCAACAGCAGGTGTTGGGGCAGCATCAACAGCAGCAGCAGCAACAGCAGGAGGATGCAGACCCCTCCTATGCAGAGTTTCTGCTGTGGTTATTTTCAAATAAAACAGATTTTTAATAATTATCATCATTTACTATGGGATACAATGCAATTAGAGCTTATTTACCATTTTGAATTAGTGATATAATATATTAGTATATTATACTAATGTTTGAAAAGCAATTCCCACAAAACTACCAGGAGTCCTTTAGCTCATGATATCTCATTTTAAAGATAACGACACCAATTTTAATTACTATTTTCCACCCTGGAGGGATCATTTCCCTCGCCTGGTCACAGGACTGTCTTGCTTGTAGATTCCCAAATGTTAATATGTTTGGCTGTAGGTCATCAAAACTCCAGCTTATGCATGTATTTCACCGAAACCATCTACATTACAAGGTTGATGCTGCACTACACACCGTCGCCTCAGTATACAAAGGTCGTAAGTGAAAAATCCATGTTTTGAGATATAGGCAAAATAAGAAAACCCACTGTAGTCTTTATGCTGTATATTTCTGATTACTTTTTAAACAGATGCCACAATGCTGCACAGAGTTTCCTACATGTATACTCTAATAGATGAAAACGAGTTACATAAAAAATTCTTTGCTGTTTGACCCTATTCCCTAGTAACTATCACAATAATTAGGGGAAAATCAGGTCACTTACGACCTTTGTATACTGAAATACACATATTTCTTTGAGTTGAAATAATCTTTATTCTGGTATAAAAATAACTTACATATATACATATGTGTTTTTTGTTTGTAATACCAGTCCGACCAAGTTGATATGCGGTCGTTTTCCAAATATGATCAAATAATAATCTACTTAAACATGAATTCATAGTGTTTGCGAGACCTCTCGTCTCTAATTGAGCCTGTTGTTAGTAGTGCAGATGATGTATGAATGGCTAATATGATATCCTATTTGTATTTCCTTTACTTATACAGAGGCATACCTAAACCCTTACCCCTAAGTGGGTAGGGTGTATATGACTTAGCGTTGGCTGGGCTGCTCTCTCGAGATAGAGTGGATAAGATTGTTTTAATTAAATAAAGGAAGTTAGAAAAAGTTTGGTTTTAAAGGTGAAAAAATTAGATTGATATTGTAAAAAAAGAAAAAAAGAAAAGGTTGGAATAAGAGAAAAAAATAAACAGACATAATAAAATTTAGTAGAGGGAGGGGGGGGGTGGGGGGGGGGGTGCTGGCCTGTGCACCTGACAACCCTCGGACCGTCCGGATGATTTTAGATAGTGATTCTGACTCTCTCAATAAATGCAGGTAGGGTGGTAATGTTTCGTATCTCAGCATCAAACTCATTCCACAAGATAGCTGCCTTATAGGATACACTTTTGGTGAATTTAGCACATTTGGGTCTTATTACTTTGAGCATTATAGCATCATGTGCTCTGGTGGGTATGGCTCTGTCATCTCTGTATTTGGCCATTTGGGCCCTTTTAAAGGCCATTTTAGCAAGGTTTAACCTCCTCCTTTTATTGAGATACATCACATCCGTATCTGTATGTAGCTCATCTACATGGGAGAGTCTGTCTCTTTTTAATACTACCCTTAGACTCCTATTCTGGATTGATTGTAACCGTTCTAGTTGATTGGCATTAGCCCCATCATATATACAGTCACCATAATCAAAATAGGGAATCGACATTGTCTTATATGTGTTGATACCAGCTTTTACATCAAGATTGATGCGTATTCTACTTAATAAATGAGATTTATGAGTCACATTCCTCCTAAGTTGTGACATATGTTTGCTAAAGTTAAGTACAGAGTCCAGAATGAAGCCTAAATATTTGTATGTAGGGGTAATATCTAGTGGTATACCCTCCGATTTGGCTGGTATATTTATAAGGTTTTTTATTTTGGGCCTTGAGGCAAATACCATTTCTTTAGTTTTTTTTAGATTCAAGGTAAGTTTATTGCCCCTACACCATTTTGCAAAATTTGATATATCCCTAGACAGGTGAGTGTTGCATTCACCAATGGTTCTTGCACTATAGTATAGCACAGTGTCATCAGCATACAATTTGTAATTAACAGAGTTTAGTACACTAGATACATCATTAATATAAAGCAAAAATAAAAGGGGTCCCAGGGTACTCCCCTGAGGTACTCCACATCTGATTAGCTCTGGTATTGATAGGTGATTATTGGCCTGTGTTCTCTGGTGCCTATTATGGAGATAGTTTTTAAACCAGGATAAACTATTGTTGTGGAAGCCCAATTTTGATAAATTTTTAAGGAGAATTTCATGATTAATCGTATCGAAGGCTTTTTTTAGATCTATAAATATTGCTTTAGTATATTTCTTATTGTTAATAGCTAAATAGATATCGTCCAAAAATTCTGAAGTTGTTTTAGTGGTTGAGCAATTTTTCTTATTCAGTATACAAAGGTCGTAAGTGATTTCTTTAGTTTAAAACTATAGTTAGCCCCATAATAGGTATATTAATGCAATGCTATGTAACCCCTATGGTCACTACACAAAACTAATTTATTTTTACCTGCCGATATTACATAAAAATATAATAGAGGTGGTGCTGTTGCTTAGCAACAGCGTTATTTTCTGCTAAAATGAACGATTTCAGCCATTTCCCCTATATATTCACCCCCTTAATGCTTAAGAATTATCATATTTTTGTTAAAAGATGCGTATGGCCATATGCAATCATAATTACAGGAAATCATTAGATAAAAAAAGAACAAAATATATTGTTTTATTTAAAAAGACATTTGGAAAAATGCTTTCAGACCACTTACGACCTTTGTATACTGAGAAGAAATGCATTAAATCACTTACGACCTTTGTACACTGAGCTATAACTATGCAAAGAATGGTCAAAATCAAAAAATTCCAAAAATTGTGGAAAATTCTTTGAATAAAGTAAAATCTCAAAGAATAAAAAAAAATTTGTGTTTTCTCACTTACGACCTTTGTATACTGAGGCGACAACACGTTCTTGTTGGCTATAAATCACACCTTCCCTTTATTTGGATCATTGTAAATCACCAAAACCTCACCTGTATGCAGCCACCCTTGGGCATCTATTGTGTTGCGGGTGGCCTCTGGTTTGTTCAGGTAGCCCTTCATGACCTGTGGGCCCCGTACCCACACCTCACCCCGCTCTCCTTCTCCCACCTCGCGTCCACTGACAATGTCTACAACCTAAACCAAACAACATCAATATGTGTCCATCATTACATCGCATTTAGGTATGTTAAGAGTTGGCTTGATGTATTAACATGGTTTTGCTCTTGTCTTCACATATTGCTAGATCTAATTGTCAACCCAATATATGATATTATCAATGCAAAATTGATTTAATCAATCCCATCTCTGAAATATTATTATAACTATTTATAACTGGATGCTTATCAATGTTTTGACTCAGTCAGCCCCTGTCAAGATCAAAGATGGCTGAATATCCTCTTTCTATGAGTAGTACATTTACACATCACAACTGTTAGCATCCCCTGGTAGAGTTATTTTTTAGGTTCTCTCGATCCACTTACCTTGATCTCTGAGTTGCAATTTATCACACCGACTGATCCCTCCTTCTCTTCCCCATCTACCTCCCCACAGATTGCCAGTGACTCAGTCATTCCATATCCTGAGATAGAGTAATTGTCTTTTATAAATATCGTACCATCGCAATATAGTGCCTGACAGTTCTTTGAGTTGGCGGGCATGACCCCTGCTGCTTATAGACCAAGACAGGCACTTGATTGAGATCCTACTTTTAGTGCTTAAAACCAAGTTAAGACTCCTCTAACCCTGGCGCTTCTACAGTTTTTGTTGTTTTGCATCAGGCTGTGTCTCACCAAATCAATACAAGTTGAAAGTCTATGACCGGGTGCAATTCATGACCAGGTGCAATCTATGACTGCGTCCAATTCATGACCGGCAAGCGGGAATTTTCTTTGAATTAAAATTAAAAGAAATTAGTATCATAACATACATTAACTTTTTCCGTCCATTTCTATGTACATCTGCCCTAAATATATGCTGTTTTCTTTCATGCCAGTCATAGATTGCATTCGGTTATAGATTGCACCCAGTCATAGACTTTGAACTTGTATCGATTTGGTGAGACACTGCCATTGGTTATTTGGAAAACAGATGGATTTTAATGATCTACCATTTGGTCCCAATATCTACTACTTGAACCAACGACCTGCATTGGGGCTACAAAGCAGAACCGCTTCAAAAATAAGGATGAGTATACTCCCTGTTTGTTTTCCTTTAAAACCAGTGACTAGTTTGGTAACATGTCATCTCTCGTCATCAGAATAGCACAGCAATTATAATCATGTCACTTACTGATTTTCAATTTTTTTAACTACCTTGTTGCATGTGGACACCAGGCAGTAGTTTTCGCAGTGCGTCTTCAGTGTCTATGTCAAGTGGGGCTCCTCCACATCCTATCCTCTTTATGCTGCTCACGTCATACTTGGACACCAGAGGGTTATTAACCAGCATCAGGATTATAGGTGGCACAGCTGCCAGATAACTCACCTGGTGATTTAGAATTTGTTGATAATTTACAAATAGTAAAGGCCCTAGAGATTCTTGACCACTGCGAGTCTAGTGATGCGAAGGCGGTCGTAAATTAGATAAGAACCCCATATCAAGTGAGAACCCCCAAACACATTCATATGAATATTTCAGTTTGTATGAGACTAGTTTCCTTGGCCAGGAAAGATCAGCTTTCAATAGGTATACAATCTCTCAACAGCTGACTTTCAGTTAACTATTATATTATTTGGCAACATTACTCTATTGCAGTCTTAAATTGTCCCTTCAAACATGTTATAAATAAACATACCATATTGATACCATTACCAAATATTAGTCATCAATATATTTTATTTAAAAATGTGATCACTATAGAATTGCATTTCCAAACTGGGCACTTCAACTTTCAAGGCACTTCCACTTACATGAAGTGAATCTCACGTTGCTACCTGAAATCACATTTCTACATAACGTTATGGATGCTGTAGTGTCACTAGAGGTGTAGCAAAATATGTGTAGGCCTATGCATCTCATAATCTACATACTAAGCTATTTACATTGGTTACAATCTCAACCTCAGACCTACGTACTCAAATATCTACATTGATTACAATCCAGCAGCCTACCTTGTATTTCTCGACTGCACCAAGAAACGACTCAGGGATAACCTTGGGGAGAGTAATGGTTTTATTGCGGCTGGCGAAACCACCAATAAGGTTTGTAAACAGACCAAAGATGTGGAAGAATGGCAAGTAACCGAGCTGTACCACCTGCCTGCCTTGAGCCTGGACACTCCGGGTGAAACGTGCCAAACCCATCTTAGGATGTCTGCAAGGTCAAGCAAGTCAAGGTCAAAATATTAGTAGGTCAAGCAGACCAATGTGAAAGTAGGTCAAGGTCAAATAGTCCAAGGTCTAATACCAGTGAATCATGTTAAAACAGTCAAAAAGGAGGCTATAAAAAAGTGGTAATCTAGCTATGATATTGACGGAATTAGATGAAGAAAAGTAAATATCAGCAATTGATCTTTACCATGTGTTACTAATAGCACCCGTATTTGATAAACTAACTAATGAAATGTTAGTAATTGATTATCTGTAATAGTTGTGGACGTAACTGTTAAAAGGTACTTGATCACATGTAGTTATATATAGAAGATCATCTTACGTTCTGAACATGGTAATTGCTACAAAGTTCCTGTGTGTGATGCACACCCCTTTGGGCAGACCAGTGGTTCCACTGGAGTAGAGGATGAATGCTATGTCGTTTTCTATGTCATGGGACACATGAAGGGGGAGGGCAGAACCATCATCACTCAGAAGGTGGGAGAGGGGGATACAGCCACTGCCACCTCCAAGGGAAATGATCTCCTGAAAAGATATGAAGATTGACTACAGCTGTGCAAAGGTGCTTGCAGTGATTGAATCAATCTCTCTAGGTCTAAGGCCTTGGTACCACCGGCTTTATTTCATACCCTATCAATTTCATTAATTCATTTTCCAAATTAGACAGATATTTGGATATTCATTTTATTGATATTTAGTTACTATCATAACTAGGTTGTAATAACAACTTTAATCCTTCCAAAACCATACTTCTTGATGGCACTTTTCATTCAAGAAACACACCATTTTTAGAAATAGTAATCATTAACATTCATTCTAAACACATAAACTGTATCTGTCAGGTGATATTGCTGTGGGGATTCTCCACTCAAAATTTGTGCAAGAACCATGTGCTGCTGAACATCTTTCAAAAATGACCCCAAAGAAAGATCTAAGGGTTACCTTATTGGTATATATGTTTTTTTAGACAATCAAGGTCTGCTACTATGTTAGAATCTGTTATGTGGAGGTCTAGACACATTGTAAAAGTGATGCATTAAAGAAAAACCAATAAGATCATGAGGATCACGGTACAATCAGGTTGTAAAATTCTCATTATAAAATTTCCATTGTATATTTCATAAATAATTTCTATGTTTATAGGAGATGGAAGAAGTGGAAACCTTAACATGCAACAATCTATTGTGCTATAACATTAACAACCTTGATGTTGTCTGCTCGTGTAGCTGCTTTGTGTGCCTTTGGAGCAAGATGTTCCATGGTGTAAATATAGGATGTACCAGAGTCCCTCAGCTGTCCTTCAATCTCATCTGGAGGAATTAAATTCAATGTAACAAGTTGCCTGATACCACCTTAGCAGCTCAAATAACTCTTATTTCTAGTTACTAGACAGTTGTATTTCTTTAAGCTGGTTAGGGGGAAGCAGAACTGAGCTGCATTTATGACAATTTATTAGGTGCCATATTGTAAGTAAGCATAGACTTGTAAAACTATTCTGTGGATGAAGAAAGGATGAAATATTATGGGTCTTTTACTTTTATATATGTGTCAGTTAGATATACTCTGGCTACATATAATCATAATAAAATGATACACCTGTATTTATGTGAGAAGGTAAGTCTTTATATAAGGGTAATAAGGAACACACCTTAGGGCAACTTAGCAATTGGTCCCCTACTAATTAAAATACTTACATTCAGTATATTCTGGATTTACAGTTGTAACCACAGCACCAATCTTCAATATGGCGTACATGGCAATGGCAAAGTAGGGGTTGTTCTGACTCATTATCAGAATCACATCTCCCTTCTTCACTCCTAATTTGACCATCCCACTGGCCACTGCATCACTCAGTCGCTTCATGTCTCGGTAGGTGAAAGACTCACCAGTCACACCATCAACCTTCATGATTATGGTAGAGAACAAAATTGAAAACTGAGAGTCACTTTGTTGAGCAAGATCATGTAACCGTAAATTCACCATACAAGTAGTTTGTGGTGTATTACCACATGTAGGGTTGAATTATGCTTATTGATAATAATTATGTTTATGTGGTTAGACAGGAGATAAGACAATATTCAAGATTTTAATGGATACCTAATCCACCTTCAAAGATTTCACTAGAGCTACCTCCACAATAGTAACTCTCTGAATAGAGGGCACCACTGTAAGTACTTTGTAATTTGTGAATAGTCTGCCATAGTTTGCAACATATCAACAAAATATATTTGGGTTTATTATCATTGGTTACTCACCATAGCCACAAGGTCCGCATGACCTTGAAGGTCTCCTAGGGCAAGGTCATGTATCGTACAGTCAGGAATGACCACATCAGACAATCTGCTCTTCATGTTGGGAGAGTGGTGTCAGTCTATTACAAAAACATAATAGAACATGTACAAATTTCTCACAAAGTGTTTAAAGTTAACAAGTACGCAAAGAAGTCATACCCAATACCCAGATTCCAATACTCATCTGTATGCTGTACAAGGTGAGGGGCCTGCCAGGAAGCTGGGCCGCAATATGAGGTAGGGCGGGGGCCAGCTGGGCGACTTATACAATTAGGATTAGTATAAAAGCACTTCTCCATCAAAGAGGAGGTGGTAATGTGGAGCTGGGTATGGCTAACATCATGATATCATATTTCCAAGAACGCTTAATTTGTACATTTTATCAAGTTATATAGCAGCTGCAGTACCTGCCCTTGCACCTTGTAATAATAATTATAATCCCACTGAGTAGGATAATAACAGATGTCAAACAGGATACTTACATGTATGAGCAGGCAGTCCGTCCCTTATCACACATGTATTACAGTGACTAGACGGTAAGGTAAGGGGTCTGTGTCAGTAGTATAGTATGTATCGGAACGGGACTATAGTTAAGTACTGTTTATTACTCAATCGACCTGCAGCCAATCAGAGGCCTCCATTTGGTCACGTGACCGGAAGTGACCTACTTAGGGGATTAGTGGTGCATTCTGGGTAACCCTGCAGCCAATCAGAGGCCTCCATTTGGTCACGTGACCGGAAGTGACCTACTTAGGGGATTAGTGGTGCATTCTGGGTAACCTACTGACCTACTTAGAAGCTCTCAGCCAATCAGAGGCCGGCATTCTGGTAACCATGGTAACGTGACTTACTTACGTCACGTGACCTACTTAGGCTCAGCCAATCAGAAGCCGGCATTCTGGTCACTAGGGTAACGTGACCTACTTAGGGTTTGTTTGTAAACAACACCACGTGGCTCTCTTGTTTGTAAACAACACCACGTGACACGTGACTGTTTGTAAACAAACAATTCGACTTAGTCTGACATTTTCAGCTGTCGCATGCTGACCTGCTGCTATCATAAGAGAAACAAAAGCCCTAATCACGCTTTTCAGCTGGATCCTTCCACCCACCAGACATGGATCCAGATGGGAGGGTGGTTTAAAATTAATCCGTGTACCGACTGTCATACAATAGTGTAATTAGTTGAACACGTGTTACCTGTATAAAGGATTAGCAGGTCATGGGCTTAGAGTGTGTATAGAAAAACAACTACAGGTAGCGTGAACAAAGCGACCCCCTCCCTTTCTGTCACTCTGTCTGTGACTAGAGGGCGCGCGTGTGGTAAGCGGCTTAAATCTAAAGAAAAAAATCACCCTCTCCTGTCGTCAGCAGTCAGCTGGCCGGCGGCTGGAAAATGCGATTAGAGGGATGATGAGCGCGGTTTTTTATATTCAATATATTAGAAGTGTGCTTTGTTGCTTATATAGTTCATTATGCGTTTAAAATGTTCGCGAGTATCGTAGAAATGTACAAAAATCCTATTGTGGCGCCATCTGACGAAAAGAGCGGAGAACTATACTAGGGTATGGCGAGCTAGACTAGAGCATGTAATCACCAGGCGGCAGAGTGGTCAAAAGACAATCTCGTAGTAGTAGGTCTACTTGGATCTTGAGTAGCCACCCTTGTGGTTGCAATTACCTAGACTAGTTGACCCTGCCAGCCTGGTCAAGTGAAATTAGTAAGGAGACCGCACATTAACGCGCTCCACAGTCTTTAGACAGTTAAGACTATAGTACCGTAGATTCTACTGTGTACTCACACTAACTATTTACAGTGCTACATATTCATACCCGTGTTCTAAGTGTTTTTTTAGAAAAAAGCGATCTACTCACCCATTTTTTTTAGACAAACTCCTATTAGCAGGTAACCCCTGTATAAACCATACTGCAAAGATCTGCTACTTCGAGCGTCTGCCTCGTGACTGATAGTGTACAACAAGACGAAGTGGGCAGAGGTGAAGTACTGTTCCAAGAAAAATTGAGGCTCTTTATATAGCTGAGAGAGCGGCTAATCCGGATGTTCTAAGCTTGTTTTCACCTAGAGCCCCACCCTCTTCCAGAGAGGAATCAAATTGCTTTTCACCTGGACCCTTCCACCCCTCATCCATCAGCATGAAAAGAGGGATAACAAGTGTAACGTGCGCTACATGTATATGGGATTATAGCTGGTGAAGAGATAAAGCCAGGTCAACTGTGTATACAAAGACTACAGGAGGTGATTAACGACAGGTGTGACGCGCCAGCCCGTGGACGGATTATCTTCTAAGCTGACGCTTATTCAACTAGCCAGCTGCCGTCCGCTCCACTCACCACGGCAAGAGGAGGTGCTTTTGTTTTACACTTAAGTCGCTTACCACATGTACTCGTCTCTACCTCACAGACAGACACCCTCTCGCTTGCTTCACGACCCCTGTAGCTTTTTTTGTATACACACTCTAATCTCATAACCCCCTGATCCGTTATACAGGTAACGGGTATTCTCTTTTAAATAGCTGCCAGTCAGCCTGCGGCAGCTGAAAACGACGGTAAGTAGCTTAGCTCTAGAAGCAAGAAGGCGTATATAAGGAGGCTCACACGTGTATAGGCGCCTTATAAGTCGGCAGGGGGTAAATACTAGTGAAAAAGGAAGGCAGGTGTGCAGGTAGCTTTCTAACAGACACGTGTGTGCACTAAGCTGCTTAAGTCTAAACCCACCTGCAGTAGTCAGGTAGCATGTGAAAACTTACTTAACAGATCTCTTAATTGAGTAGAGACTCTGTACTGAGAGAGTCTTTTCAGCCGTTTAAGAGGATTATCTAGGACAGGGTACATAAGGAGTGAAACGACGCTCTCACCCATCACACTTTCTCGACCCGCCCTTCATCATCGTAGCATCGTCCACTCTACGCTCGCTCAGAATGTTATGATGGTTAGTTCTGCTATTTTCAGCTACTTTTCTTATCGAAGTGTTGACGCTACAGAGCATCGAAACTCTCTCCAAATGAGTCCAAGAAAGAAAAAGCAACTTCCACTTGAAGCAGGAAGAGAAACAGTGCCCTATGATGCATGTGAGGTAAAGAAACATTGGAAGGACGTCACCAAGGAGCAATGGATAGAAGCATGCTTCAACTTCATAGGAACGGAAGTAGTTTCATTTGGACAGAGGGAGAAGATTTTGTTGGAGCTATTTTTCTTAGCTCCGTATACTTGGCCTGACTGTGGTGAAATTCCTTCAGGTATTTGTTCAGTCTTCGCCATAGAAGTTATCAGGTCTTTGAAGGAGCTTCGATATATGCAAGGCACTCACGAGGAGATTGTTCAGAAAATGACGGAATTCGAAACAGGAGAAGACACAATATGGTGCGAGGAGACGACATATACGGACGATGATCTGGAGTACATCATTTGTAGCCCGTTGGAACATTATGTTAAAGACTTTGAGGACATGCTAGACAGCACTGAGATGAACCCGAAAGAGAGATCCCTTACTGCACAGAAAGAGGCCAAAGCTGTGTTGGAAAAGCTCAAGTTTGGTCAAGGATTCACTCTTCAAAGCAGCTGTGTGAGTGTGATAAAAGGCCTTGTGTTGAAACATCCAGACATGAAGTTTTCGCGTGCTGTCGACACACTTCCTTTGCCTGAACTGATGATGAACATGATCGATCCCATCGTACCAACATGTTTCGACTCTGCCAATTGTCCCATGTATAAAATGGTTTCAAGTTTTGCCCGTGGCCGATGGCTAAACGATCCACTGAAGTCAGAAAACCTCCTTGATTTAATCAACTGACTAAATGTATTTTCTCATACTAGTATTAGTAGCATTAGTAATAGCAGCTACTCAGTCTCGTGCAGCACAAGCAGCAGCATCTGTCAGCAGCATCCGTGACATCGTCAGCAGCAGCAGCAGCTGCACGAGCAGCACAAGCAGCAGCATCTGTCAACAGCATCCGTGACATCGTCAGCAACTGCAGCAGCTGCACGAGCAGCACAAGCAGCAGCAGCTGTCAGCAGCTGCAGCAGCTGCACGAGCAGCACAAGCAGCAGCACCAACAGCAGCAGCAACAGCAAATCAGCAGCAGCAGCAGCAGCAGCAGCAGCAGCAGCGGCGGTGTGGACCACTAAATTCGAGATGGCGACATGTCTGTTTCTTAGAATCGACATTCGACATGAGGCCTAGTGACATTTGACATGAAGCTTGAAAAACATAGTGACAGGTGACATGAGCAATTCTTAAAATCGACATGAGATATGAGCATAATTAAGCGACATCGACATGTGCCATGGCTATTTTTTTTTAAGACAAACGCCATAGACTCCTCATTCAAACCCCCACTAGTAGTGCTCTATAAGCGCAAGCTTTGCCTTAAGAGAGCTGTGGCTGTGAACCCTCTCCTCCCCCCGTACACACAGGTAAATATCAGAGTCAGCCAATGTCGCCAATACTACTCTCATACAAGGGTCAGGCACTGCTGGACTATAATAGATGGGTCAAGGACCATTCTACTGAGGGTCAGGCTAGGCTGGACATTCAATAACAGGCTGGACTTTGGCAAACTTGCTTGAAAGTCTGGCCAGCAAGAGTCCGTTGAAGGACTATACGGTAAAAAGGCTGCTGTTACAGTCAAGATACTCATATTTCAAGCCCAGAAAACTGTAATTAGCTTTCCAAGTTGTTTATTTAACAATATCCTGGCCTAGCAAGAAGCTGTCAGATGACATCTAAGAAAAATGGGGCTGTTAATTGATCAAGAGAGCTACATTGTTACAGAGTCCTATTCCTCTTTTGAGGTGGGACCAAATTTGAAAAAAGAATAAACTCAAAAAAAAAGCCTTAAGATTGAAACAGTTGTAGATGACAAATTTAATGAGGAAGTCGTATTAATTAGTTTACAAATAGCCGCTGCACGAGCAGCACAAGCAGCAGCTGACACTAGTGTCAGCTGCAGCAGCTGCACGAGCTGCTTGTGCTGCTCGTGCAGCGGCTATTTGTAAACTAATTAATACGACTTCCTCATTAAATTTGTCATCTACAACTGTTTCAATCTTAAGGCTTTTTTTTTGAGTTTATTCTTTTTTCAAATTTGGTCCCACCTCAAAAGAGGAATAGGACTCTGTAACAATGTAGCTCTCTTGATCAATTAACAGCCCCATTTTTCTTAGATGTCATCTGACAGCTTCTTGCTAGGCCAGGATATTGTTAAATAAACAACTTGGAAAGCTAATTACAGTTTTCTGGGCTTGAAATATGAGTATCTTGACTGTAACAGCAGCCTTTTTACCGTATAGTCCTTCAACGGACTCTTGCTGGCCAGACTTTCAAGCAAGTTTGCCAAAGTCCAGCCTGTTATTGAATGTCCAGCCTAGCCTGACCCTCAGTAGAATGGTCCTTGACCCATCTATTATAGTCCAGCAGTGCCTGACCCTTGTATGAGAGTAGTATTGGCGACATTGGCTGACTCTGATATTTACCTGTGTGTACGGGGGGAGGAGAGGGTTCTCAGCCACAGCTCTCTTAAGGCAAAGCTTGCGCTTATAGAGCACTACTAGTGGGGGTTTGAATGAGGAGTCTATGGCGTTTGTCTTAAAAAAAAATAGCCATGGCACATGTCGATGTCGCTTAATTATGCTCATATCTCATGTCGATTTTAAGAATTGCTCATGTCACCTGTCACTATGTTTTTCAAGCTTCATGTCAAATGTCACTAGGCCTCATGTCGAATGTCGATTCTAAGAAACAGACATGTCGCCATCTCGAATTTAGTGGTCCACACCGCCGCTGCTGCTGCTGCTGCTGCTGCTGCTGCTGCTGCTGATTTGCTGTTGCTGCTGCTGTTGGTGCTGCTGCTTGTGCTGCTCGTGCAGCTGCTGCAGCTGCTGACAGCTGCTGCTGCTTGTGCTGCTCGTGCAGCTGCTGCAGTTGCTGACGATGTCACGGATGCTGTTGACAGATGCTGCTGCTTGTGCTGCTCGTGCAGCTGCTGCTGCTGCTGACGATGTCACGGATGCTGCTGACAGATGCTGCTGCTTGTGCTGCACGAGACTGAGTAGCTGCTATTACTAATGCTACTAATACTAGTATGAGAAAATACATTTAGTCAGTTGATTAAATCAAGGAGGTTTTCTGACTTCAGTGGATCGTTTAGCCATCGGCCACGGGCAAAACTTGAAACCATTTTATACATGGGACAATTGGCAGAGTCGAAACATGTTGGTACGATGGGATCGATCATGTTCATCATCAGTTCAGGCAAAGGAAGTGTGTCGACAGCACGCGAAAACTTCATGTCTGGATGTTTCAACACAAGGCCTTTTATCACACTCACACAGCTGCTTTGAAGAGTGAATCCTTGACCAAACTTGAGCTTTTCCAACACAGCTTTGGCCTCTTTCTGTGCAGTAAGGGATCTCTCTTTCGGGTTCATCTCAGTGCTGTCTAGCATGTCCTCAAAGTCTTTAACATAATGTTCCAACGGGCTACAAATGATGTACTCCAGATCATCGTCCGTATATGTCGTCTCCTCGCACCATATTGTGTCTTCTCCTGTTTCGAATTCCGTCATTTTCTGAACAATCTCCTCGTGAGTGCCTTGCATATATCGAAGCTCCTTCAAAGACCTGATAACTTCTATGGCGAAGACTGAACAAATACCTGAAGGAATTTCACCACAGTCAGGCCAAGTATACGGAGCTAAGAAAAATAGCTCCAACAAAATCTTCTCCCTCTGTCCAAATGAAACTACTTCCGTTCCTATGAAGTTGAAGCATGCTTCTATCCATTGCTCCTTGGTGACGTCCTTCCAATGTTTCTTTACCTCACATGCATCATAGGGCACTGTTTCTCTTCCTGCTTCAAGTGGAAGTTGCTTTTTCTTTCTTGGACTCATTTGGAGAGAGTTTCGATGCTCTGTAGCGTCAACACTTCGATAAGAAAAGTAGCTGAAAATAGCAGAACTAACCATCATAACATTCTGAGCGAGCGTAGAGTGGACGATGCTACGATGATGAAGGGCGGGTCGAGAAAGTGTGATGGGTGAGAGCGTCGTTTCACTCCTTATGTACCCTGTCCTAGATAATCCTCTTAAACGGCTGAAAAGACTCTCTCAGTACAGAGTCTCTACTCAATTAAGAGATCTGTTAAGTAAGTTTTCACATGCTACCTGACTACTGCAGGTGGGTTTAGACTTAAGCAGCTTAGTGCACACACGTGTCTGTTAGAAAGCTACCTGCACACCTGCCTTCCTTTTTCACTAGTATTTACCCCCTGCCGACTTATAAGGCGCCTATACACGTGTGAGCCTCCTTATATACGCCTTCTTGCTTCTAGAGCTAAGCTACTTACCGTCGTTTTCAGCTGCCGCAGGCTGACTGGCAGCTATTTAAAAGAGAATACCCGTTACCTGTATAACGGATCAGGGGGTTATGAGATTAGAGTGTGTATACAAAAAAAGCTACAGGGGTCGTGAAGCAAGCGAGAGGGTGTCTGTCTGTGAGGTAGAGACGAGTACATGTGGTAAGCGACTTAAGTGTAAAACAAAAGCACCTCCTCTTGCCGTGGTGAGTGGAGCGGACGGCAGCTGGCTAGTTGAATAAGCGTCAGCTTAGAAGATAATCCGTCCACGGGCTGGCGCGTCACACCTGTCGTTAATCACCTCCTGTAGTCTTTGTATACACAGTTGACCTGGCTTTATCTCTTCACCAGCTATAATCCCATATACATGTAGCGCACGTTACACTTGTTATCCCTCTTTTCATGCTGATGGATGAGGGGTGGAAGGGTCCAGGTGAAAAGCAATTTGATTCCTCTCTGGAAGAGGGTGGGGCTCTAGGTGAAAACAAGCTTAGAACATCCGGATTAGCCGCTCTCTCAGCTATATAAAGAGCCTCAATTTTTCTTGGAACAGTACTTCACCTCTGCCCACTTCGTCTTGTTGTACACTATCAGTCACGAGGCAGACGCTCGAAGTAGCAGATCTTTGCAGTATGGTTTATACAGGGGTTACCTGCTAATAGGAGTTTGTCTAAAAAAAATGGGTGAGTAGATCGCTTTTTTCTAAAAAAACACTTAGAACACGGGTATGAATATGTAGCACTGTAAATAGTTAGTGTGAGTACACAGTAGAATCTACGGTACTATAGTCTTAACTGTCTAAAGACTGTGGAGCGCGTTAATGTGCGGTCTCCTTACTAATTTCACTTGACCAGGCTGGCAGGGTCAACTAGTCTAGGTAATTGCAACCACAAGGGTGGCTACTCAAGATCCAAGTAGACCTACTACTACGAGATTGTCTTTTGACCACTCTGCCGCCTGGTGATTACATGCTCTAGTCTAGCTCGCCATACCCTAGTATAGTTCTCCGCTCTTTTCGTCAGATGGCGCCACAATAGGATTTTTGTACATTTCTACGATACTCGCGAACATTTTAAACGCATAATGAACTATATAAGCAACAAAGCACACTTCTAATATATTGAATATAAAAAACCGCGCTCATCATCCCTCTAATCGCATTTTCCAGCCGCCGGCCAGCTGACTGCTGACGACAGGAGAGGGTGATTTTTTTTCTTTAGATTTAAGCCGCTTACCACACGCGCGCCCTCTAGTCACAGACAGAGTGACAGAAAGGGAGGGGGTCGCTTTGTTCACGCTACCTGTAGTTGTTTTTCTATACACACTCTAAGCCCATGACCTGCTAATCCTTTATACAGGTAACACGTGTTCAACTAATTACACTATTGTATGACAGTCGGTACACGGATTAATTTTAAACCACCCTCCCATCTGGATCCATGTCTGGTGAGTGGAAGGATCCAGCTGAAAAGCGTGATTAGGGCTTTTGTTTCTCTTATGATAGCAGCAGGTCAGCATGCGACAGCTGAAAATGTCAGACTAAGTCGAATTGTTTGTTTACAAACAGTCACGTGTCACGTGGTGTTGTTTACAAACAAGAGAGCCACGTGGTGTTGTTTACAAACAAACCCTAAGTAGGTCACGTTACCCTAGTGACCAGAATGCCGGCTTCTGATTGGCTGAGCCTAAGTAGGTCACGTGACGTAAGTAAGTCACGTTACCATGGTTACCAGAATGCCGGCCTCTGATTGGCTGAGAGCTTCTAAGTAGGTCAGTAGGTTACCCAGAATGCACCACTAATCCCCTAAGTAGGTCACTTCCGGTCACGTGACCAAATGGAGGCCTCTGATTGGCTGCAGGGTTACCCAGAATGCACCACTAATCCCCTAAGTAGGTCACTTCCGGTCACGTGACCAAATGGAGGCCTCTGATTGGCTGCAGGTCGATTGAGTAATAAACAGTACTTAACTATAGTCCCGTTCCGATACATACAATACTACTTGTGTCCGTGCTAACTTTACTGAATACTATCAGATAAATACTATCTGACCTCCTTAGGCATTATCTTTGTTCTGAATAAAGATAGTCATGCACAACCTTTAAGGCCCGATCTTGTCTGAACTATGAGATTGTGTTTTAAATTATGTTTATTGATTGTCACAAACTGTTGAACAGCTGTTGAACTGAACTCCGGACTGGCGACTCAGAACCATACTTCTGACTGAGTGCAGCGGCAATCTACAGTAGTCTAGAGGTAGGAAGCGCATGCAGAATGTTCACCCTCAGAAAACTGAGAGTCATTGTCGCTAAAACTACCCTCACCTGAGAGTCAAGCAGTGCCTGACCCTCAGGTGAGGGTAGTTTTAGCGACAATGACTCTCACTTTTCTGTGTGTGTTGCTGGTTTAACCCCCAATCAGTGGCAGCGATTAAAAAACAACAACTATGTACTATCATATTGTCAGGCGGCCAGCATAAGGAGTACGGGGTTCGATAAAGCCAACCATTATGGGGATAGAATGGGGAGTGTCTCGAGAGCAATAGTAAAATAATACATCGCATAGATGGAGAGCTGTCATTAGTGATAATACCAGATCAATTATTGTATACTATTCTAAAGCTGCAGACAAAATCAATATAGAAAAATATATGATCAGGAAGAGCTTTTTCCTAATACTCTATTGAACAGACTTATACTGAACAAAGATTATACATTTGTTGTCTGGGGATTGTGTTATATATACGATGTTCATAAATAAGAAACTTAAAGGACGATATTATGTACACTTACATCTTAAAAATAAAGGTCATTTGGATAACATTGTCACTTGTGTTCTGAGTGCACAATAGTCACGTTTAAAAGTAATCTAACAATGAGGGAAAATCCTGCTAATCGTATATTAAAACGGTTGAAAAATTCAAAACACGGTACTCTCCAGCCCAAAGATGCCCGAGGTAAACCAATCAGATATTGAAAATAGGCCTAGCGGCTATAACATGGCAGCAAAGAAGGTGCTCAATTTTTCCCCGGGCCCCGGGATTGCAGAATTAACCAATAATAGGTCCCCTATCCTAACTGAATCTCTCCGATGTTTAGAGTAGGGCCTAGATCATCTATAATATAAGCAAACAATTGAAATATGTTGTAGACAAACCTGTGACCGAGTAAGTAGAGTTGTATTTTTCTACATTTTGCCCCACAGAAAGAATCTGCCAACAGTGTGTAACCAAGACCTTGGTCATGTGAATATATACTTATTTTGAAGTTTCTTGATAAAGTCATGAAGCGAGAGATTTACTAAGATGGGCTAGTTACACGGGTTATTCAACAGAATAGAAAAACATGGCCTTCCTTGTTAAAAAGGGTTTTTTACCTGTTAGATGATCTAGATATTCTTTTGATATCTGCAAATAACTGCACATAGAAATAGTTTACTATATCAGGAAGTAACAAATGTAAAGAAAATGCCATGTTATGATGCTCAATTCTATGAGAAAGCCACATGAAAACTAACTCTTAACTATGGTTATTGGAGAACTTTTGTTTGGTGGTCAGATGAACATATGCCATCTGCAAATCACTTTGGATTATACTAGTTGAAAACATAATCAAACAGGAAATGGGGGAAAAAATCGAGCAGGCAACATAAAAAATCTGTAATACTCATTTTAAGAAAGGAAAACTTCACTATAGGTTCTATAAATATAACCCATGCCATTTAAGTTAGCACTTACATATAACAGTCCTCTGTTATAGTGTATATGACAATTCAAAATACATGCAGACAAGATGTGCCCCCCCCCCTTTTTCTGGAAAAAATAACAAGTTCTTTCTATCAAAGAAAATCTCTGCTGGGATTGAACACCCAACCTTCTGATTTGAAGGTCACCACTATAGTTACTACCAACTCAGGTGTCAATATTTGAAGCTGGTGAGGTAGTGCTTCATACATATCTTACAGACATATGCCATGAGAGGGCAGCACAAGCCATGTCATGTTATGTTGTTTTTCTGACATACACCAGGTTCCAGCACAAACTTCTGCAGCGAGTCCCTTTAAGTTAAACCAATGGAACTGTCGTATCTAATAAAAAAATAAAATGCCAAAGTGTCCCAGGCAAAGTGGAGCATTTAAAAGGTAAATAAAGATGGGTTATGACATGTACAAAAAGGAGACAGTAGTGTTTTTATAATAGTTTTAGTTAGTTTCATATTTTGCCACCAGGTGCCGTATGCGTAGACGCTAACTATGGTTTTGCATAATATTGTGTTCAGCCTTGTCACTGGATAATCCTTTAAACTATTTTGCTTCTATTGCACCCTCTATAAACAGTGATATCTGTATATGTGAATCCAAGTCGTCATTTGCGTGCAAAACTCTGCATCACTAGATCACCGATGCAAGTAGCAACGAACTTACCGAGTCACTAGACGCCACACATTCAGTGCATAATCTTAAAAAACACACTTTTCGCGTAATCTTAATGATTCCCTCCATTTCTCAAGATGGCTCCATTGTATCGTCCCATCCTTTAGGGGTAGATGGGTTCGGTTTTAGTTCTGTCACAGTTTCATAAAGAAAAAGAAGAGAGAAAGAAAGGGGGGCGGGGGCAGACCCCCGATATATACAACAATTTTAATAACTTACAGTGCTGCGATCTAGAGGATAGGCCTGGAAACTGAATAAGATTACGCAAAAAGTGGGGATTTAAGATTACGCACTGAATGTGCAGCGTCTAGTGACTTGGTAAGTTCGTCCCCACGTGCATCACTGACTTAGTGCTTCTTTTAGTATACTTTGTTATAGTTGTATTTGGTAATCCTGACACACATAACTAAATTCTCTAGTCGTCCTCCCTATATCATCTTGGTCTATTTCACTTCTTTTGTATAACAGTGGTTTAGCACCTGTGTCAGAACAGTAGGCCTAGATTAGTGTCTAGCCTTGAGCACTGCATGGAGAAGGGGGAGGGCGTATTGGACTTTATCGTACCTGATATCCCATGTCTAAGTTCTATACTACAATAGATAAGATAACTGAGTGCTTCCTCCTCCTCCTTCACTCTCACCTTATAGACAGGTCGATATTGGCGAAAAGCATCTAAAAACTGATAAGCCTAGACGACATACAGCTCAAACTCAGGTGAGTCTTTAAAGACGGTTACAATTATTACTGCGTAATATATAAATGGGAGAATGTAGCGGATCTCTGTTATTTGTTTACATCACGAAGATCAACACATGGCTGGTACCGTAAATTCCCGCGTATTACCCGCATCTCGCGTATAACCTGCACCCATAACTCAGGAGAATCCTATAACCCGATTTTGGATCTGAAAATCTCGAATTTAATACTATTCTATTGTAATAAAAACCCTCTTATAATCCGCACCCTATACAGGCATGTTGGGTATCAAATGAAAGCTGGGTTTGATTCGCGTACAGCCTGCGGGTAGTACGCAGGAATTTACGGTACATGTTTTATACATACAACATGCTATGCTCTGATTAGTATCACAAAATTGGTCAAGCATAGCTCTTTTCGGCGAACCCATGGCATGTGATTTAGTGATTGGGGCAATGTCTACTGTATACCAGCAGGTAGTTGTATACAAGGGGGGTGACACAAGGACAGGGACAATATACCTCTCACAGGCAGGAACGCAGGTAAGTGGACTCTACCATATTCTGTAAAGCACAGTTATCAATTTGAGTCACTAAAACCATGTGTAGTGCAGGGTGAACGGAATTGGATTTCTTTATCCTGCATGACGGTAGGACCATACAGGTTTTGTCTTTCTTTTTACACAGCTGTCATTGTTTCTTCAAAGTAGGATATTAGACGAAATGCCATGATGTTAAATGCATACAATGTTAAATCCAGAGGACGAAAGGAGGATTATGGAGGGTGTTGATGTGCTTAACCTAATCGTCATCACATCTGTATAATATTTATTGTTTCAGGCCTAGAAGTTTGGCCTGCCCTCGAGATTCATGACAGGCACAAGTTTGCTACCAGAATCCAAGGCGTTTTCTGTATAGGAGATAAAATATATTTGGGCCAAATGATCTTGAGTATAACCCCATCATGGGCTCTTGCGCCGATATGTCTTGTGCCAATATCTCTGTGATAGACTAGATCATGCTTGAATGTCAGATCAAAGGTCTGGTCACAAATTTTCCTTCTTTCTCTGGGCTTATTTCCTGGCAACAGCTGTTTTGAGCAGAGGCTCAAAATCATGTGGAGTTGTTCCGGCAAAGTTTTAGTTGTACCAATTGTGTCCTGATGGTCTTAGGAAGGTCAGGTGGCTATATCAACATACAAAGATGTGAACATCTAATTTGGCACATTGCTGTTCTTCCATAAGTTGCAACAACCCCGTCCCCAGTGAGCACAAAATTCAGTTCAACATTAATTTTAATCAATGCTGAATCAACATTGAATTAACATTGACAACCGTTTGTCTATTGATTCAATGTTCTGTGCCCATTGGGTCAGGACATGTACATACAGCTTGAGGTGGTGCATGTTGACCCCCTCACAGTGAAGTCATTAGGACGGTACACCACACCATATTTAGGCTATGCCAAAAAGAAGAAACTAAAAGTTAACTAACAAGGGATTCTCCAGAGCCAGACAAGAAAGGAGTAGGGGACAAGAGAAGAAGAGGATGACAAGGGAGAGCCGAGATACTGTCTATTGACAATTTTGAAGTGGTGCCAAATGAATCACAGCACTAGACACAGGAGAGGGCAAAGATTTATAACCTCCTCAGAAGCCCCCTATTCACATCTGCAGCTTGAAGCTGTTCAGATATATAGGGCAGTACTGTTTTGGGATCACCCAGATGTTCTATTGCTCCTATGAGCTACAGTAAATAGGGCGTTCAGGCCAATTTATTGAGTGCAGAGAAGTTGCATTTTTTGTGCAAGATAGATAGATAGGATCTTAAATCTACCACCACTAGAACATGGTTAACTTGATTTTTCTCTGTAAAATGTGAGGTGTTTTAGGATGACAAGAGGGTCCTGTCTGAGCAGCAGTGGATTGGGTCAGAAATAGCGCTCCCCTACTGCAGGGTAAGTGGTGGGGATCCAGGTGCAGTGGAGGTTGACTTACATAGGGAATGTACTACTCCTTAAAAAGATTCTACTTACTCATTCATATAAGGCCACAAGTGGAAAAGTACAAACTTTGCAGAAACCACACATTGTGTAGAATGAAACCATAGCTTTCCAATGGTATGAACATGACAAGTGTAGTTATTGGAGTCAATTAGCCATAAATGGGATATGATTGTAAATAGAAGGGAGAACAGCTGGTTGTCTGTGCCATGGCAAGTCTAAACACTCTACAGAAAAGATAGCCCTTACACAGAAAAGTAGAATCACAGTGACCCTCAAATGGGAGTCTGGCCCTGATCTCTGAGGTAGCTCTTCCCGCGACTCTAAAGTGACTTCCTATCATTCCTATCATTCTTTTGGATAGAGAGTCAAATGGGAGTCAAACTGGGATAAAAACGGGAGTTCGACACTGTTTTTGTAGGGAGTCAAAGTGGGTCATACAAAGAGATCTTAATTAACAGCTCCCTTCTTCTTGGTTACATCATTGATATCAATCTGAATGGTGGGAGAAATCCACCAGAATTGTTGAAAGATGCAGAGATTTTATTTACTTGATCTGCATCAAGCTTACAATCCATGCATAAATGAAACAGTGAAAATGCTTTAGTATAAACATTTACCCACAGACATGGTGTCTATATACTGTACCTTATTTTAGTCTATTTCGCATAATGAAACAATATTTTCTTTAGTCCATGTACTTATTATCAGACATTCCTATTATTAGCATGAATATTACTAAGTTCTGTCTTGATGAGATGAATAGGGCCATCTGAAAACCATTATGAAATGTACTCTACAAATTATATTGTGGGGCCCTCTAGTGAAAGAGCTCAGAACTGATGATACATTGAAAGTCAAAGTTTGAGAGTCTGGGAGTCAAAAGGGAGCCGGCTACATATATACGACTCCCTATGGAGGTGTGACTCCCCCATATGGAGTCCTCCAGGTCATGACTCCCGTAAGACGGTAGTCAATGTCAGGTAGGGAGTCAATTAGCTATGACTCTCTTAGAACAGGAGTCATTATACAGTTGTTATAGGGTCCCACTAACATTAGGGAGTCACTTTAGAGTTCTGCGGAGAGTTACCTCAGTGATCGGAGCCGGACTCCCATTTGAGAGTCACAGTGATTCTACTTCTTTTTTTCTGTATAAGCTGCAGGCCCAATTACAGCAAACTGGGATGTCTCCCCATATGTCGTGAAAACTTGTTGCAGCTGACTGCCAAGACTGTACGATAATTCATTTTATGTCTAACTCAATAGGATCAGGGAAACTTTGGTTCATTGAGATCTAAATACACTGGTTTATCAAACGAACATACACATACCAACAAAGAAATCCAAAGCTTGCACAGATACCAGCGTTTGCCCACTCAGGCAATAACATGATTTCATTCTCTCCTATCTCTATTGTCTTATAAGAGCAGACTGACACCACTCACACAACATGAAGAGCAGACTATCTGATGTGGTCATCCCTGACTGTACCATACATGACCTTATCCTGGGAGACCTTCAGGATCATGCTGATCATGTGGCTATGGTGAGTGCCAAATAATGTCACTTTGTTGGAAACCTAACTAATCCAGGTATTATAGCTTTTGAGTAGAAACTCTCCCAAGCGATATACTTTTTAAAGGTTCCCTTGAATATGACACTTTATGGTATATTGTTGCATCGGTGCAAAAAGATTGTAACCGCAGGGGCTTATTTCTCACTGCCTGTCACTAACTCTGTAGGATCACCCTCTATCTGGAGGAGAGCAGGGGCATCCTGTATTGTAGTCGGGTACTGTTTATGGTTTATGTGGCCCTGCACCTATGAAATCACCTTCATCTGATAAGAATAGTGGGGTCCTGGGGTTTTGCATGATTTGATTCATAAGAAATGGTCTTAGCATTTGCCGATATAAGCTGCTTGTTTTATATACCAGTGTTTACTGCATATTGCCTTATAACACATTCCAGGTTGATGTCCTGAGTAGACATCCCTACACCTACAGGGAATTAAGATCACAGAGTCGTCGTATAGCGAGTGGACTGTCCAGGATGGGTGTACAGAAAGGAGATGTGGTAGCCATTGTCAGTCACAATAACCCAGAGTTTGTCATCCTATTTTTTGGTATATTACAAATTGGTGCTGTCGTGACTACTATCAACCCCAGCTATACGACGTGTATGTAGCCTAACCTTATGATCAATGTCAATCCTTTCAGCAGACAAGCGAATTTGTTCCTAAATAAGGCTATAGCCAGGATGCCAGTGGTAAAAGGGTTGATTAAAACATAATATTCAATATAATTTGTGATAACAATTCATTATGAGCCCCACATCCATCTTTTTTTTCAACCGTTTCACCTGATTAATAACAGTATTCATACCTATTTCTGAGCTAAATAAGCTATTATTACGCATGTATAAACAGAATAAATGCTTTGTATTATCTTATACAAAGAAACACGCATAAATCTAGGAAAACGGTTTCATGATGAATACATATTTTGCCATGTAATATATCCTTACTGTGTTTGTTACAGATGAGATGGGGTTACAGCTTAAGGACAGTGGGGCAGGCTATGTCTATACTACTGCTACTGCCCTTAACCACGTCTGGGCTGCAGCAACAAATCTACCAACAGTCAAAGTAAGCAAACAAGATGCACCTATTGTGGTGCATCTGCCACAATTTAGTTTGATACTTCCGTAACAATCAAAATGACGATTCCAAAAATGCCAGAAATAGAAGGAATGCCTATTTTATTGAGCCAACTGTGTTTTTTAATCATGCAAGCTTATTCTAACTAGCTCAACTTTCACATAAAAATGATATCTTGAGAGCAGTTATGGAAAATAGGTATGTGATATGTACATGTAATATTCCAAACAGCGTCATGAAAAGTGAAACAGCATACCAATAGCTCAGTGATATGACATAACAATAATCAGACACAGGAGATTTCATTTTCACTTAGTAGACATTTGTGTATGCTTACAGTTAACTTCTGCATCATCTCCTATTTCTAATTCTTTAGAAGATAATTTCCCTTGGAGGTGGCAGTGGCTGCATCCCCTTTTCCCACCTTCTGGCCGATGACGGTTCTGCCCTCCCCCAACATGTGGCCCATGACCCACACAATGACACAGCACTCCTCTTCTACTCGAGTGGCACCACGGGTCTGCCCAAAGGGGTCTGCATCACACACAGGAACCTGGTTGCCAATGTGATGCAGCAGGAGTGGGTATACTTTACTATATAATTAAGACTGATATACTTTGAACTGGACAGACCCTACATTCATGTATTGCAGGAGGTGTCCACTTGATTAGGATAGGTTCAGAAACAAGCAGTCCCAGCTAACAAAAAAACGTTATTTTACGTCAAAATGACGTTTTAAACTTTACATAACGTTATTCATACTAAAGAGCCTTAGAAAAACGTTGACATATAACGTTATATAACGTTATAAAATGGTGTATAACGCTATTTGTTTACTGGGGTGTCCTAACAGGTCTGTAGACTTGTTTATATCTTTCATCTTTCCTGTCACAGTACTGATGTATTTCTATTCCCTGTATTGGCTAACGCTTTATAGCATATTTTGCTCTCTGAGAATTAGCTCTATGATTTTAACACATCTGATAGAGTTGAACATGATTATCAAGCTCCTGTCAATTTGTGGGCTGTCCCAGAAAATCATGCACGCTTGGGCTTTATTTTTTACTACATGCTCACCATAGGAATCCTGCACACCAATGGTAATCCCTGATGGCCATATCTCACCAAATCGATACAACTTGAAAGTTTATGACTGGGTGCAATCTAAATATTACCGGAATGAAAACAGCTCATTTGGGGCAGATGTACATAGAACTGGCTGGAAAAAGTTAAAAGATGTTTTAAGATTTTATTTTATTGATTTCATCTTAACTCTTTTAGAACTTTTCTTTTTCAGAATCATGCTTGCCAGTCGTAGATTGCACCCAGTCATAGATGCACTTGGTCATAGACATTCAATTTGCATCAATTTTGTGAGATACAGCCTGATATAAACCTATATCCCAGCAGTCTTCTACCTAACATGTTACTTTCACCCACCAGACATCCTGAGATTATCACACCTGCAAACATGAACCACCATGGAGTAGAGACCCCTCATGTGATGCTGTGCTTCCTACCCTTCTTCCATGCCTATGCCATCCTGCTGTGTCTGACTAAGGCACTACATCTGGGTTACAAACTGGTCATTCTGCCCAGCTTTACACCTGAGACTTTCCTGCAGGCCATCCAAGACTATAAGGTAGGCCTTTATTCAAACAATTAGAAAACTATGATATTATTTTTTAGAATCAATGGAGAAAGTAATTTAGGGTGGCACACTGGATACATTCCTGCAGGTTCAGTCTATGTGAATGTTTTGACTGTGCTCTTTGCCTTTCCAAAATGATTTAATTTACTTTTCTAACAGACCAATAAAATCAAACTTCTATAAAAAAGAGGTGAAAAAGATGAGTAAATATTATATTTTCTAAAAAGGTATATCCTTAAGACAAGTATATGCAATGCGGATCTATTTTCAATTTCCTGGAACTTTTATGCTCAACTCATCCTAAATTCCTCAGGCCGTTCTGTTATCAACTCATCTTTCAGGCAACAATAGTACCAGTTGTGCCCCCTGTGGTGATATTCATGGCGAAGAGCCCCCTGGTAGAAAGATACAACCTCAGTAGCATCAAGTACCTACACAGCTCTGCTGCCCCCCTAGACTCTACCACAGACTGCCTGTTTAAGGGCATGTTCCCACAGATTAACCTCATGCAATGTAAGTACATACTCTACCACAGACTGCCTGTTTAAGGGCATGTTCCCACAGATTAACCTCATGCAATGTAAGTACAGACTCTACCACAGACTGCCTGTTTAAGGGCATGTTCCCACACATCAACCTGATGCAATGTAAGTACAGACTCTACCACAGACTGCCTGTTTAAGGGCATGTTCCCACACATCAACCTGATGCAATGTAAGTACAGACTCTACCACAGACTGCCTGTTTAAGGGCATGTTCCCACACATCAACCTGATGCAATGTAAGTACAGACTCTACCACAGACTGCCTGTTTAAGGGCATGTTCCCACACATCAACCTGATGCAATGTAAGTACAGACTCTACCACAGACTGCCTGTTTAAGGGCATGTTCCCACACATCAACCTGATGCAATGTAAGTACAGACTCTACCACAGACTGCCTGTTTAAGGGCATGTTCCCACACATCAACCTGATGCAATGTAAGTACAGACTCTACCACAGACTGCCTGTTTAAGGGCATGTTCCCACACATCAACCTGATGCAATGTAAGTACATACTCTACCACAGACTGCCTGTTTAAGGGCATGTTCCCACAGATTAACCTCATGCAATGTAAGTACAGACTCTACCACAGACTGCCTGTTTAAGGGCATGTTCCCACACATCAACCTGATGCAATGTAAGTACAGACTCTACCACAGACTGCCTGTTTAAGGGCATGTTCCCACACATCAACCTGATGCAATGTAAGTACAGACTCTACCACAGACTGCCTGTTTAAGGGCATGTTCCCACACATCAACCTGATGCAATGTAAGTACATACTCTACCACAGACTGCCTGTTTAAGGGCATGTTCCCACAGATTAACCTCATGCAATGTAAGTACAGACTCTACCACAGACTGCCTGTTTAAGGGCATGTTCCCACACATCAACCTCATGCAATGTAAGTACAGACTCTACCACAGACTGCCTGTTTCCAACACATTGACTTCATGCATAAACCCTTATATCAATCCGGGTTGTTGGGTTTCCCAACACCACCTAAACAAATGATGTTTGGGTCGCCATGAACTAGCTAAATATGTGTGTCATTAATTCATAGGATGCATTCATTCCCCAGACTCTACCCCAGACTGCCTGTTTAAGGGCATACATTTTCTAAAAAACTCTGCCTCAGCCTGCCTGTTTAAAATGGATGTTCTCACAGACTCTACTCTAGGCTGCCGGTTTTAGGGCATGTCCCCATACATCCTCAGGACCCAGTGTAAGTATGGACTCCAAAACCTGACTGTGTCCTTTTAACACTAGTCTCCCACGTGTTGCAGGTTATGGGATGACTGAGGGCTGTTTAATGATGTTTCCTGCAGCAACTTCCAACACACAGGGAAGTGTTGGCGAAATACTTCCCAACACTGAGGCAAAGGTATAGGTACATTTTAAAATATTTCATATAATTTCTCATTCTTCTGAACAAATATTGTTGCTGTGACGAGAGAATTATGTTCGATCTGACCGGCCAAATCAAGAGGCCAAGAGTGGCTAGATATGAGGGGGCCTGGTTGACTGTATCTTACCATTAGGGATTTCACATCTTTTATACATTTCATTATGATATTGTTCTAAGATGTCCATGCAAGTCGATGCAAGGTTCATTACCATTGTATTATGTATCAATATTGTTTTGATTGCTTAAATATTAACCTTTTGGGCTTAAAAACCCAAATCCGTGCCAAAACATCTGTTACCTACACTTTTGTAGGTGGTTGACGATGAGACTGGTGCAGAACTTGGGCCAGGTAAACGTGGGCAGCTGCTGGTCCGGGGACCTCAGGTGATGAAGGGGTACTTTGACAGGCCCGAGGCCACCCACACAACAGTGAACGCTCAAGGATGGCTTCACACAGGTGAGCCTTGGTATACAGGGTTAACCCTTTGAGGGGTGTATGGTGTGTTAATGCAGTATGGCTGCATAATTTATGATACATTCATCCATCAAACAACATTATTGTGGTTGAAACAGTCCTGAAGGGTTGTCATAATGCACGATGTAACACCAGTGAGTTACTCAAAGGGGCTGCATTGGTGCAGCATGCGCTATATATGGCGACCAAGGACATTATAGCAGTATGCAAAGTTTAAAGGGTCAGAACTTTACATTATCCTTTTTCACAGAAAGCAACTATAGATTGTAATACTTAGGCAATTCATTTTGTCCCTTGGTTGGGTCAGCAATGAATTGTCCCTGACAATTGACAATTATTTGTACATATTCTACTTAATTATGTTTCAATAAATACTAGATTACTAATTATATCGTTTTGATAATCATCAAAATACAATGAAAAATATGATAATGATTCTGTTGGATCTGACTATTTAGGTGATGTTGCCTACTATGATGAGGACAGCCATTTCTATATTGTGGACAGAATCAAGGAACTCATAAAAGTGGCAGGATTTCAGGTAAGCAAATTGTTGTAATAATAAATTAATAGGTTGTAATATTTGACAAACCTTATGATGAACATCAAAAATAATTTCACACATTACTTATCGAATTGACACACAAAATCTAAGTATTCTAGTGAGTGGTTGTTCAGTTTTCTATGATTCCTTGTTTATCCCCCAGGTGGCACCAGCAGAGTTGGAGGCACTGCTGCTGACTCATCCTGCTGTGGCAGATGTTGGTGTGGTTGGTGTACCACACACACGGAGTGGTGAAGTCCCACGAGCCTTCATCGTCAGAAAACCTGGCCATGCACACATAAAAGAACAAGACATAAAAACATTTGTCGAAGGTAGCTACTCTGCCCTTTATTGACAAATATAGTGTTATACGTTGTTGGTTTTAAATGATTTTTAAAGACATAATATTATCCTCTTCAATGAATGTGAAGACAATTATTGTGCCTAGTATTCAACTTATATGATTCAGGCAGGAAGGATGGGGGTGGGAAGATGTCTCATGTAAACTATAGATCAAATAAGAACTTTGTCAAAACCTGCCACCGCTCGCAGATGTAGACATGACGTGATTTACTATAAGTTTTGCTAGTGGGTAGGATTCACAAAACATGTTATTCTTCACTTGAAATTTTCAGAAAAGGTAGTCCACTACAAATGGCTCACTGGAGGGATAGAGTTTCTCAAGGCAATCCCTAAATCACCAAGTGGGAAGATTCTTCGGAGGAAACTGCGAGAACTTACATCAAAATCTCAAAGCAAGCTCTGAGGGAGTATTAGCAATTATTTGAAATTGCTTGATCTCACAGAGAGCTTCTAATCAGACAAAACTATGATAGAATGATGAATAATTACATAATACATGGATGTATATCTATGCAAGCATCAAGTGGATAAAGCCTTTTGCACAATACATACATATATGCATTCTAGACACATGATGATATTTCTGCGATTGCAACGATTTGGAAATATGTGTGGGATCAGAAGTACCTAGGTCCTCTCAGCGTACCACAACTCCTCTACTCTGCTACCTTGACTGAACACTGCTAGTTCTATTGATACTTCTTTACTACATGCCATTATATTTCATGTACCACTCTTTATCTTGTCAATAGAGAACTACTGTGAATCATAACTGCTTGTCTTTGTGCTGTTGGTTAGTTAAGGTCTTATAGCGTCATTCGACTTTCCTGCTACAATACTTTTAAAAGGGCATTCTCACCACTCACACTTAACCACATAGAGTACCGTGGGGTATTACTGGCAGGGGGGGGGGGTATTACTGGCACCCAGGCAGTGTTGTGTGTATTTCTTGTCAGGCAAATCGGCTCAGGGTAGCAAATGATAATTCAAGAAATTTTGGAGACCTATTCCCTTACCCTAAAAACCAAGAAATTTGGAAATAGAACTTTGTGATTGGGATAATTACCTTCAAAATTATGATCATTGAGTCATTAAGCTCAATATTGGTGCAATTATAGGTTTTTGCCAAGATGTAAGAGGAATTGGATCTAGATTCACAGCTTCATCTCTATGAGTTTTTGTAAACCTTAAGCAGAATTCTATGGCCAATTTATGTCCTCTGTCTGCTAGAATTTTTGAACCTAGTCTCAATGCCCCCCAAGATGGCGGGGGTGCCAGTAATACCAACAGATTTGTCCAGTTGTTGGTATTACTGGCACCTCTCTTGCCATCATCCTTTCTAGCTAAGAAGAACATTAAAATAATCAGTTATTGATTCTTTTTTTGACACTGCATTGTAGATTTATATGTTTAGTTTAAGAGCGAAGCCGTTTCCTAAGGTAATTTGGATTATTTGGGTATCCAAAACAACATTCACAAATAATTTGACTGCAATTGTGAGAGGTCCAGGTCTGTGTTTGGGTGTTTATCAATGACATATAAGTGTGGCATGTCAGGTTGTCTCTGACTTTAATTCCTTCATGGATGACACATAATTGTGTGCCCCCAAAATGGTCAGTTTATATTTTTGGAAAAATGGCTTTTTCTAAGGAAAGTGCCAGTAATGCCCCCAGCCATGCCAGTAATACCAACAAAATCCTGAATTATAAATATAAAATATTCATATGACAACATATATTATTTTGCCCATAAGTGATGGAAAATGTGACAAATCCATGCTCGATGCATGGGAAAAGAGAAATTCTCAAAAAATCTCACAGAAATCGCACCAGGGGGTAAAACTCCTTAGGGTGCCAGTAATACCCCACGGTACTCTAGTAGACTAGAACAGTACTGGAAATATGAACTGGATATGCTCGGTGACTATGCCACTTTAGGATAACACAGAGAATAATGTTCAGGTTCTACTGTGATTACATCCAGACAAGCATCTAGACTGTACTTAAAGTACACTGTAGGCTTATAAAAGACATATTTGGCTATGCATATTTGTGCATCATAATTATTTCAAGGGGGGAAGTGAATGACAAAACCGGAAACTATGTCTAGTGGTGAAAATTAATAATCAGTGGCAGTAGCATCTTCAGCAGCAGGAGAAGTAGATAAACACTTGTTCTTTTTCGTCGTCCTCTATAGCTGTAGCTTAGTTGGTCTTCTACTCATGGTGAGGGTTATAGAGAAAGTGTGAGTGAATGACATTTTCTTCCCCCCTTATACACACCTCTGGAGATAAGCTGCTTAAGAGAGAGTGAGCTAATCCTGTTTTCACCTGGATCCTTCCACCCTGCTTTCAAATCTTGTTTTTGATCTGGAGGTGTGTTACATTATATAAGATGATTAAGGGTCATTAGGAGATTAAGGTGTTCAAAGAGCGTATACAAAAACTTCATACAGCAAACAGCAGGTGATAATCAGACTGTAGGCTTATAAAAGACATATTTGGCTATGCATATTTGTGCATCATAATTATTTCAAGGGGGGAAGTGAATGACAAAACCGGAAACTATGTCTAGTGGTGAAATAATCAGTGGCAGTAGCATCTTCAGCAGCAGGAGAAGTAGATAAACACTTGTTCTTTTTCGTCGTCCTCTATAGCTGTAGCTTAGTTGGTCTTCTACTCATGGTGAGGGTTATAGAGAAAGTGTGAGTGAATGACATTTTCTTCCCCCCTTATACACACCTCTGGAGATAAGCTGCTTAAGAGAGAGTGAGCTAATCCTGTTTTCACCTGGATCCTTCCACCCTGCTTTCAAATCTTGTTTTTGATCTGGAGGTGTGTTACATATATAAGATGATTAAGGGTCATTAGGAGATTAAGGCAGTCTTTGCCAAATCCTGCTGGACAGTGGCAATGTCCGTCTAAAATGGCTCTGGTCCGGCAGAATGACAAGTGTTGCAGGACCAGATGTCCTCCACCTTCTGGGCTTTCCAAAACTGAAAGAATTTTTCAAATATTCCAACTAGAACTGAAGTTATAAGTTCTGGAGTGCACACTAATATTCTAGGCAAATTAAAGCAAATTTTTGTTGTTATTATTTCTTTTATAAATGTTATTCTATTCTAAATAGTAGGCAAAACTTTGATTTTGGTACCCAGTCCTGCAGAAATCTATCGGGTCCTGCAAAATTGGCTAGCTGCAGGACCGACTGTCCTGCATGACGAAAAAGTTTTCGCAAAGACTGTTAAGGTGTTCAAAGAGCGTATACAAAAACTTCATACAGCAAACAGCAGGTGATAATCAGACAACAGACACCCAACAACCAACATTTTGGAATTTTGCATAATTCACCCCAGGCCCTTTGTTTACAAAACAAAAATAGAGTCATGTGCTCTCGCTAATCCCTTAATTAGGACACTTTTGTTTACAAACAAACATGTCACGTGACATGTCACGTGGCATGTGGTGTTGTTTACAAACAAAAGAGTCACGTGCTCTCACTAATCCCCTAATTAGGTCACGTTACCATAGTTACCAGAATGCTAGCCCCTGATTGGCTGAGAGCCCCTAAGTAGGTCAGTAGGTCACCCAGAATGCTAGCCTCTGATTGGCTAAGAGCCTCTAAGTAGGTCACGTTACCATGGCAACGGGTCACATGACCAAATGGAGGCCTCTGATTGGCTGCATGTCGAGTGAGTAATATCCAGTACTTAATATAGTCCCGTTCTGATATATAAAATACTACTCATGTAATTCCTCATCGTTTTAAAACAGAAATAGGGGAAACATTTGAATGAGATAAACAAAACGTATAATTTATTATCTTTTTCAGCTGGATACGAAAGGCCAGATGAAATACATACCTCACATCCATATGAACTAGACCTTCGTTATATGTCCTAAAGAGCATCCCCCACTGAGGGCCATATTACAAATGGTAAGTCCATGAAATGTAATTGCCCACATGAAATAATTTACATGCTAATACAACCATCTCTATGTTAAAATATAGGGACGTTCGTATGCCATACGGCATGTTCGTATGCTATGGCATCTCCTGTTTTGTTCTGACATGAAACAAACACAATAAAGGTCCGAAAGGTGAACCTTGAGGGACTCTGAACTTATCCCATTGATCATGTTATTGCTTGTTGAACCCCATATGAGGCAGAATAAATCATGATACTTTCATCAGGATTCTGTGGAATTGCTAATCATATTTAACATTTAATGATTACCAAGCTTGCACATATACCATTGTGTACTCAATATATCCTTTTTTGCATTTAAAGTGCCAGCTGAGACACATATAAAGTAACACTGCCAGAACTGACTAGAACTCCTTTATAAGTCATCACCAGTTCTGATGTGCGGTTATCCCCCATTATCCTTATACCTGTGGACGAACCAACAACTGACGGCAGTTTGGATGAATGAGATTTTATTTTGGATTTATAGTAATAAAATAGACATTAATACATACACGTATATGATACATGATAACATGATAAAATACACACAATTATAAGATGTTGCGATGTAACTATTGTTGTAATACAATATATTTTTGAATGTAGGGTGGGTGGGAGGTAACTTTGAGAGGTGTTTGTTGGTTGACGGCGTGAGTAGAATAGGATGAAGACGGCGCGCAGGCCGGAAATGAGGTTGAATGTCGTAATTAGTATTGAATTATACCTGTAGGTGGGGGTATGAATGAACAGTGTTAAGTTCTGCCCACAGGTGGAGACAATGCGCCGTAGATGAATTAAACCTCCATCACGACCAAATGACTATTTCCAGCAGGTTGAGGCGCTTGATTTCTTCTTGTTGTCAATTGTAGTTAAGTAGTTTCTTCTTTTTAAAAAAGGATTACGACTATTGAGGGCTATTGAGAAATGTCACCTTCCCAAACTAAGCAGTTCCCAACATTGCATGTTAACGATACCAACGGTGTTCATCAAAATGGTTACCATATAGTCGATCCCAGTTTAACTGCTCACATGCACATGTTGAGGGGTGTAGGTTGTTACCATACAGACTTCATGCCAGTGTTGGGCGCCATTCATTAATTTGCACAGAATGCAAATATTAATATTCTGCGCTGCGCAAAGTGCAAATTGCGTGACATCACAGCCATGCAAAAGAACAATATGCGCAGGATACACATATCAGAGGAAGATGCGAGGTTTCATTTGTATGTCTCTGTTTAATTTCAATTTAACAGAAATGAGTAGTAATATGAGAACAGTATGACATTCCTTAATACAAATTGCTAAACCAAAATTATGCATCTGTTCAAAATGGCAGAGGTTCAGCCTACGGAATTTAACTTTATTGTATTCTCACTTTATGCATGTACATATACTCTGTACAAATTGGTGAGTAGCGCCCACCAATAGTGCTATGTTAACATCATTGTGTATCACATTATCTGTTGTTATTTGTATGATAACCATATTATAACATAACGTGGTTGCTCCCTGATCTTCTGACTTCAAACAATAGTTTAAACATGATAATTATAATGGTCTTATGAATCTGAGACAGAATCCACACCTGGGGTCTTGTGGAAGTAGAACATCTATATAATTATACACAGGTAGCTACGTACTGTGCGGAATTTAGATGGGATCCAGCCATCTTAACTTGTGTTCTACTCAAGAAAGGCAACAGTCAAGCTTTACTAAACTTCACTATTAATATAGTGGATGATTTCTGATTATATCTATTGTTTGACCCTGATGGAATCACATCCTAGTACACTGTAACGATTCTTTAACAAGTATTATATGAATGAGCTAAGTAAAGGACTGAATGCTGAAGGCCTTGGTCTAATTGAAAAGGTTGATTGGGTTAGCCAATATTAGAAACTCAGTAGGCCTAACCCAGCTAAAAAAACACACGTTATTTTACGTCAAAATAACGTTTTAAAACTGTATACAACGTTATGCCATAGTAAGGAGCCTTATAACGTTATAAGATGTTGTATAATGTTTTTTGTCTACTCGGAATGTATTATAAAAGGGCTCAGGAAATCGAACGTGATCCACACCACATGTAATTATAGCCTGTAATTATAGTCTACCCCTATATCATTTACTTAATTCAAATTAGTGCACCGATTAGTAATATATTATGATACTGCATTGTTCAGGAAACATTAGTCAATGTTTTCTTTGATGTTTTCAGGAGGCTATTTCTATGCAAATAGACATCTGAGAATCATATACAATGTGTCATCATTCAACAGCCAAATGCATTATTTTGACTCTCTAGAAAACATTCATAGATCTATTATAATGATAGATGAAAATTGAAACTATAGGCACTACTTAATGTAATATAATATCTAGAAAAATTCACAAAGTTTGTCTTTTTCTTACTTACACTATGCATATGATATGTTCCGGGTTGGACTGAACACCTGATTATTAAACATGATGGGTCTGGCATACACAGGACCTTGTCTCAAAGCAGGACTAACTTTTGACTTTTCAACAAACCGTCGAACCCCAACCTTGACGAGTCCTACAGGTTGAGGATTCACAGGGAGCAGTAGAGGACTGAGAATTGGACAGCGCACCCCCAGGGCAGCTAGTGTTAGGGCCAGGATGATGAGAAGAATGATTGTCAAAACCGCAAAGAGGACCAGCGAGATAATTGTTTTCTCCCTCAAGTCATCCTCACCTATGAACAAGATAAATGTCAGTTTTTGAGAACCTTACATAACGAAACACTTAAAAGGGTGACATGTTGTTATAAAGTAACATTTGTTCTAAGGCACTACTGCAGTGCCGTTGAGTAATTCACAGTGCAGGCAAGTAACTCGCAATAGTGGCGACTTACAAAGGGTATATATCATTAAAGCACACGTGGCCCTTAAATGGTTAAAGAACTCTTCTGCACTTATAGGTTATACATAGACAAATGCCAGCGCCCATTGATACCGTCTCTGACATATTTCACGAGTGGAAGCTGGGGTAGTATCCCATGTAGCTGCAGACTGAGTGGAATGTGCCCCAGCCCCCACTGAGTGGGCACAGAACATTGAATCAACATTGAAAAATGGTTGTCAATGTTGATTCAATGTTGATTGAACGTTGATTCAATGTTGAACTGAATTTTGTGCCCACTGAGCATGAGTGAAATGCGTCAGAGAGATATCAACTTAGTTGGCATTTGTGTTTATTCTTTGATTTGAAGCCATTTGATGAAAGAAGACGTTTTTCTCAGCCCATTCAATATATGGCTACATTCTATTCAGTGCGGGCATTGAGTACGGAGCTTCCAGTATTAACCATCGATAGTAGATCTTGTATTTCAAAATAAAAGAATGTAAATACTGACTAATATGGCAGTGGAGTCCTGTAAACCCAGGTTGACAAATGCAGCGAGCGACACCCTTATCATCCTCCCAACACGCTGCATTGTTTTGGCACGGGTTCACATCACACAATGCTGAAAGCAAGGAACTTTAAGTTAGTGTTATATGCATCAAAAATTGGGCAACCAAGTCAAAATACCAAAATGACCCTGGTGTAATAAGAAAATAGTTATTTCTTTAATACAATGATTTGCAAAAATGATTTGCCTGTCTAAAATCCGAATTTTGTGTCACTGCTACATCATGCCATCCATTCACTCAATGAAATTGGTATCACAGTGTAAATGTCTTCTTTTGCAGTGTTTTTGATCTATAACCTAAAAATTAGATATCTATTCCGCACTAGCGAGATGCAGTGATTCTCCTTTGTGAGACCTATACACCCTCAGAAAAGTGAGAGTCATTGTCGCTAAAACTACCCTCACCTAAGAGTCAGACAGTGCCTGACCCTCAGGTGAGGGTAGTTTTAGCGACAATGACTCTCACTTTTCTGTGTGTGTAGCTGAAGCTGGTTCCTGGCCTGTTCAAAATAGAGAGTTTTAGGGGTCATACATTTTTGAATGATTGTGAGTTGAATATACCTTATGTCAGCTGTCCACATTGGGGAAGTGGTTAGGTCACAGGCCTACCATTCCAAAGGTCCTGACTTCGAATCAATGCCAAGGCTGCATGGTTACCTGCCCATAATATTTTTTCCTAGTTGGTCAGTAATAGCATTTGCAAAAAACTGATCTTAATTTTAGATCATTTATCTTGTGTGAAGGATCTTTACAGCCAAATTGTATACTATAACGATTTTGACCAACAAAAAAAAACATTTTAAAATGGTGTGAACCAAATAATCCTGGCATGGATTCAAAGTCAGGACCCTTGGAATGGTTGGCCTGTGTCCTAACCACTTCCCCAATCTGGACAGCTGACATATGGTATATTCAACTCCCAATCATTCGAAAAGTTATGACCCCTAAAACTCCACATTTCGGACATGACAGGAACCAGCTTCAGCTGATCAGCTGGCTGCTACAATAAGGAGAGGAAACAGCACTGGTACCAGACAAAATGGTGCTGTACAGTGATCATCTTGCTAATGCGGAATACCAGTGGACTCACCTGTTTCACACTGACTTCCCGTAAAACTTGGATGGCACTGACAGACATAATCAGTGTCTGAGTCACATGTTCCTCCATTCAAACATTGCACCAAGTCGCATGGAGTGATTTCTGAAATATGTTGTTACATTGATCAACATTTTGTATTTTCAAGATTAAACTTTTTTGATGATATGAAAGATATAATCCCATGATGTGTTTGATTTGTACACAATATGAAAATGTTATGTTTGGCATTTTGGTTTAAACCAATGCTAAAAATTACTAGTATTACTTATTGTTGGATTAAAGCACATTTGAGATGATGCTAACCTCGCTCACAGAAGCGTCCGCTGTAACCAACCTGACATATACAGATATACTCGCCGTCAATGAACAGACACTGGCTACTGTTCAGACATGGGGATCGGGGACAACGTGTAGCGCTATCCTCTGAAAGTACAATGCATATGATTTTATGATTTCCTTATTCTGTGTGAGTAATCAGCGGACTCCCACCTGTTCTATTCTCGGAGTAAAATAGGGGGTTGTATAGAATATTATGGATCTTTTGGTAGAGTTCTTGTATGATCAGAACAATAAAGCTTTGTTACAATAATGATAATGTCATGTAAATGCTTACCCATTGAACAGTTGGTTCCGGCATAGCCCAGAGTGCAGTCGCAGCTGTAACGTATTTGACTCAAGTCGGGTGTACATGTTCCACCATTTTCACAATGGTTTGGATCACATGCAACTGAAAACGTAGATCTGATTAAAGTTATAAAGATTTAAATTATATTCAAATTTGATCAAAATTATACAAAGTCACTCTAATCAATGATACCCTACTATTAGAAATGCATGTTGAAATAGCACTTTTTCTCATTCGCTGTCATGGCAAATTTAATTATGTTTCTAGTTCTACCCTTCATATTTGTATTAGTTTCTAAAATTTTAAATATGTAAGTGAACCATCACTGGGTAGCAATAACATTTTCAGGAATATTGATGTCATAAGTATTGATTGAAACAAGAAATTGATAGGTGAAAACAGGTGACCAACTGTTAACAATATATATTAATTTGGATAGTTATTGTGAATGAACATTTAGAAAAATACAAATAAAATGTGAATGAATGCACCTACCCCTTTCACAATTTGTCCCTGTATAACCCAGTCTGCATCTACAACTGTATCGGTCATCACTTGTATCTCGCCGACAGGTTCCACCATTTTCGCAAGGGCTTGGATTGCATCTTTCTAAAAACAAAATTCATAACTAAAAAATTGAGATTCTGTCTTTGCAATGGTGACATATTAATCAATACAACTATCTAAAAAGGAATATGACATGTATAATTTAACCCATACTGTAAAATGCATGGTAAACTGGGTAATATATCGATAGCAATATTTTCAAGGAACATTTTCTACATGATATCATAGTGTCTTACCTTCTTCACAGTTGATACCTCCATACCCAGGTGGACATGCACAGATGTAAATAATTAAACTTGGTGTCGACATGGGAGTGCACACACCCACTACACACGGGTTTGACAAACACGGGTTTGATGCTGAAATCATCCAAAATAAAAGTATTCATTAAATAACTTTTTTTTCAACATTGGTCTAATTTTGCGTGTTGACATGGCACTATTAGTTGAATATGGAAATATGCAGTGGTAAACACTAAGCTTTTCAGCTGTTGGTCATATTGTCTGAGTGACATACGTAATTTGTCATTTATTCAGTAATGAATGTATAACTTTGTGTCCAATGAATGCGTAGTAGGCACTCAAATGATTCTTTTGCTGTATACTATAAATAAAAAACTTACCTGACGTGAATAACTCAAAGACCTCCATAACTTCCCCTACAGATTCCATAGTTTCTGTTGCAAACTCTCTACTCCCCGTCACCCTGAAGTAATTTATTTCAAGCACTTTTATTATAATATGCACCAAGCTGACTCTACACCAGTGGTAAAACCAGCAACCATACCAGACTATCACATACAAAATGAAATTCATCTAGACCTCTAGATATAGACTAGCAGGTATTGCGGTGGATCATTACAAATTATAACGTTGTTTTATGGTAGCACACCATCATTTGTAAGTAAACCAAATTTATAAAGACCATCTTACTCTTTAAAACCTGGCGTAGAAGCCGTGGCTAGTATACGCGAGTCAGATCGCTGGTGCGGCTTATAGGATAGGCCCATGGTTGGGTTTTGGTTTTTACACGAGATTTTGTTCCTATATTACAGTACTGAAATAAGAATTTCCAGACCCCTATTTAGATTCCTCTATTTAGGGGGAGGCTTATACGCGAGTTAGGCTTATACGCGAGTTAGGCTTATACGCGAGGTTTTACGGTTTTAGACGATCAGCTGACCTGAAGTGAAAGAATCATATACTCACATTGAGATTAGTGGTTGTTTTGGTTGGAATAAATAACTCAATTTTCTGAGTTAGGTGTTTTTGACATGACATCACCCATGGCACGGACTATAGGCGTACTGTGAGCCCACTGGAGTGGATTGTGATAGTTTTTTGTTTCACTTCCTATTTTTATCATAATTACTACCATACCTGTCACATGACTGAGCGGTGCATTAGTTGCTTATATCAGACAATAGTGATGGGCTGCTGTGTATCGCTTAAATCAGGTTAAATTGGTGCAATCTTGTGTATATATCGTTCTTATCTAAACTACCTTATCTATAGTACATCTGAACCGTCCATTGCATGCCTGTATCAGACAATAGTGATTGGCTGTTATGGACGGCTAGGTTCATGCTAAAATGATGTATGACATAAGTAACTGTTTTGACTTATGACTAACTGTTACGTGTACTAACCCATCTCACTCTTATGATAATGTGTCCTTATGTGGTTATAACCTAGCCACTGGCACAACTGAGTCCGGCCAGACTCGTTGTACCCTATAATCTGCAATCTGCAGTAATACAGCGCTCAGAAAAGACTTCTCTTAGTTTAGAATATGGGGGAATTGTTAAGTACCAACCCATTATCTGGTAGTATATTTCTGTATTGTTATTTCTTACTCACACTCTTGCTACCACACTCTAGCTAGTGGGGCCCGTCAGCCCCAGCCCCTTCCCTTTCCCCGCCCCCCTCGTCCCCCATCACCCATCCTGGTTTCAACTGTGCTTATTGGGCACCCCAACCACAATTGTTGGTAATTGAAAGGACTAGATTTTTATGTCGTACTTACAAACCATCCATGACCCATCTAGATCCCCCACCCGCGCCCTCCCCCCTCGTCCTCCCCAGTACACTACAAGTTCATTATGCCAAATTAGCGGCATGAACTACTCGCCTCCGCTGCTGGTTATACTGTAACATGTAAAGCATATAACCATGTTTGTTCCATGGGCAAAGGAGCCCCAAACTGATTGTAATTGTCAACGCACAATGATACTCCTGCCAGCATATGGTCGGCATGAGACCGAAAACCATGCAATAACCACCCCATTACTAACACCCCTGCACAAACCTAGTTGTATACAACACTCATACAACCAGGCCACCCTGTCTACTGTGGGGAGCTACCTTTCATGCCCCCCCAGTAAAAGGAACCATGCACAGTCCCAGTTGGGCATATACCTGGAAAAAATGAGTCACTGTAGTGAAAATATGAAAACTTTCAAAATTACAACTCCTCCATCTCACCTCATTCCCTTCAACTATGTTATGAAACATGTCAAAATGTCTTACATACCACAATTGCTTCTACTCGCCTAAATACCTTCAAGGCCATGAAGGGCATGAAGATAGGCCACTACAATATAAGAAGCATGGTGTCACAAAAAAAGTTTGAGGCCATCACTGATCTAGTTCCACTGTTTGATATATTTTGTGTAAGTGAGAGCTGGTTGGTAACCCCCTACCCAGACAATAAGATCATAGTGAAACACTATCAGACATTTAGGTTAGACAGGATAGTTGATAAAACAGGTGGGGGCCTGCTAATATATGTCCATGAACGCCTGGCACCCTATTGCTCTATTGAACATAATCTAACCAAATCAGATGCTGACATTGAGATGTTAATAATGAACTACACCCAAGAGAAACACCGCTTAATGACTCTTGTCCTAGCATATAGACCACCAAACGGCAGCTATGTCAGTTGTCTCAACACTGTACTTGATGCCTGTCAAAGTGAGCAGTTTGAGGGCAGAGAGTTATGGTTATTAGGTGATATGAATATAAACTTACTAGACCCGGAACATGCTAAAACAAAAAAGTATAACAAAATTGTCGGTGATCTAAACTTGATTGACAAAATCCATGGTATCACCCGACCACACCCCAGTGGGGTGGGCGGATCCTGCATTGACCCAATAGCGACTACGTGTAATATCATAATGTACAGTGGTACCTTACCTCTCTATGTGTCTGATCACCTACCTGTGTTTGCTGTACGTAAACAAGCTAAGTTAGCACCCATTAACATCAATGTTAAAGGTCGCTCATACAGGAGGTATAATGCAGACACCTTCACTGATTATTTACTTAATGCTGACATGTCAGAATTCAGGGCATCCACTGACGCTGATGAAATGTGGTGTATTCTCCTGTCACTTATAAATACGTTTCTAGATAAGTATTGCCCTGTCAAGGATATGATATTGAAAGATTATGGTAAGGAATGGATGACCAAAGATTTGTATGAACTCATACATCGTAGAAATGAGATCATGCATCAATATTGTACTGAGGGACGAAATAACCCAGTCCTTCTACAACTAGGTAAAGACCTACGTGAAGAAATAAATATAGGCTCTGAGATTGCTCAGGATAATTTCATGGTAAATAAACTCGAGACTCTATCAAATAATCCATCAAAGTTCTGGCGTGAGTTAAATATTCTATTGGGTAGAAGCAATAATAACAAACCCGAAATTGCACTAACACATCACATCACTGGCACTGAGGTTAGAGGTGCTGATGTACCAGGATATATCAATGAATTCTTTTCTTCTGTTGGTATTGATCTGCTCAATAAATTGGGAAACATCCCGAAGGTGTCACCTTTTGGGCCACCCTCCACTAATGCTTATGAGGAGACGCCCGACACTATAATTACCTATTCTGAGGTAATGACACTTGTACGGAAAATTGAAATACACAAATCAAGTGGAATAGACAATGTTTCTGCCCGAGTCCTCAAAGACGCGCTTATCATCCTGTGTCCACAGCTAACTGCAATCATAAACCATAGCCTACACACTATAAAATTCCCCCTGGCATGGTCAACTGCAAAGGTAGTACCCCTACCAAAGTCTGGGGACTGTAAAAACATATGTAATTGGAGGCCAATCTCCCTGCTACCGGCGCCCAGCAAAATAATGGAGAGAATTGTATATACACGCATCTATAATCACCTGGAACATAATAAACTATTGTCTAAGTATCAATATGGTTTCCGTGCGTCGAGGGGGACTTGTGATGCTGTATTCTCTCTTGTAAATGATCTCTACAAATCCAGAGATGAGGACATGGTGATGGCTGCCTGCTTCCTCGACGTACGGAAAGCATTCGATTCGATCCACCACGGTGAACTAATAGCCAGAATGAAATTACTGGATATACCTTTAATATACGTTGACTGGTTATATGCTTACCTATCAACTCGCAAGCAAAGAGTCATATGTAACAACACCATATCAACAACCCTTGATTTAAAATGCGGAGTGCCGCAAGGGTCTATAATGGGGCCTCTATTGTTTATCTGTTTCATAAATAGCCTGCCTGAACAGTTAGTAAACTGCCGTATTGCTATGTATGCCGATGATGTGGTATTTTATGTTGCCGGCAGATCAATGGCAGAGGCACAATGTAAACTGCAAACGGATGCCAGTAGTGTTTATGACTGGTTCTCTCGTAGTGGTCTCTGTATAAACACTGAAAAAACTAAGGTAATGCTCTTCACGGGAAGAAAATGTAAAACTATCCCTGACCTAAAAATCTATATGGGATCCACTAGGCTATCAGTTTGTGAATCATATGAATATCTCGGTGTCATATTAGACTATAGACTCAATCTAGATTTAATGATAAACAAAACAGTATCCTCAGCCTCCAATCGCTTGTACATGTATAGAAATGTGAGAAAGAAAATGTCCAAAACCGTTTCCAGATTGGTTTATCAGCAAACAATCTCTCCTATTATGGAATATTGTGGATATCTTTATAATGGCCTTACCGAGACTCATCAACTAACCCTACAGCGCATCCAGAACCGCTGTCTGAGAATATGTCTCCAAGTACGCTTACGCTTCAATGTCATAAAGTTGCATGAAGACAGTGACATAGATTTTATTGGTGTGAAACATGACCTACAGTTACTGTTATTAGTGCATAAGTATGTATACAGTGGTAATGAAGACTTTAATAATAAAGGTCTAAAGTTACAGTCTGCTCCAGCTAATGGCATGAGAACTCGCTCTGTCAATACTGGTTTATTGGTCTACCCCCATTCTAATAAGACTGGGTTCAGAAAAAGTCCTTTGTATCGTGGTGTAGTTCTATGGAACAGCTTGCCCCCTGCTTGTAGAATCTGTGAAGACACTACAACTTTCAAACGTCTTGTAAAAACGATATTAGTTGCCAAACACCTAGCAAAGTGGAGAAAGATATACAACCTCCCATCCTAGTTACCCTCATGCCGGCAATGCGGCTGGTCACTGCATTAGTCTGTAACGGTGATATATTAACCAAACGAGCTGCGGTTTACTATGTGATGGCAGATATTTCCGCTACCTGCTAATATGATATCAATACTTGCTCTACCTATTATAAAATGTGACACCATTGCTATTGTAACATAAATTCTATAATATCCAGCTATATTATACACTTTCTTATTGTTCGGCCCTACCTATGTAATACACTTATGTTACCCAATAATCACTTGTTATCAGCCTGTCAAATTAACAAACAGAATATTTATTCCTGAAATGTAAAGACACGAATAGCTATTTATGTACGAATGGTGAATGCTGAAATGCACGGCAAATCCATACTGTACACTTGATGTATTATAATTGTATTTATGAAAATCATTTATGAAATAAATACTCTTACAAACTCAAAAATTGCTACAGTACTTCAAAATGGCCACAAGGGAGTGGTTATTTTTTAACAATAGGAACGATGATGGATTTAGAAAGATTCCCTTGGCCATAATTAAAGATGCATGTGCCTGATTAGTTGGTGTCATTTGGTATTGGCAGTTTCAATTGTAAAAGATGATAATTATAAGCAATACCGTACTTTATTCCCCAAACACAAAATAGCCCTTGCCAGTATTTCAGTGCATATGAAAACATCCTATTGATCATGCAGCCATTATAGAATTCTTCTTTACAGATAAAATAGTTCTAACGCACATTGTGAACACTTACATGAAATAACCATCAGATGTGATCTAATTTCGCAAACCTCTGTTTATATATCCAATACTATTTAATTGTTCAGACTTACAGTATTCCCCAAACCCGTCGTGTATGTGCCTTGCTGAAGACGAGTCCGGTATGACCACACCAGATGGTCTCATAAAGTCATTTGTTTTGATGTTGTCAAAATTTCCTTGCAGACCCTTTACCTGACCTAGGAGAAAAATATATCTCACCATGTCATCTTACTGGTTAAATTCTGCAGCAATTAGTTATGATAACAGAACATTACTATACAGCATAAGAAGACACGTAATAAGAATAAAACAAATACGCAATATAACAATTGTTTCGTATACGTAATGGTCATGAATGCAGTCAATGCACCCTATATAAATATAAATTCGTTTTGATAAACACTGGATTCTACTCATGTCATCATTTACCCACTACTGTTAAATATCACTGGGACACCCTCTGATAAGAATTTTAAGATCTATTCTTCTTAGTAGTATAGTATGTATCGGAACGGGACTATAGTTAACTACTGTTTATTACTCAATCGACCTGCAGCCAATCAGAAGCCTCCATTTGACCGGAAGTGACGTCACATGCCCATATAAGGGCATACCGGAAGTGACGTCACGTGACCTTGACCTAGTGAGAGGTCAAGGTCATGACGCAGCCAATCAGAGGCTTCCATTTGACCGGAAGTGACGTCACACGCCCATATGTGACGAAACCTGGGAAATGGTAACATTAGGGGGAATAGCAATAAATGCTCTAAACATGATATTTTAGGAGATATGGCTAAAAATGTGAATACTTACAAGAAAATGACATTAGACTAACTTTTTCCAATGAATCTTTTGAAGCTATTATTTAAATTCTATTTTCATTCTAAATTGGTCTTATTTGGAATGTAAAAAGAACGTTTTTAGCCATTTCTAGCCCATTTGTTGACATTTGGTTGCCATGGCAACCAATAACCTCATTCTTTTGGAATAAAAATCATCCCTATCCAATTGCCCCATCCATGAGGATTTCAGAACTGAAAACAGAATGCCAATATTCTTACCAGATCCAAATCTATGTACAACAATATGTATTTATTGGTTTATTTTCTAATAATTATGAGTTACATGGATCACATTGCAGTCTATTCTGAATTCCTACATGTCCCTACCATCCCATGTTTGAGATGTCATATCTCAGCAACTATTTCAAATATTTTGATGCTTGAAGTATCAAATTGTAGCTGAAGGCATGAACTTAAATAAAGGTGTTTTCCCCTAATGTCACGTTTTCCCACGTTTTGTCACATATAAGGGCATCCTGGAAGTGACGTCATGTGACCTTCACATGTCCATATAAGGGCATACCGGAAGTGACGTCACGTGACCTTGACTTAGTTAGAGGCTTCTGATTGGCTGGTACACCGGAAGTGACCCATTATGCAAATGAGGGGACTACTTCCGGTCAAATGGAGACCCCTGATTGGTTTGGTCATGAAGAAATGTGTCTCTTAATTTTTTTTGTTTAGGAAGTGATCGACTTTAGGATCACGTGACCGGAAGTGACCTGATGAGTCACGTGACTAGAAGTGACGACGACACATGCTTTAATTAGGCGATCAGCAGCGACTGGAGGAAGTGTCACTTTAAGAGGACACGCTAGTTAATTGTTATAATTTTTTTTTTACTTACTAATAAAAGAAGACGTATGAAAATAAAACACAACAATAATTTTATTTATTTTTTTCTTTTCTTTTTTTCAATTCTAATAAACACGCTATTTTTGAAAAGATGCGCTCAATCAATCAATAACACACTTTTTTTCATATTTTTAAAGGACTCGTTGTCACACCGTTAGAATGCACGCGACGCTTATAATACAAGTAGCGCACGTCATCTTTCTCTATGGTGTAAGTGTCCATTTTTGGTTCGTACCACTTTGAAATTTCTATTTACCGCAAGGAGAGTTTTTCGTTTGCGAAAACATCTAAGAAGACGACTGGTTCTTTAGGGTTTTGTTACTTCTGTACACTTTTTGCACGCCATCTTTTTTTTTGGGATTTTCTTTCACCGGTGCCGCTGACTCGATCGTAGCAAATGTAAGTCTTAGGGTTGAGACTTAGGATCCCGTCACCTTCCCACGCCGCTTTCATAAGCCCCGAAGTTCTCAGATCGTGAAGGTAACGTCTCTCACAACATCCGCCGGGCGGCGGACACCATTTTCGCACTTTTTTCCGTTTTATCTTCACGAAAAGCTCTAAGTGATCGTCACACACCGATGTCGGAATCTGCTTTCGTTTCTTTCTGAAGTATGTCTCTCTCAGGCGAGGTTTGACTACACAGAGGCAAATATCAAAGGCACCCAATAGCGCTAATTCTACTCTCAGACAAGGGTCAGGCACTGCTGGACTATAATAGATGGGTCAAGGGCTATTCTAGTGAGGGTCAGGCTACGCCAGACATTCAATAACAAGCTGGACTTTGGCAAACTTGCTTGAAAGTCTGACCATGCGGGATCCTCATGCCATAGTCTGGCAATGCTGAACTCTTGGGAGAGTATGCTGGACTCTTGCTGGCCAGACTTTCAAGCAAATTTGCCAAAGTCCAGCTTGTTATTGAATGTCCGGCGTAGCCTGACCCTCAGTAGAATAGTCCTTGACCCATCTATTATAGTCCAGCAGCGCCTGACCCTTGTATGAGAGTAGTATTGGCGACATTGGCCGACTCTGATATTTACCCGTGTGTACGGTGGGAGGAGGGGGTTCACAGCCACAGCTTGCGCTTATAGAGCGCTACTAGCGGAGGTCTGGATGAGGAGACTACGGCGTTTGTCTTAAAAAAAAATAGCCATGGCACATGTCGATGTCGCTTAATTATGCTCATATCTCATGGCGATTTTAAGAATTGCTCATGTCACCTGTCACTATGTTTTTCAAGCTTCATGTCAAATGTCACTAGGTCTCATGTCGAATGTCGATGCTAAGAAACAGACATGACGTCATCTCGAATTTAGCGGTCTACACTACCGCTGCTGCTGCTGCTGCTGCTGCTGCTGCTGCTTGTGCAGCTCGTGCAGCTGCTGCAGCTGCTGTAGTTGCTGACACTGTCACGGATGCTGTTGACAGATGCTGCTGCTTGTGCCGCTCGTGCAGCTGCTGCTGCTGCTGACGTTGTCACGGATTCCGCTGACAGATGCTACTGCTTGTGCTGCTTGCGCTGCTCGTGCAGCTGCTGCAGCTGCTGACGATGTCACGGATACTGTTGACAGATGTGGCTGCTTGTGCTGCTTGTGCAGCTGCTGCTGCTGCTGACGATGTCACGGATGCTGCTGACAGATGCTGCTGCTTGTGCTGCACGAGACTGAGTAGCCGCTATTACTAATGCTACTAATACTAGTATGAGAAAATACATTTAGTCAGTTGATTAAATCAAGGAGGTTTTCTGACTTCAGTGGATCGTTTAGCCATCGGCCACGGGCAAAACTTGAAACCATTTTATACATGGGACAATTGGCAGAGTCGAAACGTGTTGGTACGATGAGGTCGATCATGTTCATCATCAGTTCAGGCAAAGGAAGTGTGTCGACAGCACGCGAAAACTTCATGTCTGAATGTTTCAACACAAGACTTTTTATCACACTCACACAGCTGCTTTGAAGAGTGAATCCTTGACCAAACTTGTGCTTTTCCAACACAGCTTTGGCCTCTTTCTGTGCAGTAAGGGATCTCTCTTTCGGGTTCATCTCAGTGCTGTCTAGCATGTCCTCAAAGTCTTTAACATAATGTTCCAACGGGCTACAAATGATGGACTCCAGATCATCGTCCGCATATGTCGTCTCCTCGCACCATATTGTGTCTTCGCTTGTTTCGAATTCCGTCATTTTCTTGACAATCTCCTCCTGAGTGCCTTGCATATATCGAAGCTCCTTCAAGGAGTTGATAACTTGTATGGCGAAGACTGACAAACTTGAAGGAATTTCACCACAGTCAGGCCAAGTATACGGAGCTAAGAAAAATAGCTCTAACAAAATCTTCTCCCTCTGTCCAAATGAAACTACTGTTCCGATGAAGTTGAAGCATGCTTCTATCCATTGCTCCTTGGTGACGTCCTTCCAATGTTTCTTTACCTCACATGCATCATAGGGCACTGTTTCTCTTCTTGCTTCAAGTGGGAGTTGCTTTTTCTTTCTTGGACTCATTTTGAGAGGGTTTCGATGCTCTGTAGCGTCAACACTTTCATAAATAAAGAAAATAGCAGAACTAATCATCGTAACGTGCTGAGCGACCGTACAGTGGACGATGCTACGAAGATGAAGGGCGGGTGGAGAAAGTGTGACGGGTGAGAGTGGCGTTTCACTCCTTATGTACCCTGTCCTAGATAAGCCTCTTAAACGGCTGAAAAGACTCTCTCAGTACAGAGCTTCTACCGCAGGTGGGTTTAGACTTAAGCAGCTTAGTTCACACACGTGTCTGTTAGAAAAGCTACTTGCACACCTGCCTTCCCTTTTCACTAGTATTCACCCTCTGCCGACTTATAAGACACCTATACACTCCTTCTCTTGAAATCTATGGAAGATGATGGAAGGACCACCGACTAGATTTTCTTTGATCAGAGCGTGGAGGACGGCGTCGAAGGGAGGGAACGTTGTGAACACAGCTTATAGGTTTTGGAAGAGGACCTGTAAAGTCAAACTGGGGAGAGAGATCTCGTCTTTCAACATGACAATGCTGCGATCTTGGAAAAAATTAGCGTGATTTTTTCAAAAGCTTCTATGAAAGGTTTGACGTCTTCGTTGTTGTAGTGGATCAAGTAATCTCTCATAGTTTGCATCTTCTTGTCGTACTAAACTTTCTGACATGTGGCGTAGTCGGATTTCGGCCATTTTGACGCCCGTCAGTTCGCTGTCAAAAGCCGATCTCGGTGGCAGGGTTCTGTTTACCAGTTTCTTGGTATACGTCATCCATTCGTAAGGAAAGCGACTTTTCTCTTCGTTTCTGGTGAAAGCTCGCAAATAATTCGCGTAGCTGTAACCAAGTGCCAAATAGTTGACTACTATGTCCAAGAAAACTGTGTGTAAACCGTCAAGTATTGATTGCTTCTCTTTATGACGCTGAATTGTTGGTTTCTTCGGTCTCCGGAGGCAAAGAACGAGTGAAGGCGTATTTTTGATCAGGTTCAAGTCGTAACGCTCCGTGTTGAAGCCCACGACTGGAGCTTGACGGATGTATCTCAGAAGCTGCTTCTTCAGTTGAACTAACGGTTGTCTGGTGTGAGCTGCAGCGAAGCCGCCTGGAAAGGGGTGAATGTCGCTTCCTCCAGCAGGAGAGCTTCACCTATCGCCACATGTAACTTCGCTAACGTTGGTCGGTAAAGTTCTAGCACAGCTTTCTCGATGACTTTGGCGTTCTCGTTTATGTGATTTTAAACTCGGTCTAACAAGGGGTCGGAATCTGCGTTGGATTCTCTGACGTACACCGACCCCTCCTACCCCGGAAAGTCTGATGCGACGCTAGCCGACAAAGGGACGTGATCCCACAGCAGGGACACGTGTTCGGTCGACGGTTCTCTGCACGGTCTGAAGAAAGCCTCGAAATCGAAGGTAATGTTGTAAGGGTAGATTCTGGAATGTCCGTCGGGAGGAAAAGTTTCACGTGTGGCAGCGGGACAGAACTGACGTAACAAATTTGAAGCGCGCTTGCTGGTGTTGTATAAGTGAAAGGAAATGTGGCGGAAGACGCAGAGGTTGTCCTTGTTGGGAAAATCTAACACACGGCTTCTCTTTCCAACTCGACCGTCCTGACTGTTCCTACCGCCTATGGGAAAACCCCCCGGTCCCATGTAAACGCAAATGTTCAAAATTAGTAGGAAAAAGAGCGCACCGCTTGCTGTCAGCGTCGCAAAGTTTCCGTACTTCCTCGCAAGCGACGGTGTTTTCCATCTTTGAGAGGAGCTCTTCCAAAGTTTCTGAATTAGTTATAGTAGGGAGCGGTTGTAATGAGAGTTGTGTTGTTCTGGGAGACGTGAAAGTAGCGCAGTATGTTCTTGTCTTCTCTGTGTTGTAAGAGTAAGCCTACCGAGAAACCCACTTTTTATCATTGTGTGAAGCGGATTGCGACGCATAGTATCTACAGCGTCACTCAACTCGCCGGTTGGTAGTTTGACGTTTGTTACACTCACGCGAGTCCCGTGCATCCTGACACTCGTTCGTATTGCAGGCCAATTCGCCGTGAACGTTTCCTCACCGTTCGGTACAGCGCATGTACGTGGAGGGATAGTCACCTCGTCCAGAGATTCGCGTCGACAGGTGATCTTTTCAGCAATTGACATCGCCGCATAGAGGGCAAAACTTAGGTATTGTTCTTCATTTTTCTACGGGTCACTCGTGATTGTACGGTCTTTTAAAAATTTTGAAACACTTTTCGCAAACGTCCTGCGTCATGTTTTTCTTTTTTTGTTTTTTCACTTATTTACCAATTATTTTAAAAAAAATAAACGTTATTTATCACTTCGAATACTAGACGCCTCTTACCGCACGATACTATTAGCATAGTGAAAGGTGACTGTAGTCTAGGATCGAATTCAACAGATGTCCATCTTACTGCAGGGATCAGACGAGAGTGGTCAACACTGGAGTGTCACAGCTCACTTTTATGTCTTTGGGTACAGCTGCATACAACCCTTGAACATACATTGCGACGTCGCTGCTACCCATGTCGTCTTGCAACACTTTCATCAGAGCCATAGGCTCAGACGTCTCGTTGTACTTCCAAGCTCTCAGCACTTCATAGACAGGGTTCTTCACAGTCCTGTCAGAAGGCACAGGTTGAGAGATGAAAGCTACTTCATGAGAAGTCAACCCTAAGTAGATCCCTATGGTCTTCCAGTCTCTAGGGCAGAGCTCAGCTAAAAGAGAGAAATATTTCTGCACTTTCCACTCCATGTCTCCACTCTCTAAGCCATCCCACATGTCATGCTTGTCCATGTACTCACGTGAGAATTTGATGAGGTCCATACGGTAAGATTCTTCCAAGGCGGCGGCTAGGTCCTTCCACCTAGTAGTACAACTTTTCTGGTACCAAGTAGTGAACATTTCTCTAGCTTGAGTTATGACACTTGTCTCACAACTGAGATATCCCATATCCTTCAAGTTCACTTCAAGGTATGAACCTAACCGTATGTAATCTGATGTCGGCAACTTACTACTTATTTTCAGTAGCATAGCGTCTGACAAGTATCCTAACGGCTCTGCTTTGAAGTATGATGATACAGGTACTACTGCAGCAGAACCAATAACAGGAGCAGCGTCTGCGCTGGTATCCGACGACTCGTTGTCGGAACAGGGCAACCACACGACTTCGTAAGGTGGTGGTGAGGGCAGTCGCCACGGACCGGACGCGCTACCAGTGGAAATGAGGTCGAAAAACGGACTGTGCGCCCGTAGCCCTTCGGGTTCCTCGTACGCCTCGTCGTCAGCGTCGTTCTCTGTCTCACCCTGTTGCTTTAGGGCATGTATGTCTACTACGCGCTGCTGGGGCTGAGTGTCCGAATAGCTGTAAGTCTCAGCGCGAGCGGCGTTGATGGCGTCGGTTGATGTAGCGGTGGAGAGGTTCTGTGCAACGTGCTGCGTGTCAGTACTAGTAGCGGCAGTCGCAGCAAGAGGTGTAGCAGCAGCAGCAGCAGCAGCAGGCGCAGCGCTAGCAGGTGCAGCAGTAGCAGGCGCAGCAGTAGCAGGCACAGCAGCAGCAGGCGCAGCAGCCTCAGCAGGCGCAGCAGTAGCAGGCGCAGCAGTAGCAGGCGCAGCAGCAGCAGCAGCAGCAGCAGCAGCACTAGCAGCACGAAGATCACCAGCAGCCGCAGCAGGCGCAGCAGTAGCAGCAGCAGCGTGCTTAGCAGTAACAACCGTCGCGAGTGTAACAACGTCGCTACCACGACGACTACTACTACCACTACTACTGCTGCGTGCGCTCGCTACAGCGGGAGGGTGATAAGACCAAGCGGTTGCGGCGGTAGTCTCAATTTCAGTAGCAAGAGGAGACGCTGACGCTAATCGATCACCGTTCTGCGTACTCTTCTTGTTCTTGAACTCGATTAGATCCTTGGACGACACTAGTTGTTGTGTTTTGCTCATGGTGGTGACTGTAGAGAGCAGCAAAAGACTGAGTGAGTGAATGGGTGTTTCCAGCCCCCTTAAATACTCCTTCTCGCTTCTAGAGCTAAGCTACTTACGGCTCTGTTCAGCTGCCGCCGGCTGACCAGCGGCCATTCACAAAGAGAAACAAAAAGACGTAAGGCATGACGTTTTCAGCTGGATCCCTTTCCCCCGCCCCTTTGAGAGATCGACTGACATGAGCTAAGCTACTTACTGCCTTGTTCAGCAATTCAACGTGCGTTAGCTGTATAAAGGATTAAGCAGTTGCTGCCGCCGGCTGACCGGCGGACATTCACAAAGAGAAACAAAAGACATAAGTCATGACGTTTTCAGCTGGATCTCTTTCCCCCCTTTTTTGAGAGATCGACTGCCATGAGCGGGCAGTGTACCGACTGTGCTAATTCAACGCGCATTAGCTGTATAAAGGATTAAGCAGTCATGAGCTTAGAGTGTGTATACAAAAAACTACAGGAGGCGTGTGGTGTGAAGCAGGACCCCCTAAGACAGGTGTGTCTGTCTGTGAGTAGAGTCGTGTGCATGTGGTGAGCGACTTAAGTGTAAAACAAAAAAAATCACCGCCTCCTGCCGTGGTGAGTAGACTGGCCGGCGGCGGCCGGCTAGTTCAATAGGGGTGACAGCTGACTAAGGCTGTGCATGAAAATCTGATTTTCACCTGACCTCTGACGTTTGTTACAATGAATGCCAAAGGGGGAGAGAGTCGTCCTCAGGTAGGGGGTAGGAGGTAAAGCTATGGATAAGGAAAAAACACCATTTTCAGCTGGCCTCCACAGATGGCGATGACATACCCCTCGTCATCTAAGCTCTTAAGAAGCTCTTAAGGAGCGGAGCGGCTGCTAGACAGCTGGGGTGCTGTTGGAAATAGGATTAAACTCCCTCTGTATAAAAGCTCTGATTTCTGTTGGAAAAAAACCATATCAACTCTGACCACAGTAACGTCTACTACCACCACTACCAGCACCACCGCCGCCGCCACCGCCGCCGCCGCCAGTCACAGCTGATCGCCTCATTAAAGCATGTGACGTCGTCACTTCTAGTCACATGCTTCATCAAGTCGCTTCCAGTCACGTGATCCTAAAGACCCTCACTTCCTAAACAAAAAAAAATGAAGAGACACGCTTCTTCCTCTCGAGAGGAAGAAGCGTGTCTCTCGATTGAAATCTTTTCTTTTCTTTTTTTCTTAAAAGAGACAAACGCCCCTTAGAGTGCCCCCCCCCACCCCCCCTAGAGTGCCCCCCTCCCCCCCTCCCCCCCCTCCCCCCCCCCCACCCGCCCCATGCATCCTAAAAGCGCCCCCCTCCCCATGCATCTTAAAGGGGCCCCCCCTCCCCCCCCTCCCCTTCCCTCCCCTCCCCCTCCCCTCCCCCCTTATACACTCTAAAGAACGCTTCTACCTAGTTCAATAAGTCACTTCCAGTCGCTCGTAAAACAATAAAAATGAAAAAAAAAAACTTATATCGTAGTGTTTTTTATTAGTTTACCGAAAAAAATAAGAGACTCACCTCCTCCTCTCCTTCTCCTCCTCCTCCTCCTCTCCTTATCCTCCTCCTCCTCCTCCTCCTCCTCCTCCTCCAAAAAAAAAAAAATATATATCACATTTTAAAGCGCGTGACCCCTTAAAGACGCTCATCTCTTCATTAAGTCGCGTGACGTCACTTCTTCTTCTTCTTCTTCTTCTTCTTCTTCTTCTTCTTCTTCTTCTTCTTCTTCTTCTTCTTCTTCTTCTTCTTCTTCTTCTTCTTCTTCTTCTTCTTCTTCTTCTTCTTCTTCTTCTTCTTCTTCTTCTTCTTCTTCTTCTTCTTCTTCTTCTTCTTCTTCTTCTTCTTCTTCTTCTTCTTCTTCTTCTTCTTCTTCTTCTTCTTCTTCTTCTTCTTCTTCTTCTTCTTCTTCTTCTTCTTCTTCTTCTTCTTCTTCTTCCGGTCACGTGATCAATCAGGTCACTTCCGGTCACGTGATCCTCAATGAGGTCACTCACTTCCGGTTGGCCATTAGGTCATGTGACGTCACTTCCGGTCACGTGACTCATCAGGTCACTTCCGGTCACGTGATCCTAAATTAGGTCATATGACGTCACTTCCGGTCCCCTAAGTAGGTCATATGACGTCACTTCCGGTCCATAAGTAGGTCATATGACGTCACTTCCGGTCACGTGACCAAATGGCGGCCTCTGATTGGCTAACTAGGTCACGTGACGTCACCACTAATCCCCTAAGTAGGTCACTTCCGGTCACGTGACCAAATGGAGGCCTCTGATTGGCTGCAGGTCGATTGAGTAATAAACAGTAGTTAACCATAGTCCCGTTCCGATACATACAATACTACTCTTCTTATGTTTAAGCTCAAAACTTTTATTTTAGAAAATGTTCTCATTTTGAGGGGAGTTGTTCGACATAGAACCTGATGGTTTTAGGGAACTTTCAGGGAATTTAAACATTCATGGTATCTAAATGTAATAAGCCTTTACCCACCTTGATAGCATTCAGGTAACAGGGTAGACACCTGTAGTACACCAAACACCTGCCGCACCCGGAGCACCTCACCATCACACGCCGACTCGAGCGGGAACCGCAGGTCTAACTCATCCTCACTAGTCAGATGCACTGACACTGTGTTGTCTGAAGTAAGGAAATACTATCTATGATATTGAAATGAAGACATAATTATTACTTTGGGAGAAATGGCTCCCTCTTTTAACATTAAAGTAACATTTGAAATAATCAAGCAGCTCCTGCAAGGGGTAAAAAAAGATGCGCTATAGCGTACCTACATCTTGCGAGAAATGATGAAACAATAATGTTCTTTTAGATCTAAAACGAGCGGCTATGATACGCAGTTTTGAGACCCAAATTCCCGGATTGCTTAATTAGAGTTGATGCCATTCGTACGCAAGTCAGATCACCAATGCGGCTTGTAGGAGCAGGACAAAGTCATGGTGCGGCTTATACACAAATTATAGATGTATACTACAGTACTAGACCTACAGTCACTATAATCAGACCCTTTGTGAGACTTGTAGGATATTTCCAAGGTCTAGGGTGCAGCTTATAGCGAGTTAGGCGTATATACACAAGATTCTAATACCCTGCATCTGTCCCGCATGTGATAGGGCATAAGTGTCCCATGATAGGGAGTGATTACCTGCTGTTGAAAAGACACTGTTGATGAAGGCAGTGAGATTCTGCTCAACTCCGTCCACCTTTACTCTGAGTGAATCGCCCAGAAACACCTCCACTATAGATGAGGATGAACCTTTTCTGACTGCCACACCCCCTATAGCTGTGGCTTGGTCTGGATGGTGAAGGGGAAAGCTTTGTAACAGAAATGTGCATACAATGGCTTAACTGAAGATGTAGAAGAAGGACAGAATCATATTCAGACTTGATTAAATAAGGTCTTTACGAAATGATGTTGGAATGCAGCAGTGGTGAGTAATTCATATATCAAGTAATTCATGTAACAAAGGGCACAGCTAATTAAATCACTATTAGGCACAGAAATGGTTCACGTCAAATTGGACATACCTGAGGTTATGGGGAGAATGAATGTTCTTATCTGAACATTTAATTCAGTGTGTTTAATCAACTGGTATTCTCCTTTCCCATTGAAGGTGTATGACCGGTTGTCAAAAGTTATGAAGTGAGGGTCGCCACCGCCCCATCCTGTAGAAAGGTAAAGGGTTAATTTATCATAACAAATCAATAGATTTTTATCAAGGACAAAATCACTTTAAACAGTTGTAAATTTTTATGCAATTTGTTAAAATAAAGTACAGTATTTGCATTAAAGAGTGTGACACCAACATCCATTACTACTACTTAATTTGACATATCAGGTTAAGATTGTTCTCTGCTAAAATACATAAAGACCTACTTCGTCTGGGTGGTATATAACCAATACAGTTTGACGTGGGGCGTCGTTTGTAGTACTCGGTACAGTTGAAGGCAGCCTTGCAGCATGCGACGAATGGGCGGGTGTCATTACGGATGTGGTAAAATGTCTGAAACCACCTGTAATTGGAGAAATGAGAGACAATTTGTATCAATGCCAACAATTACAGGGGTTGGTAGCTCCCACTGTATATTATTAATGAATCAGTAATCATCACAGGTTCTATCAATGATCATCTGGTCTGGCGTGCATCTCCCATTGAAAACAATGGACCAAGGTTCATGGTGTTGGTCAGGAGACCAACGCACAGTAGAGACGTCATATAAAGCAATGTGACATCACAAAGCATGACAATTGACTTGTAGAGCTCCAACTGGCCTAATTTCAAAGCTCCATGGTCATCATATTATCAATATGAGACAATGATAGAACGATGTTTAGTCTGCCACGATGGCCTTGGTGGCTTTGCCGTCTTGGCCTCCTGGGTTGGTCAGGTGACCAACACTCCAAACCCTTATGTGTAAACACGTAGTGCACACCGTCATATTCCTCACCATCTGAATGATCTGTCCGCCGTACCACCACCGTCTTCACCATTTAGGATTATACCTCCTGTAGCATTGTAGCAGACATCCTGACTAGGGCTGGAACAAAGTAACATCCACATAACAGTCAACTCCATATCTATGCTGGAGACCTCACAGGAAATATGAAAAGCTTGGATCTGAAAAATACCTCTAGATTAGTTGCTGACGAAGCTACTACTTTGGGTATCCAATCCCTAAACTTTCCTTCCCAAAGAGAAATAGTGAGGTCCTATATGTCCTCTTCATTCTATACTGTTTAATTATTGATATGTGAGCAGCCATAGTAAGGAGGTGATCCGTATGGAGGCATATCCATCATTGTTCCTGTATAACTGCTCAGTTCATTTTTTTTTTCTTTTCATTATTTTCCTTTTCCCCTTAATATTTCCTTTTAGAATATGGCCACGTAGAAAGGATGATCCGGGCATTGGATACATTAACAATCCCTTCTATGCTTCAGTCGTGCAACACATTTTTGAACGAAATTCTTCATGACACATTATGTACCATCATGATAATGCACCAGGTTGATAAGTCTGTTTTGTACAAGTGCTCAAGGTAAAAGTCCTACTAAATCGAAAAGCACCCAGGCGTACTATCATGCTGATATGGTAACATTATACATCCGAAATGTGTGTTCTCTCAGTGGGTAATTGCAAAATAAATGAAACAAATACTAGTTAACTATAGTGCTGTAAAAGGACTAGGGCAAGGCAAATACTTAACAATCACAACAAGACACCAATCCAATTAAGGTTTAAGAATGATCATATTATTAGGTCTAAGCAAGTACAGGGATCATAGATTTGATGCAGTGGGAGCAGAGCTAAAGGCTGACGTCCATGCGCTTCAACACCTAGAAGAAGACTGATCCGCCAGCCCCGCAGCGGATCCTTATATAGGGTAGCGGATGCCGCGCCACCTAGCGGGATCCGCCAGATCCGCAAGGTGACGAGGGATCCGCTACCGATCCGCCACTCCCACTACAGTACATTGCTGGTACAACATTTGGGCCTCATGCTAACCCTACATGCAGGGCTTATACACCCATGTTTTTTTTATAAACCTTCTAATTCCATGATACATCACAATAGGCTCAGCAGTAGTGGGTTAAGATGCAATACTTACAATGGCCACCACGATGAGAAGCAGGTGGAAGCACCCGGGTGGTAGAACTCACATCCGTTCCCAAACCGTGGACATGTTTGCCACCAGCGCCAATCTCTACGCGCCTGCCACGCAGAACAAGGAGGGGCTCTAATGTTACTACAAAATAATACATCAAGATATTTCAATTTCACTTAACATCAAAAAGTCTTCAACCCTGCCTTTTATTGATATCGTATAGATCTATTAAATGTTAGCTTTATATCGCTTCCATCAGATTCTAAATTGCATTGATAAAGTCTTGGAAATTGTGAATCAAGAACGAATGATCGCAAGGGAAGATTTATTTAAGTGTCATGTCATTTTGGCGCGACTACCAGCTTACAAAATGATTTAATCATTTTGGGGTGAAATAAAAAGCAATGTAACGAAACATACGAGAAATCCACCGGATTGTTGATCTCATAGTCAACCCATGCATTACACTCTGTAGGCCCTATTGTCCTGTTCAGTAGAGTGGTTAGGCTTGCAGCTATATTTCCCAGATTGACAGTGGCTGGCTGGATGACCTCTGCTACAATGTCACGGATGATGGGTAGCGAATTGGTCTGAAAGATCCTGAGGAGGAGTCTGGCGTCAAACCAGAGACATGGGTGGTAGTCGGACCATAACGCCTCCTCAGGGGGCTCGCTGCAATCAATACACCAGCACATTAGTGTGAGTCTGTTCTAGTATGGAACAATGCCTCCGCAATGTGCGAGGCTTGTTTATTAATATTCCATGCTGGTATGAACTCACACAACATCACATAGTATCATACACAGTTCTATTGCTCCAGATCACACTTTACACATTATGGAACACTATCACTAATTTGTTGGAAAGGTAGGTTGCTAAAGCTATGTAAGAACAATATTCAACCACTGGGTTACTCTGTAGATCAGTTGTGGCTATTAAATGCTTATGATCTAGATCTGATCAGAAATGATGATTCGAAAATGACTCCCCCTGTGATTTTTTATCATACAAGATTTTCTCGCTATTTAATGTTTTTATGCAGATTTCCTTTGGTAACATTGGGCACTAACCCAGTGGGCACCAAATTCGGTCCAACGCTGAATTTATCAACGTTGATTCAGTATTCTGTTACCACTGGGTTACGTCTGTTCAAACAAGTTTATATTTCTTTAAATTTCAAGCTTCATGCAGTGAATGAACTTACTCAGCTGAAGTGATCCTGATGGCACCAAACAACAGCAGCTTCTCTATAGCAGAGTCCTCAGTGATAGAGTTGGGTAATGTCGCTGAGCCGGTGTTAAGTACATTAGATGCCAGTTTCATTACCACTCCAAGTGTCCCTCTGAAATGGGAAATCAAATGAAGATGAGAATCAAAACAGCATACGTAGAAGGCTTCTGTGTCTATAGGCATTACAAAAATAAAGGCAAGGTGTGGTCATAACCAGCTCTTGATAACCATTTTAAGGACTAGGATGTACAAATACCGATGGCCGAGTAACCTCCAACACTGCATTAGTGCATCACAGTATGATTCATGCTCAACATGATATGGCTTGAGGGATAATGCTGACCTGAAAGGTTAAGTTATGCCAAAGTTATCATTTATTGTGTTACTAGTCAGCACTGCATTGGTGCATACTAACAACAAATAAAGACAGTATGAGTCGTTGAGAGTAATAAAAAAAAAGTTAATAAAGCAATAATCCACTTACAACTCTGTGAACTCAGCAATATCTATATTGACGTTGCCAGCACCGTTATTGAGGGTGAACCTCCACCAGGTTATCCTGAGGTCCCTGTAGGGTGCTATCAGCCAGCTATCAGGGTCCTCACGCCTTATCTGGTAACGAAGGTCAAAGCCAACTGAAATGTAAAGTGAATAGGCAATTAGTGATTGAGTACAGACTGCAGCATAATGTCCAGGGCTGTATTCATGCATCATAAAGACAAAATGACATACTGCATGAAATAATTATGCTGTCAAATATCACATGAATTATATATATGTAGACCAGGCATATATCTTTGTATAATATCATGTGACCATGTCCTTCCATGGGCTAAAGGTTAATTCTATTGTAAAATACTTTTTTTTGTCCAGGGATGAAGTGCCTCCTTAGAAGTGTCTTGCTTTCTACCTTGCCTTATGGTTTGTGGATAATTGAGTAGTAGTAAACTGGTCATCACAAGGTTGGGAGCATCTCCAGACATGAGTCCAGTTATACATGGTATAAAGTAGTCTAGTGTCACCATCAAAGGGATGGATTACACCATTCAAGGTATAAACACCTACTTCAAGTGCATGGCAATTGAATATACTATTCCATTAAAAGAAGTAATGTTCTCTTGACAGTGGTTTCAAACAGTTACATAGTTATTAACTGGCTAATGATGATATGAGCAAGTATAACAATATCAGAAGACAAAATACTGTTCTTTATGGACTAAATATGCAAAACGAAGGAGACCAAGATCATCTCTCTGTTCGTTAACATGTGGTGTGATATAAACAATGCCATGACATCAAAATGTTCATCATGTGAATGTTTCTACTTTTGAAACCTGCCAGAAACGTAAAACGTACGTATGTAGAAATCTGTCGTATAGCCATAGGTTGTTCCCCCATCAAGTGACACGCCAAGTTCTATGTATCCATAAACAGCTATGAAGGGAGTGATGCAATAAGCTGTGCTGTTATCCACGATGACAGCATTGACCTGTAAAATAGTATATAATATGTGCCTCTGCATGGATAAAATTCGACACGGGCGACATGGTGACACGGCCCTTTTATGCCATTTTAGATATTGACAGACACAGAAAATTTGGGATAAAAATCGACCTACAGAGATTTTTCTATTAATTCCTGTTATATGTAAAAATTGACACAGTGACACGGCCCTTTTGCTAAAAAACGACACGGCGACACAGTCAAAATTGTGGGGACCCATGTATAGGCACATTATATTCTTCTGATAAATAAATGGAAACTTTGATGTATATATACCCATCTTGCCTTGATCTAATGGCCACCGTCCACTGGGCTGCAATCGGCCGGAGTTATATAATTATGTGAAATGTATGGGCTTAATAAGTTCCCCCGTGGACGGTTGCCATAAATACGCTACGTCAAGTGTTAATTATCATTCATTTTATCTTATAATTCAGATCAAATGCACGTATCTCCTAACTTTAACTGAAATATTGAGTCAGAATATTGATGTCTATTTACAAACCGTTATTCCTCCGAAGCTGCACTTGACATCAGGATCGTTGCAGTAGCATGGTCCAAAAAGGAAAATGCGCTTTCCTCCACATTGTAAGGCATGGCGCTCACTTACCCTCAGGGGTCCTTTTGGAATATTGATGGACATGTTATAAATATTACTGTTAATAATTGTTAATAAATCAAAATATTCTATGATCTTGTCTGTGAAATATTCAGATCAAGAAACTGGGCTGATGTGAGACGCTGTATGGTGTCATAAACGCCTGAAGGGTTGGATTGATGCCTAAATGCAGCTCAGTCCTGTGGATAGACTTGCCAGGGATGCATGCATTCATGCATCATGAAAGCAAAGGATATAATGCATTGAAGGTTTATGTTGCCCTTAAAGATTTTGGGAAGTGACAATGTTGTTAGGTTTATTCTCAATTGAGCGATGGTATAAAATACCAGATTCATAGGTTTTTCTTCAAAATTTCGAATATGCTAAAGATAGATATGAAAGTGAGTTTAAATTGGATAGAGCTGTACACCTATCAATATGCAGGAATTAAAGGGGTTGTAATATTATGTAATATCAAAAATATCTATAGACAAGGGTCTTGAACATTGTTCTTCGTAAGTTGTATCAGTTGGTACGACCTAGAGTTCAACTCTTGAAGCCTGAAGTAAACACAGCCAAAAATAATTATCTCATTTCAAGAAAGCAAGATTATTAAACTTAAGAAAAATATATTGTCTTAAAACAAGTGGTTTGTCCACCAGATGAGTATAATAATCTTATTTTCTTGAAATGAGATAATTATTTTTGGCTGTGAACAGACTTTCTTGAGTTCACGAACGTTCGCATGTATCGCATAACTGTGGAGATTGTCGAAAATACATTTTAGATATTGCAGTGCTATAAATATTATGTTCCCCCTCTGCTGTATGTTTCTGTAAGAGCTCACTAGTCTTTAGGACTTCCACACTGAAAATAATGAATCTCAAATCTTAGTCCAAAGTTAGTAGGTTGTATTAAGGTTTTACTAACTTTTGTACAATCATTAGCAAAAACTACGTACCCAAAGTTCCTATCCTATCTTAGCGTTTTGCTGCTAACCCTTAGCTAAAAGTTAGCATTGCCCAGGTCACCTGAACTTATGAGGCTACCATAAAATCCTGTGTACACCCATATCTCACATATAACTCACACCCTGACTTTGAGAGAATCCTATAACCTCTATCTAGGGCTTGAAAATTGTGATTTTAGTACTGTACTATACTTCCAAAAGCCCTTGTATTGCCCGCTCCTAGACCTGAGAATATTGTATAACCTGCACTGGAATTTATGGTAGTCATTCATTAGTGCTTAGTACATCTATTACCAGTCAGTGACATGGCCCTGGTTGATATGCAACAACCACAGCATGAGTTACCTGTGCAACGGTCACTCCATCCATTGAAGCCAGTTTGTCTACATAACAATTATTGTCCTGTAGAAGTGGCCATATAGAGACTTGAGTCTATCTTTGATATATGCATTTTTCAAAAACACAAAAAGGTGTCCCATTCAGAAAACCTCATTGGAATAGGTTGATCAGTTTTTTTCTCAATCTGGCTAAGTAGCTACATACATACATACATTATGTTACACCCCTTATCATATTCAAAATTAGAAAAGGTTACCTCTAAGCATGATAACAAGTGCAATTACAATCTTATCATATAGATAAATATCTCATGATTTGCTTGTGCTGTCACCTCCCAGTGGGCACAGCAATACTTAATAAGTGACTAATAAGCTCTCCAATGAAGTGCTTATTATCCATCTATATTGTGGCTAGAATGTAAGAACTATTAGTCAGCTAATCTGCAGCACTTATTAAGCCCTTCAAAGCAGTGGTTATCAAGAGGTTCAATAATTCAGCTAATAAGGGCAACAAAAGTCAAATTTATTCAAAGATTATAATTGTGACACTACCGCACCTCGACCAAGTGACTTGCTCTGCAGTTCTTATTAGGCACTTCAAAGCAGTGATAAGTAATGAGCTGAAGTGTGCCACTATTTAAAAAGGAATTCCACTGAAACTTTCTGCTGTTTATTCAAGCATATAACATTCATAAGCAGCTCAGTATACATACATTGGAAATTCATGATTGTTGTACAAATTAATGTTGTCAATGGGAATCGAACTCCTTACCTTCAGATGTAAAGTCCAGTGTGCTATTGCATGAGCTAGTGGGGCTGATGATAAGTGGTGGTCCTAAACCTTACTGTACCCCTAGCATACCCTAGGTACAATGCAAAAGCAGCCCTTCATATATCATGCTCACACACTGGCTAAAAAGGGCTTTATTTGAATCTGATTGAATGAAAAACCCATTCAATTCATTTTGGAAATAGATGGGAAGTATTATTTTCTTCAGCTATGCACCCATTTTCTTTGCGTAAAGCAAAAGCAAAAGGTCCGGATGAGTTTTTCTCCAATTCTTTTCAGTTTTATCGAACCTCTCACAATATACAGAAAAGTGGGAATAGAAGTATTATATCAAAATTGAGTTTGTATTGACAGTGTACAAGTCATAGTCAACCATTGTGAACACATCCTAGCTCCTGACCCTGGCAAACCTGACACACCTGATAACCAACTGGTGACTGTGGTGCAATGTGCCTTGACCGTACTCACTGTCAGATAGCGTGGGATGGCTGCTGTCACAACCTTTTCTCAGAGTCTCCAGTGGTCCATTGTAGCCTTTTCCCCTCCCGGCTAGGAACACCTTCGTCAACACTGATATCTGCTATCTTTTTACCAGTCGCAAGTGTATTATGCTTCTACGGGCTGAAGCGGATCTGTGCAAGTCTCATGGGAATCCAGGACACCGAAGGTTCACTGCAGTCTGTCTACTGACACTTACAGACGCGACTCCTGTCAGGACAACTCTTGGGAAAATTTGGTGCCGTGGCTCCTTCTGGAATCGCACCCAGGACCTCTCACACACAAGTCCAGCGACTTACGCATTAGACCACCAAATCTCCTTGTAGAATCATGGTGTATTCCCCCCTCAAATAGGTACCAGAACAGAAGACAACAAGGAGACACAAAGTATTCTCAAAGATCACACAACTTACCCTTGGGTATTAATATGTTATGACATAAAGTGGTTCTTAGACAATACAAATACAGTCCTTATCAAGGGATGTCAATGCAGTGACTAATAAGAACTTCATTTGCGGGGCTTAATATCCATTATAAAGAAGATGATTAATCAGTTACTAACAAGCCCTGCTTTTGCAGCCCTGCAGAACCTCTCTAATAAGGTTTTACATGTGATGGTTATTAGACAGTGAAAAAGCAGCCCTTATCAGGGCATGTCGATTCACTGCTTAATAAGGACTTATCTTGCACTGACTGATAAGAACTTAATTTGCAGGGCTTGATATTCATAACAAAGACAATAGTTAATCAGCTATGAATAAGCCCTACTTTTGCAGCCCTGCATAACCCCCAAATAAGGTCTTACATGTGATGGTTATTAGACAGTGCAAAAGCAGGGGATGTTGATGCACTGCTTAATAAGGACTAAAAATGTAGGCCTTCTTAGTTATTATGAAAACCACCATTAATAAGTCCTGTTTCTGTAGCCCTTCAGCTGTTGTAGCTAACCAGAGCTGCATGGCCCCGCCTAATAAGGGAGGCATATGTAGCCCTGCATGTGCATCACTTATTAAAAGCTTAATATTCTGTTAATTATCGAGTACAAATACCATGCTAAATGTTACCAACTATTGTGTGCTGCCTGAATGGATAATACGCCCTGCAAGGTCATTAGCCACCAGAGCAGCTACTAATCAGTGGTGGCGTGCCCACTGGGCTGGTGTGGAGTTCCTGTGGGTAGCTGGTTAGTAAAAGGTTAGTCATAGTTTAGCAAAATCTTAGTTCGATGTAATAATGCTGATAAGTTAGTGGTTTTGACTAAGATATGTTAGCATTGACTAACCCCCGGAATTTTCAGTGCACCAATAAAAATGAACTCTCAAACTACTGACCTGGTATACAGTCGGGACGGCTATACACTGACCCATCTATCTGGTATAAGTACTCAGCAAGCTGGCCAAAGTTTCCGAGTAAAGTGTCGATCAGGGATATATCCTCAAGGTTTACCCTTGTCTGTATTGATCCGCCCATAGCATCATTCCGGTCATAGCCAACCTCTACTATATACAGAATGGTTTGCTGGTTTGCATCTGCGAACTGGACACCAAGAAAAATCAGTTGTACTCATATTGAAAACGTTGTTAGACTGAGTCACACACTAAATTTGCAGTCTAAAATCTCTCATAGACTGTGTTTTTGTCGGCTATAATATAATTTCCTTTACAAATTATTTCAATTAGCAACTGTTTCTTTGCGGTCAAACTAATTGTCTTGGAATAAGAGAAATTTGTAAATTATATTTCATGTCCATATCATGGAATGTAACCCTCTCAGGTTAGGATTCTTGGGAGGAACTTGTGTTATGTTTAGCTATCCTCTTGAGAAAACTTCCAAATTTTGACCACTCCGAAAGGGTCCAGAAAGATTTATCCCCTTTCTGAGTTTCAGCAAATAGGCCCGCTTTGCACTAAAGCACAAAGAGGCGGCCTAAAAAGTATAGATCGCTTTCAAGGGACGGGGGGGGTCGGAATATGCCCCTATTGATGAATAATGACTGTGCACTCCCTAAAAGTGCAGCGAAAGGATGGATGGTGGGTATTGGAACATTGTAATAGTTCTTACGTATTAGGTACACGGATATGGAAAAAAAAAGATATGAGAACAATATGTTAAGTACTAGTATAAAATTGTGTTGTAATTAAGTAGATGAAGGTGTGACTAATGAAGTGGGAGGGGTGGACGGTTCAGTGTAACCAAAGAAGGAACAAAATCTATTACTGGATCATTTTGCTTTAGAATGATATGAATTCTTGTATAGCTACCTCAAAGTTTAGAATAAAATATGCCATCAATATGTCAAATTATGATAAGGATCAAGGAGGTATACACCCCAACATGTTATTTCTCAAAAGTGTAGTGCGTTCATAGAGGATTTCCTACCATGGTTCCTACCTGACCCAGCTTTAAAAAAAAAGGTTTATTGACCATAATTTCATGTAAAATTTGAACACGTTCTTCCAATACGGTCATGAATATAATTATGTACACAAAGTTGTAAATTAGATATTAAAGTTTGTCGTAGGCTCTAAAAGAGTTTATCTTCTTAATTGAGTATTACTTTTTGGCAGTCCTACTAGTACGACTGGCCTCATGTTACAATGTACCACTAATGAATTCAGTCTTTGTAGCATATATTCAACTTTGTGTTAATACTTAATGCTTTAATACAGATAATGGCCACCACTTGTGCATAACCCCTATCCATACTGCTTTACCATGTCCTGGAGTATTATCAATAATATTCAGTTTAAATTATGTTCTTATCATTGGTAATGGCGAGGATAGTCCGTGAATTCATGCAATATGCAGCATGAGTGACTCTTTGTATCATGCTGACTCAACAAGGTTGATACACTTCCAAAGGATTGACACGATGCACCAATACCTGCTGCACTGTGTTGATGTATCATGGTAATGTGGAGAGATATAATACACAAGTTGTTAATAATTACCAAATCAAAATCGAGTTAATTATTCTACATGTGTAACATGAGGCTAATGTATTCACTGATATGAGAACTTCCATTTTCATCTATTTCAAAATTGAGGTAATTCAAGTAATCAAAATCCAACAAGTAAACAAAGAAATGTTGTGATCGAAACTGGCTCTTACCTCATTCGGGATTTCACCTTCAAAAACTTCAAAATCGGGGATAATACCGTAGATGTATAACACAAATGTTAAGGTCCCGTCAGTTCCTATCACTCCTTGGAAGAGGTGTCTCTGTGAGACATAAATCATGGAATAGAAATAAGATAAAATCATAATATAGATCACCATGCTGATGACAAAATGGCTCGGTGCATCAAATCATATTTCCATCCTTTAACATTTAGACATAGTGCTGTAATGCACTATATCCTTTGTCATCATGGTGCATGAATGAAGCCCTAGTGAGCAACTCGGCAGGATACTATTCATGCATTCATGACAATAAAGAAATAATACTGTAGTGGGTCGCCGCTGTACTATTTCTATGGAACCAGTTGGAGTTATATTTGGTATATGTGTTGTCGTGTATCCAGGCCGCACTCCTGTCTACTGCCGAGTATAAGGTTATATAAGCCCACCTGAGGAATGGTGGAGCGCGGCCTGGTTATGTGCATTGAGCCGTGACCGCCACGTGTCACCCGACATATCTCGGGTACGGTGTCGGCTCGGATGCACCGGCGCGTGGTTACCCGGAGTTCCTCGGGAACTCAAGTGTTTACGAGTAATGGAGAGAATTACATAACGACCAGTACATAAGACCTGGGGTTCTGCTAATCGAGGACCCAGTCTTGCTGCGCACTTCGGCCAGCTTGACTGCTCCACAACAGAGCTTCCCCGAACTCTGTTGTACCTTTTAGGCCTAGTCCTGTCGCTGCTTCCACCTTGGTCACCCTGCGTCTTTCTCTGTTCCACCCTCTGGGGGAACTAGAGGAGATAGACGCATTGGTGTACAACTCCGGGTACAGAATTCCCTCTGTGGAGTCTGATCCAAGTGGAGTTAACCAAGATGGAAGAGAGCCTTGGAACTCGGGAATTATGTACTAGACCGTGAGTGTATACCTCCTGTATGTTCATATGACCACTGGTGTTCAGAAGCCTATTTGATTATTGCTATCCGTCTGTATGATTACGAGCCGTATGTCAGAATGAATAAAGTGTAATTTCTGAACAACCTATTTTCGAATCTGGAGTTTTTCATAGCAGATGTCTATCTTAGAATAGCCAACAGCTACACTGGTGCCGTGACCACTTTGGGTAAGTATTGATTTACATTTATTTTTTTGTTACTCTTCTTTCTGAAATTGAGAGGTAAGCTCTTATATGTTTGAACCAGAATTGGTAGGTTTCAAGGATAGCTATTACAGGTTGCTTTTGTGTGGTGAAGATATGTCAGATACAGAGGTACCTCCCCCGTCGGTTACTAACCAAGGGGAGGGGATGCGTCCTAGATTACGATCTAGGGTGAGGTTTAATGCTAGGCAGAAGGTACATACTTTCAATCAGAGTAGGGAAATTGGACATGGAGGAGAGGAGGAGGCCCACGAGGTGAGATCTGAGGATTCACAAGGGGATCCTCCAGCAAAACGTCCAGCTCTAGAACCAGATAGGGGTATGGAGGGACCTGTCCAGGTGGGGGACACCTCACGGGAGGATGTGACGCTTGGACAGGTGACCATGGAAGATGCTGGAGAAGATAGTGACTCTAGTATACCTAGTCTGGAGGGTACAGTAGATATACCAGTGAGATGGGAACGTAGACCAGTACCCACTGTAGAAGCAGTGGGAGGGACTAGAGTGGTAGTCCCAGTTAGTCAGGAAGGAGTTGAGGTTGTCAAAAGAGACGACCTAGAGGAAACTCCTGAGGAAGGGGAAGAGACCGCTGAGGTAATCTCCAGAGGAGATAAGCTGTTCCCGGATCCTTTTAGGTTGACAATACCTGGTCTAGAGGTTCCGCCTTATGAGCCCAGGGGAAGGTTGAGCCTGGAGGACATAAGGACGCTCCGATTGAGAAACGAGCATGAGCATATGAAGGAAGGGATAAGGCTAGAGGAAGAATCCCTCAGGAAGTTGAAGGAAGAAAGGGAAGCTTTTGAAAAGAGTTTTTTGGCAAAAAGGTCAGGAAACATTGGGGAACATGCAGCTCAGATCAAACATCTGGAACAGATTTCTGTCAATGTGGGTCTACTTGAGGGTACTGAAGTCAGACTGAAGTCTGAAACAGAAAAGCTAGTGGTGCGGAATAAAGAAATTAGTTCCGAGATTCTAGCAAGACAGTTACAAGTAGCGGAGTATGATGAGTTGTTGAAGAAGCAGGATAGTAAGCTGGGAGAGTTAGAGGCGCTAGCTCAACAAGCTGAAAATCACATGGTGAATAAGCTAGAACCAAAAGGGACGAAGGAAATTGGGGACCCAGTGGGAAAGGCGCAAGAGGTGTCTAGAGATGAGACCTTTGTGACTGCCGACGAGCCCTCAGTAGTTATAGTCAATACGGTGGAGGAGGTAGTGAAACCACCTGTCACTGAGGATCTAGATAGTTCCATGGTAATACATACAGCAGATATGTTATCCAGTGTGAGTGGACACTCATCGATGCATGGCAGTAAGTTTGATAAGAATGAGGAGTTCATGTTAGAACTGTGTGGTAGAGTTGAAAAACTGTTTCAGGAGAAGTTAGATTGCTTTCTTTAAGAAACAGAATCAGTGAGTGTGGAGAATGACACTAAGGGAGTAAAAGGAGACGTTCCGGTAGCCCAGGCTACAGGGAATAAGCCTCCTGTGGGACCAGTTAACACTGCTCCAGCTCCAGGTGCTCATTCTACTCCAGCTCCAGGGACAAGGCAAGTTCCTACAGTTCCGGTAAATGTGTCTACGGTAGGTAGACCAGGTTTGCCCGGTGGAGCATACATGAATGCTCGGCCGCCAGGTCAAGGGAATCTGGCCGGGCCTAACACCTCCTACGGGGGATGGGGCAATGTGGGACCGGATAACTGTTATGGGAACGCGAGGCCTATGTTCAATATACCACCTCCCCCATTACCTGGCAGTCATGTAACTCCAGGAAGCATGTATACACCAAGGACCGGAGGTACTAATCAGAGTGGGACACCCTATCAACATAGGGGAAATATGTCAATGGAAGATGAGGCAGTGTTCCAGAGCAATCCAGCAATTAGAAGATTGGGGATTGATGCGGTACCGAATGACGTGGGGAACTTTAAGGCAGTGGACTATGCTTTGAGTCAGGCTGATATACCGTTGAGAACGGGGATGACACCTGTGAGGAAGCAGGCGATCAAGATGAAGCAGTATGATGGCTCGGTTCCATGGAGAAAATGGTTCACACGATTTTCAGCAGATTTGAGACATAATGGTTGGGAAGGCGATGAGTGCCTTGCAGCTTTGTCATGGTGTCTGCGGGATGGTCCTGGTGATCCCGCCCTAACAAGCTTTGAATTAAGCGGGGGAAGAACGTACAAGGGATTAGTGGAAACAGCTTCTTGGGCTTTAGGTTCCACATCCGGTGCGGATCCCGCATCTGAGCTAGAGGCAAGAGTTCAGAAGCCCGGTGAAGGGCACAGACAGTTTGGAATGGCTCTCAGAGTGCTAGCAGCAGAAGCATTTGCATCTATGAGTCCAAGTGATCCATGGCTGGTAAGGAAGTTGTCCAGCCTGTATATAGACGGACTTAAAGACGAAAGATTGTCGAGCGAGATTGCTTCACAGTGGAAGACCACTATGTCACTAGCAGATATCTTCGAGCTTACGGAAGATGCTCTGAGAAAGAGGAAGCTGTTGAAAACTGTAGAGGCAGCCCCTGTAGCAGTAATAGAGATGCCCATAGAAGAGGTTGAACTGACTACAGAGGGAGTGCAAGAGGTGGCAGCAATAGATCCTAAATGGAAAGGACGTCGTTCTTTTTATGTAAGACGAAAGGTTCCAGGATCAGACGCTCAAGCGCCAGAGGAGGGTGCATTGAAGACCATGATCGGAAAAGTCATGGAAGAGCGTAGTAAGGCTGAGAAGGCTGAAAAGGTCGCAACTCGTGGTCGCGGTAAGGGGAAACCCAACAAAGACACGAAATGCTATAATTGTGGGAAGAAGGGTCACTTTGCAAGGACATGTTGGTCCAAGGATACTAAGAATGTATCATCGGTCGAGAAACAAAAAGACGGACCCTCTTCTGACCAAAGCCCACCACCGACGGAAAACTAACAGGGGTTGTTGTCGATGACAAGATAACAACCCCACCTGTGATTGTCAAAGGTACTATCAGGGGAGAATCAAAAGATTCCATTTCATGGGAACCGCTGGGGTTAGCCGCACCTGAGTCTGATCCGCCAGGTGGAGATGGGCCCCAGGGAACGGACGAGAAAGGTGTTGAAGATTTAGCTCATCTGGACACCGTCCGCAGAATTGAGTTGGCGGAAGAAGTAGAAAGGTTTTGTGCTTCGCGACTCAAACCCGATGATCCTATAGTTAAGTTTCTCAACTCGAGGGGATATGACTTGGGCGGTGAAGCTGGAATCCAGAGATTTGCCTTGCAACCTTCTCCTTTACAAGGGAAGAGATGGTACTTGCCTGTGCAGATTCAGGGCTGCTTGGGGGAATTTCTGATCGATACTGGAGCTAGTCACTCCATGATGGGTCACCATTTCTTCAAGAAGCTCGCAGGTCTGTCGACTAACCCTGTGGGGCCTGGGTCGGTCAGAAGTGCTGATGGGTCTCATATGCGGACACATGGCAGACAGGTGATACCCTTTTGGGTGAATCAACATTCATTTGTTGTTTCAACAACTGTAGCTGAATTGACGGATGAGGGAATCTTGGGAGTAGATTTTTGTTCTCTGTATGGAGCGGTATTGGATAGTGTGACAGGGGAACTCACTCTTCGGTATCCACAAGAGATGAAGGTCCAGTGTGTACTCCGCCGGATTTCAGGCGTCTCGTCTGTCTCTCAGACAGTACGAATTCCTCCCCGCCATGTGTGCAATGTAGTTGTATACTGCCGGGAAATGGAATTTGACCGCATGGGGGTGGTGGAACCGAATCAGCAGCATTTGAGTAAGCTGGGGTTGGTTTCCACCAGTGCCTTAGTGCAGAGTTCAAGACGAACAGTAGTACCAGTCAGTAATATGACTTTTCAGGATGTGTACCTGGAAAAAGGGACGACCTTTGGGGACGTAACATATGCTGACGTGGTAGGAAGAGCTGACTCACCAGAAGTAGAGTTAGCAGTAAAGAGAGCAGTGGAAATAGGAGCTTTGGATCCATCCGCTATGCCAGTGGTATTGCAAGACACTGGGGAGCAGGATAGGAAGGAAGGATATGGATTGCCACTGCATCTTTTACCATTAGTAACAGATAGCCACTTGGAGACGGAAGAGGACAAACAGAGTCTGGCTCAGCTATTGTGCGAGAATGCAGACTTGTTCTCTGCTCCAGGGGAGCAATTGGGTAGAACTGACCGAGTAACTCATCGGATAGACACCGGTTCTAGCCCACCATTGCGCTTGCCATACCGGCGCCTCCCGTTGTCTAAGAAGCAGGCATTGGAGGATGAGGTGGACAAGATGTTAGGGGAAGGGATAATAAGGCCCTCAGATAGTCCATGGGCTAGTCCGGTGGTAATGGTTACCAAAAAGGATGGCACCTGTCGGTTCTGTATAGATTACAGGAGACTAAATGGGATTACGAGGAAGAATGCCTACCCCTTGCCACGCATTGACGAAAGTCTGGATTCCTTGGGAGGCAATCACTGGTTTAGTACCTTAGATCTCCAGTCAGGGTACTGGCAGATTGGGATGCACCCAGAGGATAAGGAAAAGACAGCATTCACAACCCACAGGGGGTTGTTCGAGTTCAATGTAATGCCATTTGGCTTATGCAATGCTCCGGCTACTTTCGAGAATATGATGGAGACAATGCTAAGGGGATTGTTGTGGAAAAACTGTCTAGTTTATCTAGACGACATCATAGTTTTCGGGAAAACTCGGGAGGAGTGTCTATCAAATTTGAACAAGGTGATGGATCGACTGAGATCCTACAACCTTAGACTGAAAGCTAAGAAATGCAAGTTCTTCAGGCAATCAGTGGAATATCTGGGCCGAATAGTCAGTGGCACAGGTATTTCGGCGGATCCAGGGAAATTGGAGGCTGTAGCTAATTGGGCAACGCCAAAAGACCAGAAAGAAGTAAGGTCATTTTTGGGTTTTTGCTCGTACTACCGCGATTTCATTCCCGGATTTGCTGAGGTGTCGGCTCCATTACAGGCGCTGGTAGTAGGAAAAAGGAAGGGAATGTTGAAGCTACCACCGTTTATTTGGACGGAATTAGCTGGACAGGCTTTTCAGAAGCTGAAGGAGTTATTCACGGTAACTCCTGTGCTGAGCTATCCTACTGAGGGTGATCAGTTCATCCTAGACACCGACGCTAGCAACGATAGCATAGGCGCTGTCTTATCCCAAGTGCAGGAGGGTAGGGAAGTGCCCTTGGCATTTGCTAGCAACAGCTTGAGTAAAACTCAACGCAATTATTGCACCACCAAGAGAGAGTTGTTGGCCATAGTAGTATACACAAAGAAATTCCGCCATTATTTGTATGGTGGGAATTTTATTCTACGAACAGACCATTCATCCTTGAGATGGCTCCTTAATTTCAAGGAAGCAGAAGGGATGATGGGTAGATGGATCTCCGCGTTGTCTGAACTAGGGATAGAGAATACCCAGATTCAGCATCGGAGCGGAGTGAAGCACGTAAATGCGGATTGTTTGTCCAGGAGACCAATCCGAAGATGTGCAAGAATGGACTGTGAAGACTGTGGCATACATAACGCGTTGGTGGCTCCAATAATGAATTTTGATCCGGCCTGGGAAGAGAACTTGGTGTTTTGGTCGGCGGAGTTCATACTTGAAGCTCAGCAGGAGGACGATGGTATCAATATGATACGGAATCTGATCCTGGAGAGAGCTGCTCGTCCCGTCAGACCTGCTCTGTCATTAGAATGTGTGGAAGTAAGGAACTTAGTGGGCCAATGGTCGCAGTTGGTAGTGCGAGACGGCCTATTGTGTAGATGGAAAACTCTTGAAGGCAAAGCCAGAAGAAGGCTACAGATAGTCTTGCCAGCTTCTCTGAGATGGGAGGTATTCGAGTTTTTCCATGGTCATCAGACTTCCGCTCATTTTGGCAGGAAACGGACTTTGGACAAACTAGCGAGGAGATATTACTGGCCTGGGATGTCTAAGGATGTAATACGTTGGTTGAGTGAATGCCCGACGTGTTGCCTGGTGAAACCGGGCCCTGGGAAAGGTAAAACATCTCTCAGACAAGAACTGTTCGGAGTCAGATTTGCGAGGATAGCCATTGATATAATCACTGGCTTCCAGACAACTCCAAACTCCAACGTGTGCATGATGGTGGTACAAGACTACTATACAAAGTACGTGAAGGTGATCCCAATGAAGGATCACACGGCATTAACTTGCGCACAAGCTTTGGTTGAGGAGTGGGTACTAACATTTGGCGCACCTCTCATGTTACATTCAGACCAGGGTAGGGAGTTTGAATCGCGTCTCTTTCAAGGGATGCTGGAAGAATTGGCCATAGTTAAGACACGCACTAATCCGTACCGACCGCAGTCGGATGGGATGGTTGAGAGATTCAACCGCACGTTGATTCAGGGGCTGACCACACTGGTTAATTCTAATCAGGATGACTGGGACACGTTTTCCCAGTATGTGGCTCATGCATACAACGGTACGGTGCATGCTTCAACTGGCTGCACTCCTAACAGCTTGGTATTTGGATCTGAGATCATAATGCCTGCAGATTTGGTCTTTGGCAGTGTACTGCGGAGAAAGGATGTCCCATGCCGTGTGGCATTTGCGGAATCTCTGCGTAGAGAATTGCGGGAAGGCTATGCATTGGTGAGAGGCCATTTGAAGAAAGCGGCCATCCATCAGAAAGTAGGGTATGATACAGGCTTGAGAGAGAGGAAGTATGTAGTTGGACAGAAGGTGGTGAGATTGAAGCCACCTGTACATGGAAAAATCTCGAAAGGTTGGGATGGGCCATTTGAGGTGACAAAAGTAATATCGGATGTTACTGTGTTGTTGAAAAATGTGAAAGGCAAGATAGTTGCAGGCCATGTGGATCGCCTGAAGCCTTGGCTAGGTCGCCGGCCCGGCGATGAGAATGAGCCTTTGGTAGAAGTGCCAATGCCCCAACCCAGGTGGGTGCGTAAAACACAGGTTACGGCACCCCCGCCTACAAAGAAGACTAGAAAAGCAATGCCAGCTAGAAAAGTCGATGGTAGGAAGAAGAAGAAGAAGTTAGTTACTGAAAAGGGAACTAGGGAGGTTCCTACAGTAATTGAGAAGAAGAAACCCCAAGGACCCATACGTAGAAGTGCTCGTATAGCGGGTCGAGGTGCTGTTACGTAAGAGCGGCGGGGCTGGGTTTGTTTGTTGTGGTTACCCGAAATAGTTCGGGTCTCCAAGGACTTACCCGGTAAACCCCGGAAAGTTGCGTAACTGGTGCTAATTGTCAAAAACACAACGAGAAATACCGGATTTTATTCTTTAGTCTTTGTGACGGGAATAATGGTGAAATTGACCAGTAGATGGCATTGGGGTACCCAACGTTCTGCTTTACTAAAGTTAGTTTTGAATGTTTACATGCTATGGTCTGTGAGTTGGTTTCCCATTTAGTACTTGTCGTGATGGTTTCGGATTAAAATCCAATCAAACCTAGTCAGTAAGTTTTCTAAGGATAAATATGAGGATCCTAATAAGAAATATTATGTAGAAAGTACGGGTGTAGAACTCGTTACAACAACATGAGAATGGGACTCATACGTATTCCGAATTTGTTCGGACAACCAAAGAAATTTACTTTGACACGTATTTTTTTATAATGTTTGTTTAAACAGCGTTCTAAAAGTTCATAAGCTACAAATAATACAGCCGTGACGAACTAAAGAATTGCTATTACTTGAAATGATGTGTAAAATACAATCCGAGAGAACCCGGCGAAGATTGCAACTACTACGCAGTTTACTCCGCCACCCGGTTTTCTTCGGATAATACCGGATAACTTCTTCGGGAAGGGCTATCCGGTACCCGTGATCCTTTGCGCTTGGATGCGCACGCATGCTGGTTTGGCGCGGAAAGCGTCAGTCCTGCACATACCGTTGGAGAGGGTGGATGCGAAGGCACCTCTCTCCGCGTATGTAATCACCGGTTAGAACATCTACATGTGAGGGAGAGAGGAGACACTAAAGTGAGGTAGTACAGGAGGACACTTTTGTAACAATTTTCCTGATTCTACTACTCATTTAAGCTCATTTTTAGAGTGGGCTCCTCTGGGCCGCCCTCTGTGTAGTTATCATGGCGGATAACTATCCGTCGGGAGACTCCCATAGAAGGAGTCACTCGACGGAAGTTACCCCTCTGTCGCAGGAACAGAGAGAATTGTTAGCTTTGGGGGACCTGGAGTCAACAGCTCCGGTCGATTATGATCTTCCAAAACGATTTCGGGATGCAGATTTACCTAAATTCGTGTATCAACCACCAGCTAAGATGAAGAATAGGGGTGTGAAACGCCGAAATCACAGTAATATCTCTGAGATAAGGAGAACTGAAAAGGTTAAAACCACACAGTATCTCCTAGCTCGGGGAGAACATGTAAGGAAACTGGTAGATATGGGTTTATCAGTGGCGCAGGCTAGGGGGTTCGTGTCAGGGCCGGGGTTAAAAGGACTCGAGGCCGGGGGATTTCCCTTGTTCCAGGTTGGGAATATTGCGTCACCACCTACTTCGGGAGTGACCCGGACTGACCCGAATATGCCCGGGATACCGGTGCACTCGGTCAGTGACGTTCCAGTGGGCGCTCCGTGGGGTGCTATGTCGTATGACCGTGCGGATGGTTTACATCCGGTGCATGGTAACTTTGTACCCGATTGGAATGCCCCTACACAGTCAACTCCGGAACGTATTCCAACCATGGCAGTAATGCATTTAGCAGCTAAATTTGAGAAATTTAAGCCGGATACAGTGATTCCCGGGAGTAAGATATGCAGGGGGGCATACATCCAAGAGTTGGACAAATTCAACGAGAAGAAATGTACTAAACTATTCAGATCTCCTTCCGATAATTCTAAGTCCAGACCCTATACAGGGGAGGTTACTGGGGAGATAGGGAGCCGAGGTAGGCTACCATCCTACGAAGATACAGAGAGGGATATGGAGTTCTGGTTAGAGCATACTAGTTCAGGGGCACATCAAGCTTACAAGTTCTGGGATGAGGTTATAAAGCAAAGTATGGGGACATACAGGGCTGCCGACCTCTCCAACGAGGATAGAGATCGGTTGAAATGGGCCTGGATGACATTTGTCCCGCCAGGTATGCCTACTTATAAACCTGGTAGAGGTTGGAGAATAGGTTCGGGGCAATGCCCATTCAATGAGTGTATGGATAGAAATCCAATAGCTGAGTATTTGGACCTGTACCAGTTCGCACGACATCTAGTGGAGTTCCACGCGCACTCCAAAATGATGTGGCAGTGCCGGGCCAAGTCTAATCGCTCAGTTAAATGTATGAAGGATGGTGAACCTTTCAGCACATCTAGAAAGGGTTGTATGGTAAGGCATTTAGTGGATGTACACCATATGAAGGCTGAAACTGCCATGTCCAATCTAGATATTCTCGAGAATAGTCCGGAGGCCTTAGGACTCACGGACAGAGAAAAGTGTGTGAGGGTACCACAGGGGTTGGCATACACCTTGGTGTTCAACCATAACCCGAGAAGGTTGTGGTTGAATCGAAAGGCGTGGCCATACTACATTCAGGACTTTCCAGAGAAAGCCTCTGATTATCGTAGTAAAATGGAGTTGGCCACTCCTCCTAAAGGTAAAATGCTGTCTGAAGGTAAAACTGTGGACCATGGAGTGTACACTCCTGTCTCGGTTACCTTAGGAGAGATGCGGACCACAGGTTCAGAGGAGTCCTCAGCTTCTGCTGGGTTAGACTCATCACCTGACGGCCGATCGACCCCAACCAAAAGACGTGCTCCAGGGTCTTCCTGTGGGTTTAGTAGGAACACTACTGAATCCAACAAGGAGGGCTCTGGCGGATCATTACCGAGGGTTGCTGTTAGCCCAAGGCTAGCCATAGAGGAGAAAATGGTAAATGACCTGTTGGCTTCTCCTGTAGAGGAGGAGGATGACTGTGTATTTGTGGGAGAGGAGGTAATACCTCCTACCACAATCTCTGAAGCTAGAGGGAACCCGGGAGTGTCAAGGAAGATATTAAAGACAGAAAATACTTCTACTGATAGTCAAGGGTATGTAACAGGGAAGATAGAGTCAGTAAGTGGGAAAGAGGATTCCAAATCTGAAATGACCTATAGAACGATTGATTTCCAATCTGAGGGAGATGATTGGGTGGACCAGAAATTCACCCCACCCACAGGCAGGGTTCAATCAAGTAAAATAGAGATGAGGAAGGAACAGGAGATTGGTCGTAGACTATCCTCCGTTCCATCACCATCTACCTGTATGGGGGGTCTCTCACTAAACTCTCCATCATCTGGAGTGGGTGAGGAAGATATCTCTTTGGAGTCGGTCCCTCTGCCTAAGCTGACTGGTGATATTGATCACCCTGAGAATATAAGTATCAGGAATCTTCTGAAAGAACAGTATGTCACTGGACTTAAAAGTTCATTTGACACACTGGATCTCGCTTGTCAACTAGCTCTGCAAGGAGCTAGGGCTCAAGCTGAGCAATTGGTAAAAGAAAGTCGTTTGGCCGAATTAGAGAAAGTGGAGACTGCTAAAGCAGAACTCCTATCTAAAATGTCCAAAATGACTGAGGAGAATGAAGCCCTCAAAAGACAGTTGGGACAACGAGATGACATGGTAGCAACCTCTAGCAGAATAGTAGATGATTTGAGATTGAATATTGAAAAATCTCGTATGGAAAGTCAATTTTTAATTGATGATCTCAAAGTCAAGTTGGATCGCAGTAAGGATATGGTCAGTTCTGCTGAACATAAGCTAACTGCTGCCAGGACTGAAATTAGTCTAAAAACCAAAATTATTCGGAAGTTAGAACACGAAATTGGTGGTCTAACAGAAGAATTTTCTAGCTATAGAAAGGAAGCTCAGCAGAACGATGACTTCTATGAAGAGTTGGCTGAGTTTTTCGAAGACTGCTATGAGATACCATTGTCAAGTTGGTACGACGAGAGTGTGTACAGGGTTGAACGGGGTTCTGCCCCTCTTCCCTTAGGATTTGACGGTGATGCATACGCACAAAGGTTGAGAGCTGACTCCAGGGCTAGTAATACCCCTAGGAGTCCTCCACCTCCATCTACAGAAGACGAGACGCACCTGGCCGACTGCAGTTACGTGGCTGCCACCTCCATGGCCTGTGGGTCATCGGAGTTGGTTCCTGTGACGTCTGTTCCTAAGACGTCCGTTGCTGTGACGTCTGTTCCGGTGTCACCCGTCCCTGTGACGTCTGTGGCTGTGACGTCTGTTCCTGTGTCACCTGTCTCGGTGACACCTGTTGCTGTGACGTCTACCTCTGTGTCGTCTGATGCTAAGACGATGCAGTATACTACAATGGGGGTGGACACAACCGTGTCTTCCTTTGAGACTATGGATACTCCAGCCGGGGTGTCCACTCTAGCGAGGATGGTGGTGAATGAACTGCAGGCAGAGTCATATAACTCGACTCCTGTCTCAACACCAATACTCGACACCACCTCTTGTTAGTCACCTTGCCAGATAACGGAAAGTGAGACTAGAGAGGCGGTTCAGATACTGATGGAGCTGAACGATGCAATTGCAGAGGCTGACCTAGGTCTGTCTATCCGTGATGCTGAGGCGCTTATGGCTCCTGAAAACGAACTTGAACAATCCATGATGGTGGATCCTCCAATGGACCTACCCGTGACGACTGGTTCTATGTCTGGGAACCATCGTCCATCTACCCTGGACATTCCGGTATCCATGGCGGGTGTACCTATGGGTACTCAAGTGCATTTTCCTAACCCTGATGCTTTGCAGCTAGGGTCTGGGATGGACATATCCATTGAGATGAGTGACAATCGATCTAGTGAATGCATGTCTCCAGTGTCCAGAAATGAAGAACTTTTGCTGAGTGGCGAGTCATAAAAACATTCCCAGTTGCAGCATATATGGAACCTCTACCATGTGTCGTCATCAAGGTTGAACTTTTGCAGTAGTGGGGTTATTAATACACCACGGACCGTATGATGCTTTATACCATAGACTATGGGTCACAGGATGACTATATATACATATATATTTATAAAAGACTGAGATGACAAGAACAGTGGATCATTATCACCTATTTATGAAAAGACTTTGATATGATCTAGGTTTGCAGTTGTCGTCATATAAGAAACTGTTAAAACCATCACCAAAGAGTGTTCTATTTTGCCATAAGACAGTATTTGTAAAACGGGTTCTGTTTGATTTGATGACATGTGCTATAGGTATGAGTATTGTATGCCGAGTGTGATACTCTGAATTAACCGTCCAATGAGTAAAGGTATGAGGGACTGGATCCTGATGATACCTACTGAGGTGAAAGGTTGCTTGACTGCATTCGTACTATGTGTAGATCTGTGGTAATAACATATCAATGAACCTGAAAAACGTAAAATTTATTCAGGTACTAGGAGTGGAAATTGCGTAAGTTGTTATGGAGATCCGTAGGCTCCCGTTGATTACTTTCAGAAGGAAGGTATCGAGTGAGGAGCCGGATCATTCTATTTTTCAGCTTGCTGCGTTTTTGATCGTTGAACTAAGTGTGGAGACTAATTCTCCCTGAAACGTTGAGATATGTTGCCATGACACTTGATCTGATTGCTTTCAGCATTCCTATATGGAGAATGTCACTTGTGTTATTGTGTAGAGTACGCCGAAAAGGACACCTATGTGACCATGGTGCATAAGGTTTTGGAGTCCTTGATTGGATTAAAACTGCATTTACCGGATCTACACTATATGTTCATTTATTCCAAAAATATTGATCTTTCAAACCTTACTCTGGCACGTAAAGCGAGTGAGTCTATTCAAATAGACGGGTTGGGTCAAGGTTTACTATAAAGTCGACACTTGCCACCTTTTTGTTTCCAATATGTCTTGTACTAAAAAAAAATTGGTAACTTTTAAGGAGAAGTGCTCATATTTGATCTGTATGTATACGATACCTGTTGTAACAAATCGTTTTCGATGAGACATGGTTAGTATGCGATAAATATGTCTTAAAGGTTTTATATATTTTTTTATGATATATAGTCAAGTTTGTTTTATAGGGCTTGACTGGCTGTGTGGAGTTTATCCTCTTAGTCCCATAAATCATGACTGTTATTGAAGGATGATACTCGATTATTGTGTAACTGGATCCTGATGGTTGATATGATTGACGTTAATATCAAAAAGGATGAATACATATCTATGATACCCAAGAAATATATTAGTGGTTCTGATAGAAAGAGTTACGCTTGCCTCCACTATGTATGTGTTTGGAGACAATATATTTGTTTTTTGGGTTGTTTGGAGATAAAATTTGTCATTTTATCAAGGTAGTATAATAATACTGCACTTGGTGCTGCTATTTAGACGCTATGATATTGTCTGAAGGGGGGTAGTGTAGTGGGTCGCCGCTGTACTATTTCTATGGAACCAGTTGGAGTTATATTTGGTATAACTGATCAAGGAAGATAAAGACAAGTTCTACGCGGCTGAGCGAAAAAGGAAAAAGGATAGCAAGCGCCGCACCCTGGAGTTGTGTAACACCCCAGAGAAGGAACTCCGGACTGCGGTTGCGACAGGCTACGTAAGTCTAATGGCATACATTTATTTATATATTTATATATATTTATTTATAATGTAATTTATACCATAGATACTAGTACTGGTACTAGCTGTGTGTCATTACAAATAACTTGTACAATACATGCATAGATCTATAGATTTATAAACTGTGTAAATAATATATCATAACATATTATGTTAAATCATACAATATCCTCTTTTTTATAAAGGTCCAGGCTCACCGTGAGAGAAAGAATCTGGCTCGCCTTGCAGGTGACCAAGCTCCCATGGAGGAACAGCCTGGCCCCTCCGTGCCTGTGCCCGGGGACGTACCACCTGGCCCCTCAGTTGAGCCGGCTCCTGCAGAGGACCAGCCCTCCGTACCAGCCCAGCCTGACAGCCACCGCACACCTACCCGTGGCAGCCGTCGGGCACTTCTGGTGTCCCCGTCGCTGTTTTCTCCCCGGAGGGCAGCATCGGTATCGGATGCTGATCTGGCTCAGCCTCTGCCAGCCAACACCCCACGCGTAAGTTTAACAATGGCATTATGTCAAACAAAAAGCATCTCTCTGTACATACATGTATTTACTTTGTACCAACACTTAAATGTATGCATGCTTTTCTGTGTTCCTACTAATAGATCCTTACTATCTCAGTACAGTGATTAAAGTTCACATCCTGTAAGTGTGCCATAAGCCCATCGGCTGAGTACTTTTGTCCTTATCAATAATGTCTATTCTTTCACAGGCACCCTCACCGAAAGGGAAGGGTCGGGGTAAGAACCGTGGGCCCAAGAAGTCTGCCGCACCAAAGCCGACTGCACCCGAGAGCCCCCCCCCACCACCGAGGGTCGTCGCTGTGGCCCCCCCACCACCGAGGGTTGTCGCTGAGGCCGCCTCACCACCGAGGGTTGTCGCTGAGGCCCCCTCACCACCGAGGGTCGTCGCTGAGGCCCCACCACCGAGGGTTGTCGCTGAGGTCGCCTCACCACCGAGGGTTGTCGCTGAGGCCCCCTCACCACCGAGGGTCGTCGCTGAGGCCCCACCACTGAGGGTTGTCGCTGAGCCCCCGCGACCGAGGAGGGTTGTCGCTGAGCCCCCCCGACCGAGGAGGGTTGTCGCTGAGCCCCCCCGACCGAGGCGGGTTGTCGCTGAGCCCCCCCGACCGAGGCGGGTTGTCGCTGAGCCCCCCCGACCGAGGCGGGTTGTCGCTGACCACGCCGACCACGCTGACTACACAACACCTCAGCCCACCTCCGACAACACAGCAACTGCCACAGCGACTGCCACGCCTCCTGCACAGGCCAGCAGCTCCCTTTCGGTGAGTACATGTGATAGAATATATAGTTTTGTCTGTGGTTATTTGTAACATAATGCCTTCATGTACCTAAGTTCCTATTCAAAAATACTGATTTATTAATGCACTATGCACTAAGTAATCATGAGGCATCAGACTGTAAGCATTTGAATCTTAATTGTAAACTCAAATTGCCCACACACCCCCCCCCCCCATTGTGTACTAATCAATGCATTATGCAGCCTGTAAATTTTTACAGCCGCCCGACCCCCGCACCAGTGCCCGTACAAGTGGCAGGTCGCGTCCGCAGTGTGGGGCTACCACGGGTTCACCCCTACACACGCCCATGGACTCGCAGGCCAGCGATGCCTGCCCGACCGCCCGGCCTCGGCGTGCGTCGGCGATGATCAAGAAGAGCTCGCCGCGACGGGGACCGAAGCGCCACTGCCCCGTCAACCTCCAGGCGATGGAGGATCTGCTGTGAGTATAAGAACAGAATAGCATCCTTTTTACATGTACATTTCTTATACAGTACTGATGTATATACACAAGTAATGCTTAGTAAATATATATAGTATATAATATATATAGTATAGACCTTTTAAAAGTTAAACTTATCTGCATTGTAAGCTAAAGCATTCAGACCTAATATTGATTGATATTGATGATTTACTGATGATTTACAGGAACGCTATCAAGGGGGCGAAACTCCCTAAACCAGATTAGGGAGAGATAAAAGTAAATGTATACATAGAACAGTAGAATAATGCTTGAGTTACTAGTTCCTGCTTGCTTGGTTCCTGGTTGTTTAGTTGTAGTTCCTTAGTTATTGTTGTAAATGTTACCCCCCTATGCATCACCCTTCCTTTGCTTTGTTGTTATCCTTTACCCTTCCTTTGTGTCCTTTGTTTCTATGTGTCTTTTTTTAATTTGTTGTTATTAATTATCATTCCCTTCTCTCTATGTGTCATTAATCTGTGGTTAGTTGTGTAATTGCATAGAACTAGTATTAACTGTTAGTTACCTGGAATTGCTTAAATTCACTGTACTTTTGTTTGCATGATGCATTAATGCAGCGCTGGCAAGTCATCAGTGCTGCATTCATGCATCATGCCCTGTAACACTGTACTAATCCTAAACTATCACTTTCAGCCCCCAGACTCCTTGTAAGGGGAGTATGGGCGTAGGATGGCTTACACCAAGGAAGAGGCGGCTACGCTACCTCAACGACCGGCTCAAAGACGACATTCACAAACTGGAAGCAAAGCACCGGCATCACAAGTCAACAACTAAGAAAGAAAGGAGGATCCACCGAAAGGTAGAGACTGAGGTGGTCAGGCTCAGAGAGGAAGTGAAGATGTACAAACGCAGCATCAGGAAGACCCGCCGACAGCTCATCCCCGGAGACACTACACCCTGCCGCGACCGCCAAGCTGTCAAGCTGTACCTTGCTCTGTCTTCTGAACTGAAGGTCCTCCCCCGTATGACACGGCTGCGGGTCACCAGAAAGTTCGCACCCGGCATGAGGTTGAAGAGAGCCAGGCTGACAGCCCGGTTTGCCAAGGACCTGGGCCTCGACCGGCGGTCACTTCTGAATGGTGGGAGACCGCGTAAAGTGTCTGATCAGCAGCTGGCCTACTACGAGCAGAGGGATGATATCATCAACTTCCTCTCTGAGCCTGAACACTCCTACACTCTGCCAGGCAAGAAGGACTCTGTGCGGGTGGGTGGACACAGGCACCAGAAAGTCATCCTCACTGAGTTCCTCTCTGTGCTCCGCGACCTGTACCTGAAGCGGTACCCGACTCGGAAGGGGAAATGCAGCCAAAGCTTCTTCAACGGTGTGCGAAAGGAGGCCAGGTGGATCCTACCAGTGAGGTACAATAACACCCAGATCTGCCTGTGCATGAAGCACCAAAACTTCACCCTACGACTCCGCGCTGCAAAGTACCCAGGTACCCCCGACTCCGTTGTCCGCGGCACTACAGTTGAGCAGTTCACAGAGAAGCTCGGTGAGAACATCATCCACCCCACCGTCACGTGTGACACCTGGCAGATGGTGGAGGTTCCCTACGGCCCGGTGGACGTCGAGACGCAGAAGCAGAAGACCGTCAAGAAGCTTCGCCTTGTCCCCAACACCCTGACCAAGTCTGCATTCATCGAGATGATGGAGACCGAGTTCGAGACGATGCGTGAGCATTCCTTCCGCGCCCAGAACCAGCACCGTGTGGTGCGGGAACTGCGGGAGGGTATGTCTGAGCAGGAGGTGACCATCCAGATGGACTTCGCGGAGAACTGGTTAGTGAACTATCCAGAGGAGGCACAGAGCGCGTTCTGGGGCAAGGAGCCAGTCACAGTCCACCCGGCTGTGATCCACTACAAGGCCCCAGACGGTACGACCAAGCACAAGTCGATCGCTCTGACCTCCGATGACCGGAAACACGACGCAGGTGCCATCCTCGCATTCCTGACAGTTCTCTGCCTCTGGATTCAGACCAACCTACCTCACGTGACTACCATCCACTACTGCACAGACTCACCATCGTCTCAGTATCGGAACAAGTCGATATTCTCCATCATCTGCCAGCACCTCAGACTGTTCGCCCTACGCTGCACCTGGACCTACTTTGAAGCAGGTCATGGTAAAGGCCCGTGTGACGGTGTGGGTGCAGCAGTCAAGCGAATGGCTGACCTCCTCATCAAGTGTGGCCAACGAATCGACAATGCCCTACAGTTTGTGTTGAAAGGCAACGAACAAGGCAGCGCGGTTCACTACCATCATGTCTCTGCTGCTGATGTGGCGGAGGCACGGTCACGACTAGAGGGGTTGGCTTGTGCCAACAGTGTTCCCGGTACCATGCAGGTACATGCAGCAGTGCCCGTGATCCCCAACCGCTCCATCTCTGTACGCGACACCTCCTGCTTCAACACCTGCTGCTGGGAGGACAACGAGTCTCTGCGCCACTGTCCTGGCTGGACCAACCACCAGTTGTTCGCAGCAGACCCCAGCTCGGAAGCCGACATGGAGGAGGAGCAGGAGGAGGAAGCAGGGGAGGAGGCCTTCAAGGTTGGGGACTACGTCGCTGCCATGTACAACGAGGAGTGGTATCTTGGACAGGTCGTCACTGGTGCCAACACCGAGGGGCACATTGAAGTGTCCTTCATGCAACGCGGTAACGTGGCCCTGAACGAGTTCACCTGGACCACCAGGAAGGACCTCATCCACGTGCCTCCACAGGACGTCCTCTGCAAGACTTGCCCTCCACAGCCTCTGGCCGCCAGCGGTAGGCGTGCAGACAAGTATACCCTGCCAGCTGCTGTGCTGCTAGAGGTGGAGACCCTGAAGGAGGCAAGGAAGCCACGAGGCGGCCGTCGACGCTAGACACAGGGTGGACCTGTGCACCGACCTGCCGCTGGATATCGGGTTTGGACCCGTGTGGCGGCAGATATGACCTCACCGACCTGCACGCTGGATATCGGGTTTGGACCCGTGTGGCGGCAGATAGGAACCCAACAACTATTGGGTACGCGTAAGGTCCGACACTTTTATACGGTGTCACTATGTTAATGCTAGAGGTCAGACAGAGTTGTGATATGAAGGTTAAAGGTATTTAATGCAATAGTAAACATGTTAGTCTTATGGAATAAGGGGATAGAAGTGATTTTGTGGCTGGTTTTTTAACTTATTAGCGAATGTAAGGTCAGGTAAGGTAAATAATTAAGTATTTAGTCTTCAAACCAAGATCTATGGACTAAACATGTGATATCTAGTTGTCTATAGGCTTAAAACATGAGTCCAACCTGTTTTGTACATGAAAATGTAGCAAAGATATGCCTGAAGGAGTTCCATTGTTGTCATACAGGGCTATGTCAATGGTAAATGTACGCGTAAGGTCCGACACTTTTATAATATGTTAATGCTAGGAGCCTTGCTATGCCATTCAGAGTTGTATGATGGTGGTTGATGTTATCTAAACCAACAGTTGACATGTTGGCCTTATGGAATAAGGGTATAGAAGTGTAGTTGTGGCCCTTTTTATTTTATGGGAGCCTCTGTAATCTCAGGTAACACAAAAAAGTTCAGTATTATTATCTTACGGGTGCCATTGTATATACACAAAGTGTCATATCTGGTTGTTTATAGGCTTAAACCACAAGCCTAACCTGTTTGGTGCATGTACATGTAGGATAGATAGGTATACAAGGTGTGTGAGTGATGTGAGAGAGGTCTATGTGAATGGTACGGAATCCCTACGTCGAGCGTAAGGTCCGACACTTTTATACGGGTTTACTATGTTAGTGCTGGAAGCCTTGCCATGCCACTCATGGATGTATGAGGGTGGTTAATACTATTTAAATCAATAGTAAACATGTAAGCCCTATGGGTTAAGTATATAGAAGGGCTGTTTTGGCTCTTTTTATTTTTTGGGAGCCTAGGTAATCTCAGGAAACAGAGAAAAATTATGTATTTCTATCTTATGGGTGCCATTGTATATACCCAAAGTGTCATATCTGGTTGTTTATAGGCTTAAACCACAAGCCTAACCTGTTTGATACATGTACATGTAGGATAGATAGGTATACAAGGTGTGTGAGTGATGTGAGAGAGGTCTATGTGAATGGTACGGAATCCCTACGTCGAGCGTAAGGTCCGACACTTTTATACGGGTTTACTATGTTAGTGCTGGAAGCCTTGCCATGCCCCACAGAGATGTATGATGGTAGTTGATGTTATTTAAACTTACAGTAAACATGTTGGCCTTATGGAATAAGGGTATAGAAGTGTACTTGTGGCTCTTTTTAATTTTTTTTTGAGCCTCTATTGTGTCCGGTGACGGAAAAAATTAAGTATTTCCATCTTACGGGTGCCATTGTATATACCCAAAGTGTCATATCTAGTTGTTTATAGGCTTAAACCACAAGCCTAACCTGTTAGGTACATGTACATGTAGGATAGATAGGTATGCAAGGTGTGTGAGTGATGTGAGAGAGGTCTATGTGAATGGTACCGAATCCCTGCGTCGAGCGTAAGGTCCGACACTTTTATACGGGTTTACTATGTTAGTGCTGGAAGCCTTGCCATGCCCCAGAGAGATGTATGATGGTAGTTGATGTTATTTAAACGAATAGTTAACATGTTGGCCTTATAGAATAAGGGTATAGAAGTGTACTTGTGGCTCTTTTTAATTTTTTTTTGAGCCTCTATTGTGTCAGGTGACGGAAAAAATTAAGTATTTTCATCTTACGGGTGCCATTGTATATACCCAAAGTGTCATATCTGGTTGTTTATAGGCTTAAACCACAAGCCTAACCTGTTTGATACATGTACATGTAGGGTAGATAGGTATACAAGGTGTGTGAGTGATGTGAGAGAGGTCTATGTGAATGGTACTGAATCCCTGCGTCTAGCGTAAGGTCCGACACTTTTATATGATTTCACTATGTCGTGTTAGAAGCCTTGCCATGCCACACAGAGATGTATGAGGTTGGTTAATACTATTTAAATCAATAGTAAACATGTAAGCCCTATGGGTTAAGTATATAGAAGGGCTGTTTTGGCTCTTTTTATTTTTTGGGAGCCTAGGTAATCTCAGGAAACGGAGAAAAATTATGTATTTCTATCTTACGGGTGCAATTTTATAGACTCAAAGTGTCAAATCTGGTTGATTATAGGCTTAAACCACAAGCCTAACCTGTTTAGTACATGTAAATATAAGATGGATGTGTATGCAAGGTGTTTGATAGGTCTGAGACCTGTTGTGGTAAAGTATAGAATACCGTAAGGTCCGACACTTTTATACGATAAATAAGGCTTGTGTTACGCAGCTACGCTGGGAAGCAGAATCATTATATACATAAAGCAATGCATGTACTTGAAAGTATACATATTGAAGATGATGCACAGTGATTTTAATGCTAATCTGGGCACTTTTGAGCATTCTACTGTAAAGTTGGTGTTACTGGGTTGTGTTTTCAACATTTTCAAGAGATCCCTAAAGTTTGACGACCCATAACTCGGAAAGTTTATTGATGATGATTACAAAACTTGGCACGTATTATCATACATATAGTGGCTATATGTAAACCTAATTACAAGTTTCTATGAGGTTTTAAAGCAGGTTATAATAGCATTGTGGTTATTATGTCGTAATTCCGACACTTTTATTCTTAGTTGTGTTCGCCGGGCTATAAAAACTGACATCCTAGGAGTTCATTGTGCCAATCAGGGTTTTCTGACACCCAAGATATATGTCTTTCAATAAAATAAACTTGTATAAAGATCAATTGAGGTTTTGTTATTTTCATTCTCATTCAGTTATGGCCCCTGAAAGTGGCATTTTTCAAAATTCTGACCCATATGTGTTGTCGTGTATCCAGGCCGCACTCCTGTCTACTGCCGAGTATAAGGTTATATAAGCCCACCTGAGGAATGGTGGAGCGCGGCCTGGTTATGTGCATTGAGCCGTGACCGCCACGTGTCACCCGACATATCTCGGGTACGGTGTCGGCTCGGATGCACCGGCGCGTGGTTACCCGGAGTTCCTCGGGAACTCAAGTGTTTACGAGTAATGGAGAGAATTACATAACGACCAGTACATAAGACCTGGGGTTCTGCTAATCGAGGACCCAGTCTTGCTGCGCACTTCGGCCAGCTTGACTGCTCCACAACAGAGCTTCCCCGAACTCTGTTGTACCTTTTAGGCCTAGTCCTGTCGCTGCTTCCACCTTGGTCACCCTGCGTCTTTCTCTGTTCCACCCTCTGGGGGAACTAGAGGAGATAGACGCATTGGTGTACAACTCCGGGTACAGAACTCCCTCTGTGGAGTCTGATCCAAGTGGAGTTAACCAAGATGGAAGAGAGCCTTGGAACTCGGGAATTATGTACTAGACCGTGAGCGTATACCTCCTGTATGTTCATATGACCACTGGTGTTCAGAAGCCTATTTGATTATTGCTATCCGTCTGTATGATTACGAGCCGTATGTCAGAATGAATAAAGTGTAATTTCTGAACAACCTATTTTCGAATCTGGAGTTTTTCATAGCAGATGTCTATCTTAGAATAGCCAACAGCTACAATACATTGCACTATGTTGCCCATAAAGGGTTAAATAATGGAATAAATGGCGTCTTGGTGCAGTAAGCCATTTTGTCTTTGGTATACCCATGGATGGAGCATTAGGAACTTAGAGTGTATTTGCTAGACTGTATCCCTACGCCATCCACTGAAAACCTATCAGAAGAAAAAAGTCGTCCGTGCTCGTTGCTGTACGCAGATTTACATCATATCTGTATGTTTTAGTTTTGGTGTTGATATCTATTTCTCGGCGTCTCCTGCTGTTTCCTACAATACATGTATACACCTACCCTACATATGAACATACCATCTTATCAATTGGATTGCCTCAGTGAATTCCAATTTACATCTAATTCGCTAATATGAAGTCCTTGTCAATGGGGGTATACATGTTGAACACGCCCAGGCTACACGTTATAATATAGACTTATACAGTTATAGATAGGGATACCCCCTCCCCCTACGTGACCTGTGACGTTACACATTACTGTACCCATACACGTCACGATCTTAAACTCCTTGTCATACCTACTCTATATGGCAGTAGCTCCTCAGCTTCTTGGTTTTGAAAGTTGTCCGCAAATTGACCACCATGGGAATGCCTACATGTAGTGTTGTACCACGTCACCACCTGTTAGAGATTTGTAAAATATTGTTTTATCAACCCTTGCTGCATAGTGTTTTAATGTGCTATATTCGTTGTTGCTATACTGAATCAATGCAGCCCTACACTAACGCTCTATGTAGCATTATGGTTAATATATGGTTAAATTAGCATGATAAAAAGTGAATCAGTTTCTAAACTATAATAAGAGTCCATCAGCGCTCGACTCTCATATAAAAGTAATCTTGGCGACAGTAATTCAAATATTTCCCTGTATATATGCATATGGTTCGTTTCAGGTGTGACAGATATTAACCTTACACGTTTTGTTTGGTTCAAAGCTTATTCTAGCCCTGAAATCATGTCATAATTAACTATCACAGGTTTTGGTTGTGGGACTTCCTGCCACTAAATACATCACTCCTCAGGTTCTTTAAAAGATAGAAGGAAGATTTCATACCACTTTAAACATTTATCACTTTAGTTATCAGAAAATGACATCAAATCAATTAATCATTGACAAACCCATCAAATTAATGGGATAAGAAATATGGGCTGCCTATTCCATGACCTGTAGACTTGTAGGTTTGAAGTCAGGTGGGGCTGCGGGTGGATCAGTCTGCTGAAGCTGTACAGCAAACCGACACAAAAGCTCATCCTCAGTTATTTCATCATGGAACACTGAAACATCTGCAAAACAGGTTTTTTTTGGTTAATTGCTGGCTAGCATTGGTGGAGACACTCTCCCTCTGGGATTCTCCCACCTGGAAATATACCTTACCATTGGTTTTGGCCAGGCTCTCCTTTCAAATGAAGAATTGAAGATTGTACAGGTTTAGTGCATACTTGTTCTCTCAGTTTCAAATGAGGAAAAACGAAAGGAAAGGTTTTGCGGGACCAAAAATCAATATTGTAATATTCTAAAACATCACCACCTGAACAGCATTTATAAAGATAGGCTCACACAGAAAAGAAGTAGAATCACTGTGACTCCCGACGTGATCACTGAGGTAACTCTCCCCAGGACTCTAAAGTGACTCCTTAACAATGGCAGGACTCTAAAATAACTCTATAATGACTCTATAATGACTCTGCTTTAAGACTCCCTAATGATTGGGAGTCACTTTAGAGTTGTGGGGAGAGTTACCTCAGTGATCGGGGTTGGACTCCCATCTGAGAGTTACAGTGATCCTACTTCTTCTCTCTGTGCTTTACTAAGGGAGGGAGATACAGGTCTGTGGATGCGGTGGGGGGTAATTCCGATGCAAGTAGAATTCCACTGGGCAAAATTCTGGGTTTGGAAATCAAAGTGGGGAGCTCTCTAGACTATTGATAGAAACCAGTTCTAAAGTGTTCAAAATAGAATGGCTGGACTTTTCAGAGAGGAGTCGCGTCCCTGGAAACAAATTCACGTGAATTTCCCCTGAATAACACGGGTTAAACTGGGGTCAGTCCCGGGAATAACCCGGCTTGTATTCTCGTTATATCACGGGATTCTGTGAGCAAAATTTCCCGTTATATCGTTATTAGCTCAGACGAGGATTCATACTCATATTAAACTAAGTTACATGCATAAAAATGCTGTATTGAGGGATCGTGATGGAAAATGGGGAAAAACATAAAGCCTTGATGTAACATGTCATCCTTAAATAAAGTGTTAACCTGCTGAAATGGAGAAATAAAGAATTACGAAAGATGCCTTACCAATGTCTGCATGGGACTGTCGACAGTTATACACAAGTAGGGCCTGAACATCAACTGGTTCTCCTGGCTCCTCTCCTCCAAAATCACCTGAGCCATAGTAGGGACCTCCAAAAGATATATAGCCATCCAGGCCGATCTGAAAAAATCGGTTAGAATTTGATTAATTTTACAATGATGTGTTGCGTATAGGTGAACTGCCAGGAATCAAACCCAGGCCACCCTATCCGGATTCAGGAATGCTAACCACTACACCACAGTTCCTTGGCTGTCCACCTACTCACGTTCCACATTACTGGATTGGTACAGGAGCAGTAGCTACCAGAGTGAGCCACCCCTGCGGGCCTACCACTCGGGCACAGAGATCACTGATCAAAAGTTAGTCATCTATACAGCTAGATTTATGGCACTACACAGGTCTAATTAAGTCACACGTACACATGTGACTGCAACACACTTTTCAGATCAACACACTTTTGGCAAAGAGTTTGTAGTGTGTTACAAAAATAAGTGTGTTATAAGTTGCTGCAAAGAGTGTGTTAAAAAGTATGTAAACGTAAACTGATCTTAGAGTGTATGTTAGCTTCACTCTTAGCACTGGTCCTTTAGTAGAATAACATAATAATAGTAATAGATATGTAGACCCTTGTCGGGAATGCCTCGAAACAGGCAACATCAACTCCCAATCAGCTGTACTGATGATATCCATGTGCAGTACATGGTGCGATGGGCAAAACACTCCAAATGTTATATAGATAAATCAGCTGCAGCAATGCAGCTGACAAAACCTGTAATTTCACCAAAAGTAACCTCCAATAATCATCCATTTGTATATACATAACAGGCACAGGCTACATGGTATTTATAATAGTGTGGCCCAGCAGAGTCAGATCTTCACAATGCCATTCCTGTATCTTTTTTGGTTTGGCTTCTTGAGCAGAGGCATAGGAAGCAAAATTCCATTGGGGGGCCCACTCCGACCAACTTTGAGCATCAGTTTTCATGCATAATGTATCATGTACATGCTTATATTGGAATTGTAAAGAAAAGTAGTATTTGAGCCCCCTTTATCTCTACTTGGGGGGGGGGGGGGGGGGCCAGTCCCCTCTGTCCCCACTTTTCCCTATGCAGAAGAGGTCAGGGTTGGAAATTGTAAGTACTATATTATAGGGTCTTGACAAATTTTGGGGCCCCCCTCCTCTGTGATTGGGGGGGGGGGGGGGGCACTGCCCCACCCTTTTCCTACGTCACTGGCTCTTTGAGGCATGTCACGACTATGCCAGGTGCCCACTGGTAAGTAGTACTACATGTACCCCTCCCTTCCCGCATACATACCTGTTCAAGTCACTGCATTTATTTCCTTTCATGCTATGCAGTGGCCTGAATTACCCTGACCGAGTAAGGTATATCTGTTTCATAACTGATATACACATGTGTACGGATGTATACCTTGTCACGACGTCACGATATCAATTAGATTTTCAATTTATTTTGTTTATCTAACTGAATTTACAGTCTGCTAATATTTATGCTGTTCTCAAGAGTACACCCAGCTAGAAATGAGATGATATGAAGTGTTAAGCTCAATACCATACCATCTTCCACAGTTGAACATAACAACGTTTTCTGCATGTTTCATTTAAGTTTATAAATTGTATGTTAAATAGCATAAACTGCCTCTTGGGTCGACAATGCCGCCTTGAGGTCCAGACCTTTTTGGCATGGTCATTTATAGCTCACTAAGTTAATAGCAGTGTTTTGCCGTCATAGAATTGTCTAAGTTTAAAGCTGAAATGAAGTCACTTCTAGCTGGAAAGATTGAGCTGTACATAGATTAATAAATTATTTTATCCACACAAAATATTGGTTCTCTGCACTACCGGTAAAAGTATACACTCTGCAATAATATATCATGTGAAATTTCATTTTGAAATAACAATCCTAGTGACACATTTTTGCTACAAATAGAATATACATTTATTTATTTATCATTGAAGCCACTTTACAAATGTAGCCTGTAATATTTAACCAGTTTACTATGAATTGTTAGTCCTGTTTCGTTCTGTATCGTCCATCTTGCTCTCTAGAGAACAAGTGTACAAATAATACTTTGTGATAATTACTAAGGTTAGCACTTAAAATCAGCTATGCTGAGTGCTACCCCCATCTTTATTGACTGTTTTATATGATTCATACGGTATTTCATCCTTTTATTGTTTATACATGAGCATTGATCTCATACGAAGCGTACCAGTATACATGCCATACATGCCTACAAAGGATGAACGAAGACATTAAATGTAAAAATATTGTGGTCAATAAATGATTAAGTTGTAGTTGTTTATTTTTATTTGGCATAAGAATTCACAGACATAGGGCGTTTTTCAACTAATGCCAAGGAGGGTCAATCGAAACAATTAAAACACCTCCAAAAATAATTTATATATTAAAAAATATGTGACAAGTTCTTGGAAAAGACACCTCATTGTATCTTGCACTAAAGTCCCCTTTCGAGATCACGTCACATATAATGTTTCCTTTAAAGCTAATTTTTATATAGTAGAATGTATTCCGGATAACACCAGGATAGATTCTTCTTGATAGCAGGTTTAAAAGGAAGAAAACAATCGGGAGGAGGGTTGCTAGGGTCGGCAATACTTTTGGAGCTATCGGTTCGGATGGCCGATATATATATATGTATCTTTAAAGTGGCATAGTCCAATGATTAGGGCTAAAAGAATGATTTTGTTAATATTGAACCAGAATGTTCAATGTGGCCATACTTCATGTGCTACCTACTTTATCAAACAGTATTCCCTGTAATTCAGCTTAGATTTCAGCTAATAATCAGTTTTTTGCTCAATTTAGGACTTTTGGAGTGCACGCTATAGTTCCACCCATTAAATATACACTGTAAAAGGCTATCATTGTATTTCATAGGGCCATTTTAATTGTCTTTTATCGTCCATGAATAATATTTTATTGTATCCCATCCTCCAAACATAATATTGCACTGCCATTTTGAACATATCTAAATAGAATTCAATATATTGGGAAAATCGGACCATGCCACTTTAATTTGGCCATAATATCAGTCCCAAGGATTCTATTCTACCAATTTCTTTCTTTTTGTGAATCATAATTGCTTAGTACCAGCGGCTGTTTACCTAGCAACATAATTTCACAATTAGCAAAGATGTGTATCTTTTGAAAGGATTCACTGTTGTCACAACTTGTTCTGCCTGCTAATATTAGTCTCTACAAATATTCAATACTGACAGATACATCCAATACTTTCGTCTCAGCATCTAAAAGTAGCACATGGCCCTGCACCATGACAGTCAAATATCCTTACAATACAATATTTAACTCTTTCCAGCCGGCTAGTGCATTAATGCACTACCTGTTAAAAACACGGCTATTAATGCACTATGAGGAGGGTAATTTTGGTATTGAATGCTATTATCCTGAGCACCCACGATAAATATTTTGATCAGATATAACCTGCTATTATGGTACCATATGAAAGGAAATTACGTACAGATTGCAAATCAGTCATTGGAAAACATGTATGACAAATACCTCTTCTCATATTAGCCTTATCATAACCCTATATATTCATACTACTGGATCTAGGGCCTCAATGTGCCGTATTCTGGGGAGTTTAAATTATCATAGAGCCGGCAGGAAAGAGTCAAAGAAGTAAGAGACAATTTTATCAAATGTAATCATTGTTTTCAAAAGTTGCAAAACATACATAGTTCTCTACTCACCCAAAGACTTGTGTAGTCTGTACCAAATATTCTGTAGTTACCGCTGATGTCAAATTTCTCCTCATACGGGCCTTCATAATTCAGATTCGTACTTTCTACTGCTAGATTAAATGGGAAGAATGTAGTATTAACTCCAACAGGAGCAGCATCCCACGTAGTTGGTGTATTGGCTGGGCAGTTATTACATACTGCTAGCCCTATGTGGAAGGCTAAGGGCAGGAGCAGCAGGAGCGCAGCCTTAAACACACCCATACTGGGGGGTGCTACAGGTGGGACTGAGGGAAGCATGGTTATGGTACAGTGGTGTTGAGAGAATCATGAAGGGTGACAAGTGGTGAAAATCAGGGTGGTAGGGGTGGAGGGTGAGACTGCTTGATAGATGGAGGTAAGGTGGGGACGGGGAGTGCAGGGAGAAGGGAGGAGGAGATTTTAAAAAGATGGGAGGGAAAAGAGTGCACAGAGAGAGGACTGAGACACGAGACAGGCCGTGACAGCAGCTGTCAATGGAGGAGGCAGGAGGCAAGAGGCAGCAGGAGTCAGGAGGCAGGAGGCGGAAGGCGGAAGGTAGGAGGCGGGAGGCGGGAGGCGGGAGGCGGGAGGCGGGAGGCGGGAGGCAGGAGGTAGGAGGCAGGAAGCTGGAGTCAGGAGGCAGGAGGCGGGAGGTGGGAGGCAGGAGGTAGGAGGCAGGAAGCAGGAGGCACGAGGCACGAGACAGCAGGCGGGAGGCAGGAGGCAAGAGGCGGGAGGCAGAAAGCAGGAGGCAGGAGGCAGGAGGCGGGAGGTGGGAGGCAGGAGGTAGGAGGCAGGAAGCAGGAGGCACGAGGCACGAGACAGCAGGCGGGAGGCAGGAGGCAAGAGGCAGGAGGCGGGAGGCAGAAAGCAGGAGGCAGGAGGCAGGAAGCAGGAGGCAGGAGGCAGGAGGCAGGGGGCAGGAGGCAGGAGGCAGGAGGTAGGAGGCAGGAGGCGGGAGGCAGAAAGCAGGAGGCAGCAGGCGGGAGGCAGGAGGCAGTAGGCAGGAGGCAGGAGGCAGGAGGCAGTAGGCAGGGGGCAGGAGGCTGGAGGCAGGAGGCAGGAGGCAGAAAGCAGGAGGCAGCAGGCGGGAGGCAGGAGGCAGTAGGCAGGGGGCAGGAGGCAAGAGGCAGGAGTCAGGAGGCAGGGGGCAGGAGGCAGGGGGCAGGAGGCAAGAGGCAGGAGTCAGGAGGCAGGAGGCGGGAGGTGGGAGGCAGGAGGTAGGAGGCAGGAAGCAGGAGGCAGGAGGCAGGAGGCGGGAGGTGGGAGGCAGGAGGTAGGAGGCAGGAAGCAGGAGGCACGAGGCACGAGACAGCAGGCGGGAGGCAGGAGGCAAGAGGCAGGAGGCGGGAGGCAGAAAGCAGGAGGCAGGAGGCAGGAAGCAGGAGGCAGGAGGCAGGAGGCAGGGGGCAGGAGGCAGGAGGCAGGAGGTAGGAGGCAGGAGGCGGGAGGCAGAAAGCAGGAGGCAGCAGGCGGGAGGCAGGAGGCAGTAGGCAGGGGGCAGGAGGCAGGAGGCAGTAGGCAGGGGGCAGGAGGCTGGAGGCAGGAGGCAGGAGGCAGAAAGCAGGAGGCAGCAGGCGGGAGGCAGGAGGCAGTAGGCAGGGGGCAGGAGGCAAGAGGCAGGAGTCAGGAGGCAGGGGGCAGGAGGCAGGGGGCAGGAGGCAAGAGGCAGGAGTCAGGAGGCAGGGGGCAGGAGGCAGTAGGCAGGGGGCAGGAGGCAAGAGGCAGGAGTCAGGAGGCAGGAGGCAGAAAGCAGGAGGCAGGGGGCAGCAGGCAGCAGGCGGGAGGCAGGAGGCAGGAAGCAGGATGCCTGACTTGATGCACACATTAACATGACTAAACAGGTCCACCTTTCAACAAATTATTCACTTCCCTTAATTCTCATGTCAAATAAAAAGACCTCACTCTCCTTACAACAAAGCCCAACGTAGCGTTAAATCATAATTCTCTTTACCTCTCTTTTCCGCACTTACAGGATGGTACTGCCTGAATTTAGAAAATGTATCCTATGGGCCAAGACAGGGGAGCATCATATATATCATCAGAGGTAAATCGCATGTTATACATTTTATTAATGAGTTTCTAACACAATATTCTAAAATATAGGGATCTTTAAGTAACAGGCCTACTTATTCTAGTGGACTGATGATTTGAGGATAGCATAATGCTTCCCCAGTAAACAGAAAGCGTTATACAACATGATGTAATATTTCCTATATGGCTTCTTGTGTTGACAAAACGTTATGTAACGTTGAAAACGTGTTTCTTTTACGTAAAATATCCATGTTCATTTCATAATGCACCAACACGATACCAACAAGTAATTCACTGGGGCTGTGTTGATGTATTAAAGTACTGAGTATACCCTTTCTGTTTATGGGGATGGATGCCTAAATGCGACATGGCAACATGGCCTTTCCTTAAAATCGACATGTGACATGGAGATTAAATAGTGAAATGAGGGGAAAAAAGTGGCATGGCATATGAGAGGTTCTTAGAGGCGACACGGGACATGGGGGCTTTAACCGACATGGGCAGTTCTTAAATTCGATATGCAACATGGGACCCCCTGTTTGTGAGTGTATTTAACCCATGCAGAGGCATATGGTATGGTGATACGACATTATGTTGTATTGCTCTGTCCATGCTCTCCCGGTTGGTGTCCCAGTTTTCCTCGAAACTGTTCCAGCTCTCAGCAGATTCTGTTGGAATATGGTCAATGTATAATGGCCAGAAGGATACAAGTGATCCAATAACAGCTGCAGTGTTAGCCTAGCATGTTTTGGTGAACGACATCCCACCCTGTAGTTGGAGTCCGTCCACAGTGGCGGCACCTGTGATCTTGTGAAGGACTACTGAACTAAACATCCGGAAGTCAGCTCCCTCTCTCCAAACATATGTTAAGCACTCCTTTTCATACCTGCCTACGCTGGGTGAGTGAGCTGTGTTTACAAGACGAGAGAGACACATGGACACACAGAACATCCTTCTAATGGCAGAATTTACACTCCTGTAAGGTAGTAACAACAGTTCTATGGAAGAATTGCCAGACGGTTAGTTCTAGACGACGTACTACAATAAAACATGACAGACAACTAACAGAGCACATCTGGGATCTGCTGCCTGGGTTGCTGCCCCCACCTTCTACCTTCAAACCTGGTAATATCGCCACAATCAGATGGCATGTAGTAGTTAATGTATAGAAGCTGCACTCCGGTCACTAATATATCATTTGTTATTGGACTAGAAGAGTAGTTTGTAGTGTAGCAGTACCTTTTCAATCCATGTACGTAGTGTAACACAAACCCTATTACACTACGTACAACCCTTGTAATTTGCCCAGATTGCCCACATATGCAACCACACACAGTAGGGACCAGTAGGGCCTACTTGAGAAACAAGAACCTATTCGAAAATAGGTATGTCAGGTTAAGTCATAGCAACCACAACAGACATTTAAATAACGAAAATGATTAATGACTATAGTTGCTATGAAAAGTAGGCCAACTGGCCGGAGTTTAATTGAGAGTTTTTAGGCAAAATATGATTGCCAATACAGATCTATGTATGAGTAATAACCATCTTCTCTACGTTTTAGATCTCAACCAAAGCAAGCCTTCAATCATCGTTTAAAAAAAGTGAATACAATCTAAAATTTCATCATGTCTGTTAAAGATATCACAAGCAATGACCACAGTTACAGGCATAATGGTAGCGACATTCCATTTCATGACCCAATGCGGGCTGGCATCAATTCGCTCTGGGCACAGCAACTATTTATGGACTATAAAATTAAAATACAGCAGCAGGAATTCAGGGTGCATAAAGTGGTTATGGCTTCCATGAGTGATTACTTCAAAGCTATGTTATCTGGAGGCATGACTGAAGGAGACATGGACAGCGTGCTTATAGAAGGAGTAAGTCCTGTCGTTATGGAAACACTTATTCTATACATCTACACAAACCATTTGGATATCAACCAGGAGAATGCTGCCGAGATCCTCGGCGGAGCTGTCTATTTCCAGATGGGGTCCGCCATATGGATTTGCTCTCAGTTCATGGCAGAAAACCTAGATGCAGAAAACTGGTTCGATGTCATGACGCTATTCAAATCATATGGCCTGACAGAAGCTGTTGAATCCGTAAAAAGATATGTCACGAGGAATATAACAGATGTAGCAAGGGCAGATAACACCAAATTACCATATGATGAATTCCGTTTTGTTTTGGATAAATGGCAGAGCTCCGAGTATGATCTGTTTTCGTTCATCCTAAAATGGGTTGAGGGTGCCAAAGACGAGAGGAAACAATATGCTGATGACTTGTTGTGTTCCGTAAGATTTTCTCTCATGACCCAAAGACAACTTGATGAACTGCAAAACATGAAAAGCTACTGTGGCATGTCAGATTCCTGGGATAGTCTGATTGACAAGGCCCTGGAGTATCACAAAATGCCACTCCACCAACGGGTCCTCGACTACACCGACCAGTCCAGAGTAAGAAGTGCACCAAGTTTCCTTATGTTCTCAAAGCATCAAGAAGACAAAGGCTGCTTTTATGAACCACTTAGAGAAAGACGCTTCATAGAACACGAAGGCTTAAGATGCTCAAAAAAGGTTGGAACTGCGTTCCGTGAAATTGTAGTGAACAATTTCTTAATTGCCTGTGTAGATTCCTCCCGACAAAACAAATTGTGCATCTTTGACCCACGGTCTCTTCAGTGGGAAACAATGGCACGCATTCCTGGAACATCGATCGGTGCTATCTTAGCTCATGACAAAACACATCTGTATGTGGTCGGGGGGATGCAATCTCAGCAGATCCTAGACAGCATTTATCAGTATGACTTCCAGACAAACACGTGGCATGACTTTGATAGACTACCGGTCCCGCGTCGAGGTTTCGGGGCTTGTATCCTGGACAATGGCCTATACATATGTGGCGGGATACCCGGCGACTACATCGCCCCCAATGTGGACATCTTGGCAATAAACTTTGATGAGGTTGACCCTTCAATGTATCGACTGGATCTCTCGAGTCATCAATGGGAGAAAAAAGCCCCTATGGAGATGTTAGGTTATGGGCACAGGATGCATGTGATGAGTATACTCGGGGAGGAGGTGATGTGTTACTTTGACCGTGAGTACAACATGTGCTACTACAGGCCAGGACTGGACGAGTGGTGCAACGACAGCTTCTATCTCAGTAAACCACTGCCACAAGTCAGGATACAGACCTGGGTCAGGGGAAACTCCATCTTCATAGCTGACACTGACAATGAGAGGTTTGTTTAATTTTCTACTGCAAAGATATGCATTCAATTGTGGCAAATTCTCAGGAAGGTACGTTTCACGTAGCCAGGTGGGAAAGTATAGGCTATGAATGTCAGAATTGAATTGCTATTGGGGATGCCTTGCTGACTTGTAAGGCTGAGAAAAAACATACCAGAGACAGTCACATTTTTTTCCATGTTTGCATAATGACCCTAAACAATTGACTGCTCAGCACTATTTTATCAAACCAATTTCAAGTCATATTTTATGTTACCTCTATGAAAACATTCTTCTGACATTGCGACGATTCTTTAATTTTATATCTATCTCTCAAAATATACAAGCAACAGGGACAGGGGACACTTTCAGGAAATATGGCATGCTTCATCAATCTTTTACAGATTCCCCCACACTCCGTAATGTGCTTGCATAGAATCATAAAGGAAAATGCATTAGCTCTAATATACTAGTAATCTCTGAAAAGTACTGTGGTTTAATTGGAGGTATCCAATATGTAATATAATTATCATAGTGTACTCTATCTCTTTCTCTGGTATAGTTCTTTTCTCCATTGGCAGGTCTGAGCAAAATGCTTACAAAGTGGTGACCTTCCCAGATGATGACGATGATGAAGCAGTGGTAGAATACATGGATGGGCCTGGAGGAGATCGCATGAGAACCACAGCTCTCTCCATCGGGCCCTACACCAAGGAGGTAGTGAACCAAGTTTTTGGAACGCCATAGTCCGCCCTCCACCCAGCACAGCAATGCAGTTAAAGGGACAATATCAGCACTCACACTTAACTATATAGCAGACTAGGACAGTACTAGAATGATAAATTGGACACGCTCGCTGATTTAGCCGCTTTAAAGAGCTGTTATAGCCTGCCCTAGGTCACATCACTCAGCTCACATTGGACAACGGCAAGCAGCTATGCCTGAGTAGATTCCGCTAGGTTTTTGGCACTGGTACTGGTCCCTGGTCAACGATTTCTTTACATCCTCTTGAATTTTCAAGTCATTTTGTAATAAATGAGAAATGCAAATGCCATTTATGAATTGCAAATGCAAGTGATAATTTTACTACTCTGTATAGTCCAGTGTCTTCTTTGCCCAGCTCTGTCTGTATCAATTCAAACTGTAATTCGAACCTTTTTGTTTTATATTAAATAAAGGCAGATATTTTTTTAATAAACCTTTCCAGTGTTAAATGTTTTAGTGGCAGGGGCCTAAACCCAGGGCAGACACTATTTTTTCCAAGTACAGGCCATGGGTATCCGCATCCAAACAAATCTGAATTTACAGGCCCATTATATTCATTTAGTTATATATCATTCATGATAAGAATTTATAATCATTCTGATTACAATGATACTTTTATTTCAAAGTAAAAGGATTAGCTAAAAATAATGTCCGTCCACGTCATGATTTTATTCACTAGAGGTTTTGACTACTCGAGTTTTGAAATTATTTGCAACTAGGGCCATAAATTGATAAAAACCTAAACAAAAGTTAGCCTCCAAATGACACGTGATAACCACAATTGATAAGGCCTCAACTGTAAAGCAATAGCGTGGAGCCATCTAGGTATAAATGACAGAACTAAAGCGTCCTGAATCTAATATCTATGGTCAACCTCATCAGGTTTTAATGATACAAAGGCAGCTGCGGATTTAGAGAATGGGCGGATATCTGCTCCTGAACTGTTTAATATCTATAATATCTTAAAGAGCAAATTGTCGAGTTATTTACACTTTCTCGCCAACTATGGATTTGTTTGGATTTTAGAAGGAAAAAATAGGACACAACACAAGGTTTTTGGATCCAGATAGCCTTATAAATGATCAAAGGCTCAAAACATTATGTACTATCTATTTGCATGGGCAAAATTCCCTAACATGTGATACTCTGGATAATTAATGCCATGATTATCACCTGTATTTTTGATTGCTGTATTAAAAATTTTGGAAAATCATTTATGAAATAAATACACATAGTTTTTCGAGACAAACAAAGATTGCGCGCGGGGCGATGCTTGCTCTTAGGTAGCCAGACCCCCTAGTGTCAGTGGCACGGACTATAAATACACATTGCAAAATGAAAATGAAAATGACATGGGGGGGGGGGGGCTGTGATTATGTTCACCTACTCTGAAGATGTTAAGTCTGTCATGAGTTTCTCAAAGTATTCATCGGTAGCAATAGTCATATATATATATTATATATATATATATATATATATATATATATATATATATATATATATATATATATATATATATATATATATATATATATATATATATATATATAAATACATATGTTTATATGATTGGTTGGTTGCCATTTTTGTGGGTGTACAGTAGATTCTACTGTAAGTGAACAGTTTGTTGTAGGTAAACAGTAGAATCTACTGTAAATCGATTCTACAGTTTGAAGTCTGTGTCTAAATCAACAGCTATCTTAATTTATAAACAAACTATAATGCCTGTGCTAGAATATTGTGGTTTTCTTTTTAATGGTATAACCAAAACTGAACATAAAAGGCTGCAACTAATGCAGAACCGTGGGCTCAGAATAAGCCTAAATGTACGCATAAAATATCATGTATCTGACCTTCATCTCGAATCCGGGGTCGACTACCTCCACGTGCGCTATGACATGCAACTCCTAATGATGTTGCACAAATATCTATATGGAAGTGGCCACTCACCAATGGACCTTGGACTAATGTTCAAACAAACGCTGAGGGCTACTAGAAGCCAACATACAGGTTTGCTTGAATACCCCACTTCCTTAAACCTTGGTTACCGTAAATGCCCGTTATACCGCGGGATTGATCTGTGGAATAAACTATCCCCAAAGTGCAGGCTAACCCATGATAGAGATGCTTTTAAGGCATTAGCAAAGCCAACTGTACTTTCCCTGTTCCTAGCCAAATGCTAATCCACTCGTTACACTATATACGGTCATGAATTGAAACATATTGCGCGACGACCTCCCAGCTATGTGACCTTACTGGAGTCGACTTAAGTATCTATTGATCAATGCACCTTGAATGACTGTATCACTCAGTAAGCACCTGTATGTGCCAAAATGAGCTGATCATATGATCATAGATCTCACTTCTGCTGTGTAATCATGTATAATAATGACTGTGATACCATGCTATATTATATTTTTGTACTACACTGAATTATGAACCATATTGATCCCGACAGACATACACTTGAATGTCTTTTGTACTGTATCGTATTTTGTAAAATCATCTTATGAAATAAAATACGTTATAAACTCAATTCTACTGTAGATCTACAGTAGATTAAATTACAGTAGTAAAAAAGGCTTGGCTTATTTTAAAGGTTGAAGACTGTTCCAATTATAATAGCTCTTTACTGAGTGAATGTATCGAGGTACATTTGAAATCAAAAGAACACTAACTTGGTTTTATGCTGTATAAATATATTTTATTTGTTCCGGTATTGGTACACAGTAATACTACACAATAACCTGGCCTCTCTCACCTCTCATCAGTAACATATCAAGTGTGTGTGTATATGTAACAGGTGTCTGTGTTAGTCCCTTAGCAGGGGACATAGTTAAACAACCTCTATAACTGTTGTCTATATTCAAGACATAGTGTGTATATTTCACAATACCATACCTCTATATAGGTATATAACGATTTGTACAACTTGAACGTAAATATGTTGTTTCTGTTTAATACATGAATTAGTGGGCGTTATAAACCTCGCATAATAACATATCTTATCAAAACATCCTCGACCTATTTCTTTGACATTCCTCTTGCATTAATCAACATGTAAGCATATAGCACAATAAGCCTGTTATAATAAGACTTCATTTTCACCTCAAACTCAAGCTCAACATTTTTTACTGGAAGTATGTGCTTCTATGAGCAGTCATTTAGGCAAGCTCTTTCATGCATTCTTCCTTGCACAAAGACAACCATGAATAATTGAATCACTTGAACCTTGGATATCCTGCCATGGTTTTGAATTAAAAGCATTTAAAAAGATTATGTACATGGCGCATTTGATTTTTTAGGTGTCATATCACAGTGTCATGGATTGAATTGTTGGGGTGCATCTCTTGGGTTGGTTGTGCAATATATCCTAGGAATACTACTGTTGACAGTTCAAAGCGAGTAGCAGGAAACTATTTAAATCAACTAGTTCATCTTAAACTTAGTCACCGGAGAATTTTGACATTCCTGCCAATTGGGAATTATGTATGTCTTTCAGCACACATCTTCTCATCAAAACACATTACATACAAACACCTAGCGCAGTTCATACCTAATGAAAATAAACTCAATTATAGTTCACTCATTGTGCACTGCACAATCAACAATGTTACAACATCAAACCATTAACTGTTTAGTCCCTGGATCAGTTTTAAATTAGCATACTCCATTAACAGACTCCCAACCAATGGCAGCAAAGGCAGTAACTAAGTATTAACATTAAAAATGAACCGATTTCACCTTGTGAAGGTTTAAGTCAATGGCAAAATATCCTAATGATGAAGATTGAGACACTGAAACCAAGCACCATATATTTACGAAACTTGACTCTTAACTTTGGAAATTTTGTCATTTCCTCAACAGTACATGTGGAATAACTTTGTACATACAATAGAGTTCTCATTTTGATGAATGAAACATTTTGCATCTGCCATCTATATATTCAGTGTGTATAAATAACCATTGCGTAAATATCGGTGAATACAGAAAGAGGGGGATCACCTGTCAGAATGGCCTAATCTTGGGTTACAAATCTTGATACACATTTTTAAGCATGTATTGACATATGAACATATTTTGTTACACCTATCCCATAAAGTGTTACTGTACAACATCATATTGATAAAGTAATGAGTACTATATATACTACAAGATTATGTAGGAAAATTATATAAAATGTGAATTCCCTGCGGGCACATGTTACAATGTGTCTGTGCTGAAAAGCTTTCTCTTATTTGAGATATTTGCCCTTGTTGAATTATTAAAGGATAGTCTGCCAATAGCACCTTTAGCAGACACTTTTCACATGGCTTTAGGTACATTGACGTTCTTACAACAGTAACTGTCTAAGAAGGCACCATATGTTATATTGGCATTCTGTTCAATGATCATTTCCAACTTTACAAATGTACAATATATACACCACCATCAACATCAAGCACAAAATGTGGCAACATGTACCTTCGCAGAAAGTACTGTACTGTTGCACTGTAACTGAATAGATAAAGTCAGCATGCATGGCTACTCACAGTAGCATGTCAGCATGTGTCAAGTGCAGGCTTTATCATGAAGCACCCATGTATGTACACACTTAGAATACATGTCACAGTGTGTGAAGGTGCTCATACTCTAGGACCAACCGGGCCACTTTTCATGGACTGCTGACATCTTTATCCTGTGTGTCTCAACTGTGGGTACATCTTTGAGGGTAGGGTATAAACCTGTTTTTGACACTCTAAGTGCTACTCAGTACCATATAACAGCTCGGAGAATGTTATTGATAGCCACTCTATAAAGTACACTTGGATAACATTTCTAGTATCTGTGGTAGAATTCAAGAATGTCTGATTCCAATGAGATCCGATATGGCTCAACACTAATTCAGATAGCTACGCCTAAAGCCCCATTACTATTATTATAGCAGACTTGTTATTCTCCTGGTACATTTACTCTCATGTAGACATAGCAATTGTGTCTCCTCGTGTCTATTTCCCTCTGAAATGCATCAGTTTCTGTTGGATACAAATTCCCTGATTAAAGACCTTCGTTCTTGTACTCTGTAGGACAAGCAATTGATTGCTTTCAATAGAAATCATGCTCAGACGAGGGTGAGTGACTTTTGCTTCGGTCGACTGAGGTCAGGTTGTGATGATGGGAGGGGTTTTGCTGACTCGTTTGTAGCTGCAACGGTTGAATAGTCCTCTGGAGGTACAACGACGGTTTGAGCGTTGTTGGCAGCGATGCGGCTGGCTGTACCGAAGACGGGGAGGTGGAGAAGGCAGTAGAGGAGGCCGGCAATGATGAACATGACTCCTCCCACGTGGAACGACATGTCATAGTTATTTGTCAGGTCAAACACCAACCCTGCAAAATACAAAAAAAAATCCAGCTTTCAAATTTTATCCTTTTCGTCTACAATACATCATGCTACAAAAGATCAAAAGCCAATATTTCCATAATAAAGTTATCAGTTTAATATGATGTTTTTCCTATGTATTAAACTAAATCATAGTATTAATACTTGATAGGTTCTGAATTGGTGAAATGCTCGAAAGTGTAGAAGTGGCACAATAGGTTTTGCGCTTGATTTGTACTTGAGATTTGGGCAACAAATTGAAATTCCTAACCATTCACTAATTATTGTGATTCATCCAGGAACGATTTGGGTCATTACAAGTATATTACTAGAAACTAGAAAAAAACCCACTAAGGGTTACTTCATATAAATACAAATATAGTAGACATTCAGGGATATTGACAGAATTTTTACCTATGCGCCATTTTAGATGATTAATCTTGAGTTATTTCACTATTCGAGAAAGGAATTGTGAATATCACCAATGTGCAAAAGGGTGCACAGTTGCTTTCAATATCCCTGGACATTGATAAAGAATTGCCTACCTGCAATGGGTGGACCAGCGATGGAGGAGAGCCCTCGTACCAATGTGAGGAAGCCAAAGGCGGAGGTAAGACGCTCCAGGCCCATCAGGTCACACAGGATGATGGACGTCAGAGATATATAGGTAGCTGCAATGAAAAGAAGGAGTTTATCTATATTACAGTAAATGGATAATTCAAAAAGTCCACTTTACCAGAACATGTAACAACAGAGGGAAATCCAATATAACTTCTACATGTGACTAACGTGTTTTTTGTCATATGGGTTAGGTTATAGTAAGGTTAACATAAATCATATGGTCAGACTCTAAGACCTATGCATAAAGTACTCACCAACACAGAGCCCAAAGAATGCGCAGAAGACACACATGGTTGCATAGGTAGTGGCAAACATGTTAAGGATGCAGGCCACTCCCCCAAGTATCATCATGATATTGTGCAGCAAGAGAGAGTTCACACGTGGGAAGTCTGCCATCCACCCAGCCAATACACGCCCGATCGTGTTGGTAATACCTGCATCAACAATACATCATATTGTTCATTTCTTATATTTAGCTGATCGTATTCATTAAAATCCTTCTCATGTATCCTCAAATTCATCACAATAAGGATTGTACATTTTATATATTGAAGACTCTAGTATAAAAAGTGATGATAAGTTTAAAACAAGATTGGCCCTAACAACATTGGACTACCAGTTTATACAATCAAAGACTAAGTAGTTCAATTCTTATCATTAGGCCTACATCTATAATTAATCTACTTTAGTCTAGTAAAGTACCTACCTATGACTGAGAGGAGGAATGCTGCCTGGGTGTCAGGAATGCCCAGCTTTATGGCACGCTCAGCCACAAAGACAAATGGTACAAACAGCCCGATGAATCCAAATATCTCACCCAGACACGCCACCACAAACACAGGGTCCTGAGTGTAGAAAATAGCATGTATTAGATCATGTGTACACAGTCATGTAGGCATATAATTATATTTGGAGAATTACTGGTATACCAAGAAATTTGTGAAAAGTGGAAGACTAGATAGATAATATATAGCGCAAAATGTTTGGGTTATTGATTATGAAATTAATATCATTTGCAATATGCTTTATCTCAGAAGTGTTCAGATTTGTCAAATGTATTCAGGTGAGTATCCATCGTAACTTCTTATCAGTCTATACTACAACATTTAGCCATGAGGAAGAAACGTAACTATTGCTTTTCAGTTTTGTATTGTCATCATCAAGTTGAAACCACCATACTACTGTGAGAAGGGACATAAGGGGAGCCTTAAACCTTGATTGGGGGCTCAGGATGTGGTTAAGAATTGAGCTTACCTTGAGAAGGGACAGGTCCAGCATTTGTTTTAAGATGTCCTTGGCAGCTTTAGGGATGGGCACCTTCTTCCAGCACTTGCTCTGCTTCTCCGGGGGCTGCTCGTTGGGAATGTTAGTGATGCTGGCTACGTACTGCTTAAAGTTAGGCTGTGATCTGAACTCTGTGATATGAAGGATACTGCCACTGTAGAAGATATCTCTCCGGTACATGGGGCGTGCATAGTCCTCCTTTGTGACACCAGGGGGCAAACTGCGTTTACGGGGTGCAAGCCCCCACACATTGGCTGTGCTCATGCTCTTTTGTTTTGTTTCCTCTGGTTTTGCCAACAGTGAGAGGCCATTTTGGGGGTTATGAATATCATCTACATGGGCTAGCAGTAGAGCCCGCTCCATGTTGCCACCCTTCTTTGTACCATTGACCTGACTGTTTGTTTTCACCTCCCCATTTATAGATACCTCCTGTGGTCTGGGGCCATCAGGTATGGCATTGATTTCATTGAGCATCTTTGTCTTCTCAGTATAGTCATCAGGTGCCTCTCCAGCATCCTCAATGATAATCTGGGGCATTTGGCCTTGTGAATGGTTACGATGCTGTGAGTTCCTCACTAAGCTGGGAGTCATGTTACCCTCCCCATCCTCAGCATCATTCAAGGCTTGCTGTCGGGCCATCTTAGCCACATGAATCTTCTCCAACATCTCGTTATCAGGTTCCTCATCCTCAGGTTCTTCTGAGTTGCTGAGGCTTGGGGTGCTACGGATAAACTTCTCACGAAGACGGTCAAAGAAGTTCTTCGTCCTCGGCTTTTTCTTGGGGGGCTCCAGAGGCTTCATCAGCATCCCACAGATGCAGCTGAAAGTACAGGAATTAATGCGGAACTGTTTTACTCGCTATCCATTGCAAAGACTTCCAAATCACATTTACTTGAATATCTGGACGTATGTCAAAGAATTCTTTTTTTAAAATTGTATAATAGGATAAAAGAAAGCTTTTGCCCTCAGGGTTTAAATATGTTTTAGACATATGTTAGTAGATATATTGGGTGTGGGGGCACGTGGGCCAGCGTTAGTGTCTATTCCTGTAAAACTACTAGATCCTTTACCTGTTGAGCGTGACCCCGGCTACGATGTACATAGAGTTCTTCCAGTTGAAGTTTATCATTAAGTACCGACCAGCAGGTGCAAAGATGAAGCAGCCAACACCTGCCCCACACACTGCTATGCCCGTGGCCAGCGCACGTCGCTTCTCAAAGTAGTAACTTACAGACACGATCGAGGGCAGGTAGATGAGGCCGAACCCAAAGCCTGCAATACAGGAACACAATCTTGTAACTAACGATCAAACCATGATAAATTAAACTAGAGCTCTTCACATAGACTAATCCTGATGCAGGAAAATGTGATATGTCTTGAATTATGGCTTGAAATGTACACAGATATGTCATACATATAATAATTATTATTGTCTTATTGTGCTGAAACAAACTCTGTCTACTCACCTCCCATACAACCGTAGGTTACCATCATGATTTGGATGTTAGGTGACAAGGTACACAACACAAAGGCAACAGCAGATATGAGGGACCCTGTAATGCACACGACCCGACATCCAAACTTGTTCACCATCGCACTTGCCACTGGACCTGCAGGAAGATACACAAGATTACAACTTGCCTTCAATTGGAGGAAAAACTGTCTAAAGCCCCTGGTGAACAAATGTTTGATTTTGGGGTAGAATACAATATATAAAGGGTTCCAAACGCAATAAGCGCCATCTAAAAAGAAAATGACACCATACTATGACAAAGGTTTAGGCCAGGAATATGTAAATGCAATTTCTAAATGATATCATCACAGATATATAATGTTCTCAATTACAAGCATCAATATATGTTTTATTAATATGTGAAGGAACTTATCCAGTGCACTTACCAGCCATTAGGTAGAAACCGGCCAGGAGTGAGCCAACAAGGGCAGTTTGAGATTTTGATGACTCGAAGTGTCGCATAAATTCCATGTAGAAGATGCCAAAGGTGAAGGCCACTCCGTCTACGATGACATGGTTGATGAAGGAGGCAAACACCACCACCCATCCCCAGCCCCCATCAGGCGGGGTCGGGATGAAATTGGTCACAGAGTCTGTGGAGGATGTCGACTCCCCCGATGCATTCCGGCATCTCTTCTTCTCAAAGTCAGAGTTCACCATCTTGAATTTGGAACGTTGAACTTATTCGGTATGACAGTATTGAATGTTCTGGTTTATATGCTATTGTCTTAGGCTTTTATGAATGTGAGCCTATATGCATTTGAGTAATCTACACTGTGCTATCAGTGTATTAAGTCCAGCTTCAATAATATAATATTAATGCAAGTATATGGACTTCAGCAGTGCCTGTGAAGTCAGAATGTGAGCGTTTGTTGAGCGTTTTACATCAGGAACCGAACCTGTAAAAGATAAACAAAAATGTTGTTTTAATGATTTCATAGAGACATCACATTCGAGCATTCCAATTCTTTGTGTACACGTGTCAAGCTATAGGCATTATCCTTGACAATGAGTTTTCAAGAGTTTTTTTCACCATGTTAAAATCCTGAATAAAAATAACGATTTTCAATAAATCATGTTATTGATAGATATGTGAATATGGCCTCCTTTAGAAGCAAAGTGGTTGCTCTATTTACTGGATTAGTCCTACGTAGATTACAGTCAGCTGGGAGGGAACAGCATGTAGCCTGTCCTATTGGTGCACTGTGCCGCCATGTTGGACCACATCCTGACACAGGTCATGTACATGACTGTCATCATAAAGCACCTACATCTAGGTGGTTATGGCGGTCCTTGTTGTACCCTGCCACTCAGTCTGTATATTCACCCCTAGCCCTTTACTCTTCTCCTCATTCATCCCTTAATTTGTCTGTACTCCCTCCTACAGTCCTAATCCTCCCTGTCCCCCTCTGTCCTTCCCTTCTTGTCCTCTTAATTTATCCACCCTTCCCTATCCTTAAGGTATCGCTCACCATTTCTCCCAAAACCAATCCCTTTCATATAAGGGAATGTTTACAAATGACATCACCTGCTAGCAGTGGGTGGGTCTTTAGGTTTAGAGACAAATAGTGAACAATAAATGGGGGAGGGGGTCAGAGTTTGTGTGACGTCACAACATTCGCATAGCAATAAATGAGTGCATAGAAATAAATGAGTGCATGACCAAGAAAATGGTCATTCTTTAAGGGGGTTGTAAAAAACGATTTCGACCCCTAGAGAGCACAACATGGAGCGGGAAAATATCTGCATACTGACTTACGAGAATTCACCCCCTGCCTTTTCTTTTTTGTTAAACAATGACCACCAAAATAGGTGACGTCATTTGTGAATATTCCCTAATTCCCTCAGTGATAAGAAGCGGCAATTGACACGATATTGCCCAACTACAACAACCAAAACTCCAAAGCCCCCTAACTCTCCCTTGGTCTGCCCAGCCCTGTCCCAGTCCTGTCCCAGTCCTGTCCTGTTCTCTGAGTGCAGTGGGTGTGAGCTGAGGGCAGTGGCTGACAAACTGCCAGATGGACTTCTCCACTCCAAGAATTCTCAGAACAAAAACCCACAGGACATGGGAGGGTCACGGGGAGGGTCCAGGGTCAGGTAGTTATACGTAGATATCATGTGCACTGCAGTGGGTCATGAGTGCGAAAATCATGGAGAGGGGGGGGGGGCTAGGAGGAGGCCCTGGATGGTGGGTGGGAGGGGGGAGGAGGGAGGGAGGTTGTCCTCTTGAGAGGGGACATGCCCAGGGACATGACGGATACAACACCATTTCTGACCCTATCATCAACAATGAATAATGTATGTAAGGTCAACCATAAGTCAAATATAAACAAGTGTAAGGGTATATATAGAGTACACTGTACTGTATATATATATACCATTAACATATAGCATTATCCCATATCCAGGCCTGGTAGTACTTAAAACGTTGATATATTCAGACCAGCTGTTTATCCGACCCCGGACCACCCTATGTCACGTAACTTGTTTATCCACCGGGGCCTTATGCAAGTCTATAACCAGCAGTTACAACAGGGTCTTATGCAAGTCTATTTACTGAGGGGTGCAGGCATATTCTCCAGGCACATACACCCCTTTATGGGTCGCATGATGCCTTAAAGGATGCATGTGTATTTGTAAGTATGCTGCACCGATGCAGTGCTAGGGAGTAACTCTCCCGACCAACCGTGCATGCATGCATGCATGCTGCCCTGTCGAGTTACTCGCCACTGCTAGATGCATTAATCAGGGCAATAGCAGGTAATAGTGCATTGTATAAACACATTGGGAAACGTGTCAACTCCATGACATTCCATATTGAACAGGCTGGACTACAGTGGCAAACATATCTTTTGAGTCCCTAACCTGCTCAGCTCAGTTAGTTGCAAGGCTGACAGAGCCATACTCCCATCAGAAACAGGCCAACACATTTGCAGGGATTGCCGTTTAATATATCTTTGTGAGTGTTTAGCTGTTAATGGTCACATATAGTGCTTTCATATGCCATATGACCTTTTTCGACAGTAGGCTAAAAGCTTCGAGAGGGTATGATCCCTTTAGGGTAGACATGAAGCATAGATGCTGTCCTAGCGAGTTGGCTACATTCATGCGTTATGGTAATAAAGGACAGAATACATTAACGCACTATATGCGGTTAAAGGGTTAATTGTATCAGCCATATACGTGCCTTTGTCTGGCCTCTATAATCAATCACGCTGGACTCTAGATCTACCACTACTCGTGCAGACAACCCCCTGCCCATTCAATTACTAGTATCGGACAGAGAACAGGAGAATGTAAACGTGTACAGGAGGCCTTAAAATGTTTATATCAACCAACATAAACGTTCTATCTTCCCTCACAATGCCTCCCCAGTGCCTTGATTCTCACCGTACGTTAGATGCTTTATAAGGAGTTATTGATGTTGTTATACTCCTTGCTGTATCGCCAGTACAATGTATACATGTAGGTGCTTTTAGGGCCGAGTCATTTATTACTAGCTGGGGCGGAGGGGGCGTTGGTGGATTTCCCAAAATGGCAATCTTTATTCCGACCCCCCCCCCCCTCCCACCAGTTAGCCGAGAGTAATGTCGACCCCCTCTCCCCCTTACTAGGTTCGAATTTAGAGAACCCCCCCCCCCCTAAAATCGCACGTGCCTGTTGACTCATGTGTGTTTGCGGGTATCTGAATAAACCGTTTTTAATTTTGACCCCCCGGCATGGAGGCTTTTCCAGTTATTGCCCCCTACCGAGGGCCTGTTTTTCATTATGACCCCGCCTATAATGCACTATAATCCACCAAGCCCTCCCCCACCAGCTGGCAATAAATGACTCAGCCCTTATTGTTGAGGTTTTGTGTTTGTATACTTTTCATCTTACCATATTTACCACAGTACAATATCATTATTTGCACTCTGCACATAGTAGGTGGATGTTTCCTCTCTATCTTCCACAACATCATGCTGTGCAACAATGCTATTTGTTTGCTGTGTATATCATGACTCCCCTTCACTTATTTGCACTTTGCAGCACACTTTTTCCATCACTGTGGTATTTTTCTTTATACCATATTTTTCTGTTTTCTGTAAATAATACCACACTAAAAAAAGCTGATCCTGGGCTCTCATCCCAGGTACCACCAGCCCCCCCCCCCCCCCCCATAGGTCAAGGCCAGGGCCACACCGGCCCTAGATCAGAGACAAGTACACACTCTCTAGTACCAGGATAGGGGGAGATGCCTAAATACGACACGACAACATGGCCTTTTCTTTAAATCGAAATGTGACATGGAGCTTAGTGACACAAGGGAAAAATTAAGTGACATGACATGGGGTATTTTTTAAAATCGACATGGGACATGAGAGGTTCTTAGAGGCAACAAGGGACATGAGATTTTTAAGTGACATGACATGGACATTTCTTAAAATCGACATGCAACATGGAGACCCCCTGTCTAGACCCCTACCAGGGGCGCCCCGAGGCAGGGTAGGGATGCTGGCAACAACTTCCGCTAAGTAAACCTGTGACGTCACAGCGTCTTTATAACCCAGTTAGTGGCCAGAGGTGAAGGTAAGCCCCACACCAGAGTGCACTGACAACAGAGTGCCTTGACAACAGGCAGGTTACCTGGAAACCAGTGTTGTTGACAACAGAGCCGGTACCTGGTTATGTAAGACGTGCACAACCCAGGTACACAACATCCCCGACACAAACAGGGCTGAGGACCTCAAGCTGCAATATGAGATGTAGTGTCATGTAGTGTCTGTTTCCTTTCTTAGAAAGCATAGCTAGCTTGTGTTTTGTTGTTCGGAATATTGTGTGACAATCGACACCACTATGCATGTTTGCACAATAACTCGTAAAGCTTTGCATTTATGACATTGAAGTCAATGCAATAGCATTAGGGTTAAGTAAAAACGTCATTAGACTAGTAATGTTATGGATATCATCAAAGTGTGGAAACCTCAATAGAACGTCTGCTGACAAAACCTTGTTTTTTAAAAATTACTCTATATCTATACTGCAATGATGTTGTGCATCATCTCAACACCAATGTACCCATGGTTCTTATTCGAGTCCGGCACTTATTTGAGCCCCTGGCCTCATAGTATATAGTAGCTGCATAGTAGTATGTGGTGCACTCAACTGGACCATACAGCACGACCAATAAGAGTCGGGTTGTATTACCATTTCTTACATCAACCTGTTATATAACTTGCACTGGTCCCTCCCCTTTCTCAGCCTCCTCGTGTCAAGATCAGGACAGTATTTGGGACTGTATAGTACCACAATAGAGACTCCACAGTTACACAACGACGTTATGACGTCATAACGTCATTATTCCTTGGTCACATCATATTAAGCTTTGGAGCTCTGTGGTAACACTGTTAGAAGTAAGTAGTGTTCCGATACAGCAAATACTGGGGGCAACTATTGTTCCAGTAGATTGTGCTGTTGACCTACAGAAAGTCAGCTCATGTATATTTACAGCACATATACTGTACAGTAACAGCAAAATCTACTGTTACTGTACAGCAGAATTAATTGTAAAACCAAATCTGAAGGTCTAGGGTTCACTTCTCAAAGCTGGTGATATCTTTAGTCACAATGAATCACTTTTAGAAAAAAAGATCAAAACATAAAGGACCTATAGTTTCATGACAAGCCTGACCTGGGACCTTCCTATCACAGTCAGACGCTGCGTCTGATTGAGCTATTGAGACAGCTGGAGTAAGGACTGCAGCATAGCTCTCATATAGATGATCAGATGGATGAGAAAAAGGAAAAGATATTTACAGCTGATTTAGGACCTCCCACAAATCAAGTGCAAGGTTGACCTTGTAGTGTTAGAACCATATGTTATGTAGAGTTTGTTAAAGGTCTCTTTTGTCCTGCATACAAAACAACATTTCATGTTTTTCTTTCAAAAATGTCTAGAAAGTATCTTGTGTGGATTTGCATATCACTTTTAGGAAAAAAAATTCAAAACATGAAGAAAGTGTAGTTTCATGACTAGCGTGACCGGGGATTGAACTCGGGACCTTCCTATCACTGTCCGACGCTGTGTCTAATAGAGCTATCGAGGCAGCTGGAGTAAGGCCTGCAGCATGGCTCTCATATTTGGCACCTTTAGCAACATGCAGACATTATTGTATAACACCTAAATTGTTTACTATACAATGAAAACTATAAACAAGGCCCATAGAGAATGATGTTGAATTACTTGTGACCATTTAGTATGTAACACATTGAGAGGTGGCTAAACCAAGGATCGATCCCAGGACCCCTCGTGTACATATTACAGTGAAAAGTGCTGGTCTACAACTCACTACTGTAAGCTGCATCTACAGCAACAGAAATGTACATGTACAGCAAAATTTACTATATTATGTTTTACAGCAAAAGTACTGTATAGTTACAGCAACTTTTTACAGTGATACTATATTATTCTACTATGATTATATCGTGTCTCCTTCTTAATGAGATGACATAACATGCCAGTTCTACACAATTGATGAAAGGTTGCTAGGACACTCTCTGCCTTTTATGTATCTTTCTTCAGTCTAACTGCCTGCCTCTTACTTGTTTGCTACCCTGGCGGCCTCCCACCCAACCTCACTTTTTGTCTTCCTCCCCTCCTGATTGCCTATCTGCCTGCCTTGTCCCTTACCTATCTGCTTGCTCTCCTCATTGCTTGCCTACCTTCTCCCCTCCTCATCCCCTACCTCCCCACTTCTTCCTTCCTCCCTTCCTTCCTTCCTTCCTTCCTTCCTTCCTTCCTTCCTTCCTTCCTTCCTTCCTTCCTTCCTTCCTTCCTTGCTTCCATCACCCTCATGCAGTCACAGTGTATGTAGTACCTTACTCCCTATCCTCTGACCGACATGTTCAGTATGTCCCAGTCTCACACCCGTCTCCTCTCACCTCCACTGTACCCTCCGTACGTTTTTAACCCCTATGGCCTATCGTTAGCCTTTCCACGAAACACATAAAACGTCACACCCTCCACCCCCTACCTCCCCAGCCCCTACCCTACCCCTCTGCAGCACCCCCCCCCCCACCTAGCATTCAGTCTGAGGCAACAATTTCAGAGTCTGATGGTATTTACACATTATAAGTTCAGGTTAACGTATTTTTACATGTTTTTCTACCAGTGGCCATGCTTTTTGAAACATAGTAATTGAGTAGGAAACAACTCTGTGGGGGTTAAACAGTTCTAATCGTTATTCAATTTGAGAATTCTGTGTCTAGGCATTGTGGAGGACCGGATCCTATAGTTGTCGTTAAATTATAGAATGTAACTGTAGGGGATCTTGCAATGGTATAATTGGCATTTCTGCAGAAAGTTAAAAACTGTGGTTACCAATTGTCCCTTTCACTGATTTCCCAGCAGTGCATATTCATCTGATAAAGAAAAGGTTTTATCTCAATAATACAAGCTATATTTATTCAGTTAACTGGTATCTGACTGAGTGTGTGATTACCACACCAGGTTATAATAATATTGACATATAAGACCCCATGTATAGGGCCCCTACATATACCAGCTCGTGCACATAAAGAACAACATGATGAACAGAAACACTAATTCTATCTGGTACCTAGAAGGCTGTTCTTTTCTGACAGGTATATTAACTGCTGTTTGGCTGTTGACTCTGAATAGACCACCCACATGTGGGACATGATAAATATCAGATTGTGTATTTAGGGGCATTACGTCTGCTGGTGTTGAGCGGGTTTATGGTGTATTGTGGGAGTCTGTCGCTGGTTCCCAGTGTGAGTTGATAGTTCTGTAACCTCTGTCACCTCAGTAACCAGCGTAAAGCAGCCACTGATGATGTGACACCCTGGGCTGTAGGCCAACCCCCCCACCCCTCCATCTCACCCTTAACCCTTTAAGGGCCACATAGTGCTTTACTGCATCATACCATTAATGGCCATGATGCAGTCATCCCTGGATTCAAGCATCATGCCAAACATAGCAGTATTGATGCAAAGGGTCAGCATGATGCATGAATGCAGCACTGGCGAGAAAACTCGCCAGGTCTGCAATCATGCATCATGCTGACAACGACAGTGTACATCCAAGCACTATGCAGCACTTAAAGGGTTAACACCCTGTCTGTCTGCCCTGGGTGGGGGGTGACAGGGTGAGAGTGGAATCAGTATAGGATCACAGGGCTCATTTAGAAATGTACTGAGAGATTAGTCTATAGTATCATACTATTATCCTTAGAATAGGTCTGATGGGGGTCTGATACTCTTTTGTCAACTTTCACCAAGCTTAGCTATATTGAAATTGGCCAATGGAACTCAATATATTCATACATGTAGTATACTCCGGTATACAAAGGACTGCCCAATATTGATATTTTTAAATATTCAATCATGTGTATAACTGCATTTTAAGATCCAAGAAAGTAAGGAACAGTTAAGAATGGTAACCGTTATTCAATAGGGTGCTCAACCACCAGGTCGGCCACCGACCCCTTCCCCGTCCTTATAACCGGTCCCTTATAACCACCTCCCTCCTCCTCCCTATTGAGTCCCCTGACCCCACTCACATGCACATTGTACACCTCTGTATGGGACATGGGACATGCTTTCTTCTTTACACACATGGGTACATCATTAACTCTTTAAGGATGGCATGATGCATCAATGCATCACATTCACATCTGTAATGATGTAAAGAATGCAGCGCCAACATGTAAATCACCAGAACTGTATTCAATTGGTGTACTAGTGTACCGGCCGGGAGTGTATCAACCCCCCAGGGTCAGAATGATGCATTGATTTAGTATCATCATATTATTTGCCAAGGCTGCATCATGATGACAAAATGGCATAAGTGCATTTTAAAGCACTATGCTGTCGTTAAACCCGCAGGTCTCGGTACCCCTCCAGCAGCAGTCGGAGTGGAGTCGGGACAGGTACTCAGCGCTATATATAGGGGCACTGGGCCTTTAAAGGCGGAGATCTTGCTACGCCGACAGTGGGAGTCGGGGTTCAGTGAAGACCTGTACTAAGGGTTAAGCACCCCTATCCTTACACCTCACTGGACTGGGCATGCATTGGGCCTTACACATTTAAATACATGAGCACCAGGTAACCATGTAACCAGCCATGTATACAACCACTGACATCCCCAGCAGGTCTCCAGCATGGACGCAGCCTACAGTTAAATAGTTCACAAAGAGCGGGTCTAAGGCCTTGCCAGGCCTTGCAGGTGGGCGAGGTGATTCAGTAAATGTGGATCAACAAGGCAAAAGGTACCTCCGCGAGGGATTTTACGTACCAACAGCATGGGGGTCCTATATAGCTAAGCATGTTCAAAATATAATAAAAGTTGGGACTATTAACTTTTTTAATAAACAATTCTAGAGGCCACTTTAGAATATTCCATCTTCGGTGAAGCCCATCCATATGGAAAAAAAACACCTTTTGATCCCAAGCTGGTGACCTTGTACTTTGTGGTTGCCATGGATCAAGAGAGCAAGCAGATAGGTAGGGGACAAGGCAGGCAGATAGGCAATCAGGAAGGGGGGGACAAAAAGTGAGGTTGGATGGGAGCCTACAGGGTAGCAAACAAGTAAGAGCCAGGCAGTTAGACTGAAGAAAGATACATCAGAGGATGGAGAGTAAGAGTATTTTCTAAATTGAAAACATGTAAGAAGCCAATCAGGTGAAGGCATCACACATATTAATACAACCCTTGGCCACACTCATACACAACGTGGATGGGGGTACCACTGTGGTCCAGGTATAAGATCTATGCAAGAGGTGCTGAGTTGTCTCTGTATTAGGGCAGTTGGGTGAGGCCACTTGGTATAAGCATGAATCAAACCGAAATCCCGTAAACTGGGGCTAATTGTACATTTTCTTTTTATAAATGACTCTTACCTTTTTCTGCACTAATCTCCCATTTACACGTGAATTAGTCCAGATAACAGGAATGATATATATTCAATAGTGGTCCACTTGGTGATGCTGAGTTCCAAAATAACTGTTTTGTTAAGGTATATGAATCAAATGCTTTGGGTTTCAGCTGGATCCCTTAGAGCCTGTGTCCTGCACAGTATATAACTGTATTAGAAGTAGCAAATTGTCGTCTGCTCCTGTATGTTAGCTATTTCTGCTGGTACCCGGCCCCACGTGCGGCTTATATACACAACACACCGGTATCAGAGATCCTGGCACCTCGCCAACCAATCAGAGCCCTCCATCCCCGACCCGCCCCCAGCAGCATGGGCCTGCTGCTGCTGTAGAGATATCCCAGTTAGTGGACGTCAGACCTCACAAATACACCCCCACCCAGCAGTCAACCCTTTAGTTCTCTGAAAAGGTGGAGAGTTGGGGTGGGGGGCTTTGGTTAGTACAACTGGAAGGAAGGGTGAGAGAGTAGGAAATGTCTGGGTCATAATGTGTACTAGACATGTGCACTGAACATGTACTTGTTATGACAATGTAATGTATGATGTATAACATGTGTTGTCACAGTGCATTTGGGATTTTCTGGGAAGGAGGGGAATGCAAGAAAGAGATGCATGGAGATGGGCGGCAAGGAGGGAGTAAGTGGAAGGATAAAATAAAGAGGGGGGGGGGGGTAAAGTGAGGAGGCAATACGGATCCAAATGTTTATCGAATAGCCTTGTATATAACAGCATATTCCTCTCATTGTAAGCGAGATTCATTATGCCAATAAAAAACATTCCACTCAATTTTGTCGTCAACATCTGTAATACAGACCAAGCTATTAATCCCTCTTTTCTTTAACCCTATCATTTTTATATTCCCACTGTTATATGATATGTTTGCCTCCTCTAACCTTCCTGCACTGGTGTGTTTTGGTCGGCGTGAGTAGGAGTCTCGTTGTCTAACGGCAACAAGTACCTGGTCCTATTCCATAACATGTTTTCATCCATTCTCTCCCCAACCCCTCCTTCTGCATTCTGCAGCAGACGCAGTCATTAGCAGGCCTCTCTGCGTGAGTCGAATCTCTAGCAGAGGCACCGATCTCCAAGCAGATTCATGGTATAGACTCAAATCAAACTGCACTAGGCCTTTACATGGAATAATTTTCCACCCGCTGATAAAGATGACTGTATCCATACAGAGAGGTACTTGCCCTGTGCAGGTGGCGCCCCTTCCTGTTACAGAATGGTCTGTGCTCCACCCCTCCCCTACACAGGTGTGTGTACATACAAACCCTTACAGCATACACTGGGTATGCAGACCTACACTGTATACCTTCTACGAAACGCCAGTTTACTGTAAGGATTAACAGATTAATGCATAGCCTTTCCCAAACACTCAGTTCAATAACATAGTAGAAAAACGCATTGATTGATTGATCACCAGGTGTCATTGTTATTTTTCTGGGAGGAGAACATGCTGAATATATGCCTCTAAGAGTAATCTGCAGTCGTATATATTATGGGTGAGAAAGATTTAGACATTTACATCCTGTTTTTTTATTTCTTATACTCCTTAATACCATTCCCCCCCCAAGAGTGATTCGGAATGCTTTCTGTGACATATCAGCAGAGCATTGTGCAATTTCATTATTTCAATTGTTGTTTATCATTTGATTGATCATGTTGTTTCACTTCTGGTATTCGTCAGTCTGCCATTTTCTTTGATGACTGCTTCAGAAGTCTCATGGCCAACTCTGTTTACAAGCTGCTATCTGTACAGCCACCCCCACATGAATAATGGTGTGGGAGAGACCCATGGCCCAGAAACCTCCCTGTCTTATAGTCGGTCCATTCATATACTACTAACAACACCAGCAATACAGACAACATGATCACTGGTGACGCACCATTGCTACATTGCGCACAATGGCTACGGTAGATGAAGCATGGTTCCTATGTTGATGTCAACTCCTACATACATACCCACATGATTGTGATGATGACCTCTGCATGTGGTCTTCTGAGACAACGATATCTTGATAATTACACGATGACTAAATTGTAAAGCATCGTGCTATCTTTAAAATCAGTCCCTGAAGATATTATCTATCAATAAAGAATTAATCATTACATGTTCTTCTAACCTGAATTACCTCTAGAGTCAAGTTGTATTAAACACTCCATGTACTGTACATCTTTGCGTCAGACTCAACTTTAATTTGATACCAAACATGCCTCTCTGTCTGCCTTCAATGTGTCTGAATGACGGGGGTGCATTACAAAACCATTCACATTCACATTGCTTTGTAACACACCCCAGTTGACATGAGAACTTGGCTTACAAACAAGGATATACCTATAAATAAGGGTGTGAAGCTGACCCCGACTACTGACCCGTCCTCCCCACCCCACCCTGCTCCATTCATCCCATTCATAAATCTCCGGGATTCTCCCTGGCCTACTCACGCTGACTCACCACAGGCTGTTTACTACTTTGATCTCTCTATTTCCTGTTTTGATCTAACTCTACTACCCTCCTTGATCAATCCCCTCCCCCGCCCCATCTCTTAATCTGCGCTTCGACTTAAGATGTATTTAGATCCGCCCACGTAAAAAGCGTCACTGTTTTTACAATTGTTGACAGGATTAGTCCAAGAGCCCAGGCACTTTTAAATGACTTATTTCACCCTTTGGACTAATCATTTCTGCCTGCTGAAGCCATCTATACCTATGTTCTTACTGGCCAGTAACCTAATGCTCTTATTTCTCCATTCATCAGACCAATATATTCATGAAATTCAAGATGGCGGCAATTAAAATGGCAATTTTGGACGATTTGGTCTGGTACACGGGAGGCAGAATTCTGGAATTTTACCACATGAGGTATTGAATGTTACAGGGTAGCAAACATGCCAAACTTGGTATATGACCTCTACTGATCATGATTGGAGTGATTGGCATGTGCACAAACAACCATTCTAACAGAAATAGTGCTCGATAAAGGAAGCCATTACGGATATGCACAACTTTGATCATATCTCAGTAAATAATGATGATATGCAGTCATTTAAGGTGTCTAAACCCACATTTTCAGGGTCTAGGAACACTATGAGAGCATCCCATTTCCTTTCCCATATATATTTTGAGTCTGATCAAGGTAGCCATTACTGAAAATTACAATTTTTGCCATAACTATGTAAATAGAGGCTATAGACAGTCATTTGAAGTGGCTACACCCACATTTCTGGGGTATTAGAAGATAATGGTAGCATTAGTAATGTTCTCTTTGTCATACTTTGCCTATTATCAGTGATTACAAACCTTTTGCTGACCTAATTTTATCAGATTGTTTCATATAGAGAGTTTTCTCCGCACACACTGACCCATTTAGCACAGCTTTTGTGTATTTGATGGGACTTTATCACAAGCCATAACCTTCCTATGGATCCTAATCACTTGGTCATGTCTAGTAAGAGCCTAGGAATGATAGAATAATGTTCTTAGATTATGGAATGTGGGTCTATATCACAGTCTATAGCTGTATGGTTATCATGATATAGCCTGATATAGTTACACATATATTGCTATAAATATTGACTTGTATACGAATGATATAGATCATTATTCATTTATCACATGCAAGTATGCACAAACTCTCCAAGCTGTCTGGTCAGTCATACCTCCTACATGTTCTCAAAACAACCATACCCCATGTAGTTACTATAAATACTGATAGGTGGCATGAGTACATGAGTACTGTATACTGAGCCGTAAGTGGGTTCGCAGAAAGAAAAAAGGGTAGGGCATTTCAGGGGCATAGCCCCCAATGTCTATTTTATACACTTTAGATTTAGCCATGTGGCAGCACTGTGCAGATACTACATAGTAACCAGACTACATTGTGCAGATTTCAAGACTAGGCAGGGTATGCATTTACATGCACCTTGAAGGGTTCCCAGGCCAGTATCTTCTACTTAACTTAGAACATGACTAAATATTACAAATCAATGGAGAGGTTCAGAAATGAATCTCAAAGCTTTTTTAGCCCCCTCCTTCCATACAAGAACTCAGACTCAAACATCCTGCACCAACTAGTGCCTTATTTGATATTTATTGTACCAAGCTGAAGCAATGGCTACAGGGCATCAGGAGCAACATTTCCTCATCTGTTAACTAATGTCTATTCAATAATGGGTGGTACCCCATATGCTTTCATAGGAAAGGAGGCATATACCTGGACACTAGAATATCAACTTTACATTAAAAATCTTGTTTGATTTGTGGTTTTCAATCCATTCCCATTTAGAAATCTTGATATATACACATACAGTGTGGTTTATATAGTCCTGTAGAACCTCCCACCTGGGTGTGTGCACACGCAATCTACACATACAGGTAGGACTCCTAGTCTTATTTACCCATTCTTGATTACATATTATCAGTCCTTTCTGGGTGACATAAAAAACATCTAGTGCCAGTGTTAAAGCAACACCAGCCTTTAGGTAGATTTATCTTGTATTTCTTTCTCACTCCTTAAAGTGTGGTTGGAATAGGCTCTTGATCCCCCCACCCTCTGAGAGAGTGGAGGTATCCCAGGTGCTGCTAATCAATGCACCCAAGGCAGAATCATACTCTAGCTATCCAGTTATGGACAAACATGGAGTATGATCATTAGATTTGAGCCAAACAGATTAGACAAGTCAAACTCATCTGATGTAGGAACACATCGGCCTTAAAGCCCATAGTTCCTACCTGCATGAAGCAGCTGCTCCTAGTTAAGCCAATTTGAAAGTGACAGGAATGGGGTCTACGGTTTATTGCTACTCGGAGAACTTGATTTTGCACATTTAAAGGGGAACCTTCATATATTTCCGAACTTTTAGTAAATCTGTTCATCATCACCTATTCTGTAATTAAGTCTATTTTGGTTTCATTGTATACATTTAATGAAAGTAGATCCTGCTTTGGATAAAAACTCTACATATTGTATAGTAGGGGCCATCTAGTGTCAAGTGTCAGAACTACCACATCAGTTTACCCTGTTCAAACCCCACCTCAGCCCACATTGGGTAAACCACTTTGAAACTGATCTGCGTCCACATCGGGCAGCCCGCATGGGGCCACACCAAAACCCATTGACCAAAACCAATGGACTCAAGACGGGTTCTGATCGGTTTTCCTAATTCGGGCAACCTATTCGGGCCCTGCCTGACACCCTGCCACTAGCCCAGATAAAACCCAGGTAGAGAGATCTGCCCAAGCAAAAACCGATTTGGCCCTTTATGGGCTTGCTACTAGGGTGGGATATTGACTATTTTCAAATCTTTTCCTATGAGACTAGATTATTGTTTTGAGGTAGAGTGTTGTATTATAGGTGGAATAGGCGGGTTTTTATGGTACAGAACAGAAACATTTATTATGTGCCAATCTATTTATGTATGTGAGTGATGATTAATGAAAGAAATATGTGTGTGTAACTATATCAGGTTATATCATGACAATTAGGTCACATCTATAGTCCCAGGATCACGGAAGAGCACCATGCAGCTATGGAAAATGATATGGGCTTACATGCCATGGTCTATGATCATTGTTCTATCCATCCTAGACTTTCACTACACATGGTCAAATGATAAGGATCCATAGGAGAGTTATGGCTAGTGATAATTATAGTCCCATCAAATACACAGACACTGTGGTAATTGAGCGATTGCATGTGAAGAAAACTCTCTAGGCCTATATGAAACAATCTGATAAAATTAGGTCAGCAATATTTTAGGTCTGTAATCACTGATAATAGGCAAAGTATGACAAAGAGAACATTAAAAATGCTACCATTGTCTTCTAATACCCCAGAAATGTGGGTGTAGCCACTTCAAATTACTGTCTATAGCCTTTATTTGCATAGTTATGGCAAAAATTGTAATTTTCAGTAATGGCTATCTTGATCAGACCCAAAATATGCATGGGAAAGGAAATGTGATGCTCTCATAGTGTTCCTAGACCCTGAAAATGTGGGTTTAGACACCTTAAATGACTGTATATCATCATTATTCACCAAGATATGACCAAAGTTATGAATATCAGTAATGGCCGCCTTTATCGAGCACTATTTCTGTGAGAAGGGTTGTTTGTGCACATGTCCAAACATGATCAGTAGAGGTCATATACCAAGTATGGCATGTTTGCTACCCTGTAACATTCAATACCTCATGTGGTAAAATTCCAGAATTCTGCCTACCGTGTACCAGACCAAATCGTCCAAAATTGCCGTTTTAATGGCCGCCATCTTGAATTTCATGAATATATTGGTCTGATGAATGGAGAAATAAGAGCATTAGGTTACTGGCCAGTAAGAACATAGGTATAGATGGCTTCAGCAGGCAGAAATGATTAGTCCAAGGGGTGAAATAAGTCATTTCAGAAAAAAGACGACGGCCGTCACTTTGGGCGGCCATATTGGAAAAACGCCCCAACGGATTTTTGTAAGAAATGGATTTTTGAATTCAGCAGAAAATTCTACATAAGGACCCACCCTCAAACCTTTTGGTCACAAAAAGAAAATTAAAAGTGCCTGGGCTCTTGGACTAGATTCGGTCCTGGGGAAATCACTAACTTATCCTATACTCAAATTGGCAAACTCTGGAGGTTTGCCACTCTGACTATACCAGACTTTATACCTATCTTCCTACCAGGTCATAGGCATGTACAACAAATGTACATATCTCTGTAAATCGATTTTTGACATGCCTCTCTGTCTCTCCCCCTCACCCAATCTCTGCCTCTGTTTTCAAAAGTCTCTGTATGTCTGTTACTATGTCTCTTGCCTTATCATATACATAGACAGAGCTGCACGCTAAAGTGACTGAGTCAGTGGTTAGTGCACGAGAGCTGCGTGGCCCGTACTGCACGCTGGCCGCAGGCCTAGTGCAGTACGGGCCACGCAGCTCAAGTGCACTAACCACTGACGAGGTCACTTTTAAGTGCCGCTCTGTGTTTATTTCATGTTTTTTCGATGGAAAATGGATATCCAGTCCATGTATGCTTACTTTCGAGATGTTTGATTACTTCCGCGGTGTTTGTTTACGTCCGTGGCGCCGCCATTTTGAATTCTGCCCAGGTCACGTGACTCTCAGTAGCCTAGCAACTCCATGGCGACCCCATGGTGACCCCTGGCTACCCCTGGGAGCGTGAAATACGGCCAGAGCGTGAAATACGCCCGAGGGTTATTTCACGCTCCCCTCACGTACGGCCCTCCCATTGCTTTAACCTTGACAGTCCGTATTCACCATGAAATAAATTGTTTTAGTATGACTTGGTGCCGGATAACATCACTACCATTAAGTCATACTAACGCGATTAGCCTTTGTTTGCTGTGACGTAGTTTCTATCTTGCATGACATAGTTACATGGCTGTGAATTGACGTGGGTGGTAGTAGCTAGTAGTGAAGGCGTAGCTAACGTATAGGTATAAAGCTGTGATTAGTATATATGGGTGTGACCTGTAGAAATCTCCCAATGTATCATAAAATCCATGCAATACTATGTTTATTTGCTACCGAGTATTACCATGATATCTGACGTAAGTCTACTGTGACGTCGCCATATGCCTAGTATGACGTAGTTATGGATGTGTGAACACATTTATACAGGACATTATACTATAGGGTGTGAAGCGTAGAAACCTTCTCAAACGTTCCAAAAAGCCTTAACCCCTGATCATAAAGTCTTTACCCCTGACCTCCCCCATTTAACATGTAACACTCCCCTAAAACGTCGTGTCCATTCAGAGTCACCCAAGCCCCCCTTCCTCTCACAATAGCACCATTCATCGTCATGTTACTGGGATAGCTGAGATACCACCCGGAAATTCGTTATGGTTAACTCTGTAAGTAGACAGGATCGGCGAAACTGACTTTGGGGGGTCGGTATCTGGTATCAATTTTTCAGTATCAGGCTGCAGGCCCTTATAGGGCCGATGCCTGATACTGAAAAATTGATACCTGATACCGACCCCCCAAAGTCAGTTATACCAATCCTGTACTTATTATTAAATGACTCCTCGGTCAGAAATTAAGCATTTTGTGTGTGTTTACTCACTGGGTTGAAGCAGATGATGGCCATAGCACTCCCAGTGTTCTGAGTACGCAGAGAAAAAGAGTCCTCCCTCCAACATGTGTTTACATTCCCTTTACTTCTACAATTTAGACATGCTGTTCGATTCAAATGTGTTTATTTATCAAAAAGGAACACCATCCAACCATAATTCCCTCAAAATAATCGAGATATTAAACTTGATTTTACCCCTTGACCAGCTGTCCTCCCAAGGTTGTTGATGTTTTCAGTGAAGCTGTCACTCAGGCCGGTGGGGGGGGGGGGGTATAATTAGCTGCACCAGTGTAGCTGCACTGGGGCTGAGTCAGGGTGCACGGCCTGTTGAGCTGCGGGCGTGCAGACACACACACCGGGACGCACACACACTCACACCTCATGCTACTCCCACTGACCCGATCTACCTCTGTCACGTAATCACCCATTTAGACCTGCTCTAGGCTTCCAGGTCAATCATAACATCGATTGGTGTACATATTCATGCGCCAGTGCTAAGGCCGGAAGCAACCTGATACAGGCCATCTGATACGAGACAAATTTACCGGAAGTGTACTGATACAGGACTGCTGCTTGAAGTCTATGGGATCCCGTATTTACCCAAACACATTTAATAATAAGGGCCGAATATCATGGCGACGCCATGATTCATGCTTGCAACCCTAGTAGTCTACTCACCAGGGCCCCATGCATGCATCATGCCTACTCTTCAAACGTGTATCATGCGGCCTCGTAGGGATTGAAATGATGCTTGGATACAGCCCAGGCGAGTTTCTCGCCGGGTTCATTTGTGCATCATGACAATACAGGGCATACTTCATAAAAGCACCATGCGGCCATTGGAGTCCCGCTTTGAGTGCATTCCCCTTTCATATTTCAGCATGATATTGTTAAATTCCAGACAGGATATAATGTCATAAAAGTCCATGTACCTTCATATCTTGCATTTTATCTCTGTTATTCTGTATATGGATCCCTACCAATGATAAACCCTTCCTCAAATTCCAACATCTTGACTAAGGGAAATACGGAGGTTACCATACGTGGGGACATGACTGCCCCCTAGTGAGGGTGACGAGAATGACGACATCTGATACCTCACATACATATATAGAAGTTAGAACAGAAAAGAAGTGTTCTGGCCAAAGTCTAGTTCTCACTTGAGTTCCCCTATTAACAAGGACCACCTAGAGTTGTATAGGTTTCTAAGGAGAGTTACATGACTCTGTGTACCACATACAAAAGGATGTATCTACAGTGGCTACCGTTAGCTCTTTAAGGACATGATAGTTGTTTTAATGCTCTGTGTCGTCATGTTGCATGGATCAGCTCATGGTAAGTCTACACACCAGAGCTGTATTCATGTACTGTGCTGACCATGGGGGGTAACTTCTGAAGGACATAGTTCCCCAATGTGGGCGGTCAGTTGATTACTGCCAGTGCATTACTGCCAGTGCCAGTGCATCATGATGCATTCACGCATCACGCCCGGTACCATGATGTTTAAAGATAGGGCCTAGTTGCACAGGCAGGGAGTGTTATAAAAGGGTTTTCTCTATTCACTGTCGACACATCGATGTATCAGACGTAAGTATCAATCTGACAGAAATGTAGCTTGAATGGATGTACATTCTTTTGATTTTTTTAGTTCATAGTGTTGAAATTATATCGGCTCGCCCTTTGCTATGTAATTCTGTGAATGCACCTGTCTCACCAACTGTAAAACATTCCCGTCTCCAGTTCTGACATTGATCTTAATTTGTAACTTTTACATGAATGAACCAGTTTTTTTCTCTCTCGAGAACTTCTAGTGTTACCCGAAAGAGAAAAGCTTCCCCATTTTCTCCGGCCACCTTCGTGTGCATTCCTCAAAAGAATCACGAGTGATAACTTCAGAACGTCCCGAGAACTGCATGTGCATAATTAGCCTACTTTATTTCCAAAAAATGTATATGTAAAACTGATAGACCTTTGAAAGCCTCAACATATTGTGTAATATTATGTCAATAAAGAAATTTCAAAACTCAAAACCAAATCATATAACAACGATAATTGCAGTACATATATATGAAGTATATGGAATATGGGAGACGTACGGACCTGTACGCTATTATCTTTTACTACAGTGAGTAGGGGAGTGTGCTACTGCTGCACCAAGCATCGAACCTAGCAGCCCTGTATCCCAAAGTACATTTACAGATACGGCACCTCTCAGGTAGAGGGGTGAGGAAGTATGCAAACCTAGTTGGCACAAAGCCATCCTTTCTGCAGCTTCCCACCTACCACTGGCTTTTTCTCTCTGAATGTGATACAGTTCTTCTAGCTACTGGTTAATGTTCCTACATAAACCTTCTATTTGTTTATTCCCGATGTGTGTTATGTGGCTGTTTTATGCTCCTCCCACGACTTGTTCTCAAAATACTGTAATTATGTCGGTTAAAGATTAAGAGGAAACAGAGTATCATGTAATCAGGTAATGGTATCTGTCTATGTCTGTCTGTCTGTCTGTCTTCCTCTGTCTGTCTCTGTCTCTATGTCTCTGTCTCTCCCTCTCTCTACCATTTGAAAGTGCAGGGGTAGGGCCCCAGACGGGTAAAATCGACAAATCGACATGAGCCTAGTGACAAGGGACAAGACCTATTTCTTAGATTCGACAAATGACATAGGCATTCCATAAAATCGACAAGTGACATGAGACCTAGTGACAATTTTACAGTGTCAGTGACAAGTGACAAGACCCTTTTCTTAAAATCGACAAGGGACATTGACATTTCTTAAAATCGACAAGTGACACAGCAACCCCCCGTCTGGGGCCCTAGGGGTAATTATACATTACTTGCTTCTCTGCCCCATGGAATCTCTCCTCTACCTCAGAGCCCCACCCTTTCTACATATACGTGTTTCCTTTCCTTATTCTAACCGAACCCAAAATTCAAGTCCCACGACTTCTGACAATCACTCTCTAAGTAAATTACTATTTCGACAGGTTACTTGGAAGCTCAACGTCTCGTTACGTCATGATGTCACCAATCTCAAACTGACGTCACTCTGACGTCACACGTCACCTGTGTCGTCATATGGTTTCTTTCCCGCCCTTTAAATGATTCCCATGCGAGTTCTGGGAATTCAGCGTCTGTTTCCCGCCTGCTTCTGTCTCGTAGAATCCCGTCCTAGCTCGTGGTGGGCGGGATTCTGCCCCGGGGGGGGGGGGGTACTCAAATCTTTTTGACACGGGTGTGTGGCTGGCCCTTTGACAACCCTTACCCTTGCCTAGGTTTTAGCAATTTCACCCGGGGAGTCAGCCTTGTTGTAAGAATTTTGGTCAAAAGTGACCCTTGTTGCGGAGAATCTTGGCAAAATGTGACCCTTTTTGGGGGGATTTTGTTGAAAATTCCGAAAAGTGACCCTTGGTGAGGGGGATTTTGGTGAAAATTGACCCTTGGTGAGGGGGATTTTGGTGAAAAGCAGACCCTTGGTGAGGGGGATTTTGCTCAAAAAGCACCCTTCCCAGCCGCACACCTGTGTATACAAAATATACTAAGTACCCCCCCCTGCTGTCAACTAGTGGGAAATCACGTTTTCCTACATGTGTATTTGTATCTTGGGTGTGCTGTTTATTTATTTTCATTTTTTTAGCTAAACAAGTAATGGTTGGCGATGGGTGGTATGTTTTTGTTGAACTCTTTAGGGGCCGCATAGTGCTTTAATGCATTGTTGTTGTAGGCATGATGCATAGTTGTATCCCTGGGGAGTAAGTCACAAGCATTGCGTCTCTGCGTCTATGCTGATACACTCCCGAAGGGTCACCATGATACACCAATGCAGGTTACTTGCTGGTACTCGATAATAATATTATGACCATGAACCTTGAAGAATCGGGTCGTTAAAGGGTTTCAACACAGATATTAACTACATGTACCAAGAAGGCCAAATGACTTCAAATTTGTGCACGGAACAGGAGGGAGGGGATGATGGTAGTGGTTAGCGAGATTGTCTGTGGTTATGTATAATATGGGAACGGGAAACAGCTAACACAACAGAAAATAACAACTACACCATTAAAGCCATCATGACCTGTGGTTCACTAACAGGGGAGACGGGGGATTCTTGGTACTGGAGGGGAGTGGGGTTGGGAGGGGAGGCGTGAGGGGCAGAGGCTGGGGAAGGGGGAAGGGGAGGAGAGAGTAGGTGGTGGGGAGGTGAGGAGAAAGGGGGCGGACCCAATGAATTTGAAGGGGAAAGGGTCCTGGCAGATTAAAATATCATGAGCAAAATCTAAATCTTTTTTAAAGGGGAGGGGTGACGTGGGGGAGGGGGGGGGGGTGGAGGCTTCACCCCCAGGACTCCCCCCTTGCATGGCTCAGAAGGTGAGGGAATGAGGGGGCGGAAAGTGAAGGGATAAAGGGGCAAGAGAAGGAGACAGTAGGAGGGCGACAAGAGGATAGGGGGACATCACGATGGATTGAGGGAAGGAGAAAGTGATGGGAAACGAATATGGAAGGATATAGAGAAGACAGAATGGCTACAAGTATGGAGGGAAGATGTCACTGGTTTGTGTCATTCGATGAGATACCAAATTGGACCCTGTGGCATTATTCTAGGCAATTTGGTCAAGTAATAACGCATCGTATATAATATGTACTCCAGAGTACTTACCAAGAACTATTTCCCAACAATAAACATGTAATAGCTTCAAAATACGCGGAGACTATCTCTAGTTGTATTTACATACGGCCATTTGCTCCAATTACAAATAGCCCACAACCCACAACAATGAGATAGTAATGAACGCACCAGGATACAAACTGCCATTACCCAGATTGTGTAGTACTGCCTGGAAAAATTGAAAATAAAGCAGCTACATTTTGTATAATTATTGGAAATCAGAGACCACTGCATAGATGGACCGTGGGATAGAAACCGGGGATAGAAACAAGACCAGGATATATAGAAGAGGGCAACAAATACATCTGCTTTTTCTTTTGAGGAGATCACTTTTCAGGATCTGCCCCTCGAATCGATATCGCATCGTATAGGGCAGTGAAAGGTTGGCCTTTACATTTACTCACATGCAGTCCTTTGTTCTCCCCACATAAGATAGAATAATACATTTCCTATATATTCAGCCATATCCAGCCCTTAGCCAGTGCCAGTGGGCCTCACTGAGTGCAGGGGCCAGAATATGTATAACTCGGCTAAAACACTGGGGCTAGCCATCAACAACAGGCCGCTAAACATTGATCTCAGCCCTCCCCGGACCTACCACCCATGTTATGGTCCCCTGAAGCTGTTACTCCTGCTGTTTATTTGTTGGACATTAGTCGGTTTGATGTCCCCCAGAGCCATGAAAGCCCTCAGAGAGCCTCGCATTGACTGCAAGCCTCGCTTTGACTGCAGCGTCTCACACAGCACCAGAACGGGTGTCCAAGCAGGAGCTGCTTCCTGTAGTGCACTGAAAACCCCATAGGGCTGAAAAGTGATCACTGGTGACGACCTTAGGGCACTCACGGTGCTGGTGTCGTGGGGGCGTACCCCCTCGTCACTAGGGTAGTCACTACTGACAACCCAGGGTCGTCATGTTGATCATATATTTGACCTAATTAGAGAAGAAGATGTGTGATCAGGATGACGACTCTAAGTGATCAATATGATTGGTTTATGGATTTTGACATTTCATCATATATTTAGATATAATTTTGTGATTACCCCCTTCTGCTAACATAAAGCCTTGTTTAGAGCATTCATAAGCCATCTAATAGACATGTATGGTACAAGTATATGCATGTAATACCATTGAACCTACCTGCTGAGATCTTGAACTATACATCAATACACAAAAGAGGTGTCTTAAAGTTAAAGACCTTAATTCCTATCTGAATTCGGACCAAACTTTCCTAATTCAATAATGGTAAAGTGTAAATGGCATTTACAGAAAATTTTCCATTTTACATAGGGGCAATGTTGTATTTATGATTGATATTAACATAGATATTGATCAGAACAGTTCATAGAATATACATCAGTGTATAGTAAGGCCCCCTAGTGGCTGAAATATAACAGGTTTAGGTAGTCAATATGATTAGCTTGGGTCGTCATCAAGGCATGACGACCCTAAAGTCGTCTGCAGTGACGGCCTTACCATAGGACTGGGTTTTCAGTGTGTGGTTCCGGGTTCACTGAGTGCATCCTGCAGTCAGCACTATGAGGTGCTGCTGCTGCTACAGCCTACAGGAGCATTACTGGGACACAAACAGCCAGAACACACTGGTGGAGAGGGGAGGGAGGCAGTTAAACTTAAAAAGAGGGCTCCACAGCTATATTAAATACAATAGGGTATGAGGATTTGTAAAACTGGTTGCAACTGATTCCTGTGAGTACCATATGTATGTAAATGGCTAGGCAACAGGCAGATCTGCAGATGTGGGAGATCTTGTGTTGGCTCTGATCTCAGAATGGAGCTATCTACTGGCATACCATGGTCATATATGGTGTGTTGGAGTCATTTGGTGCCCGCCTAAATCCCGTGAGATATTCCGAGATGGGAGGCCAATATGGCCGCGTTTATAAAGAAACCAGAGTTATCAGCATATATATTCTCAATTCTGCATATCCTTCTAGTTGTCGAGCTCAATCATAGTGAGGTAAATTACCATGTAGACATTTTCCTTAAGGCACAATGGGCAACAGTCATGCCGACCCGATACAGGGTTAATGCACTCTCAACGGGTTGACATGATGCACCAAAGCTAAAGCTGTTCTCAGCGATACGTTGGTACATTATGATGATGAAACGATCATGAAGCTTCAGGTTTCATCTGGGGTATCATGTCATCCTTGAGGGTTTATTGTTTGTCCATTTTTTTAAAATATTTATTACTGTCAATATCAGGGCAATAATCATCAGCACTATAGCGTTCTTCTGACACCCTTTGTATTTGACTCTGTCTTACTCCTCCCGATTTCACCCCGTACAGCTACACATATGTGAGCGTCACGTGATCAGGTCCCAGAGGCCCGGGACCGGAAGTAGCCTGAGCAGCTCTCTAACTGGAGGCGATAAAGGCGTGTTCTCTTACAACAATGACAAAGTGACGAGGTCAGGCACAGGTCGTCATTGACGTAGACCTACACAATGTGCCGGACACGGACGGAAGCAGAAGCGGAACATTTAGATACAGGGGAAACAACACAAAATGACATTGCGGTTAGCTAATGCCAAGGGCCAACATAACATTTCACATGTAGTACTTGTATCGGTTTTGCCCAGGGCTTTGTCTGGCCAAAGTACAGACATGATCGGGGTGCGACTTGGGGACTGATGAAAAGGAGGCATGAAGTGAAGACGTATAGACGGTGGGACTTCATCTGAGTATATATATATAGTCCCATATGGAGAGGATGTCGGACGTTCTGCTTTCATAGCTGCATTCCATTTCTGCTGTGCAATTTTGTCTAATGTAGATTTTCAACTAAAGTGAAAAGCCAATCAGAAAGTATGATTGATCAGCATTTCTGCGGGGCTGCTCACACTTTTAGATTACCCATACAACGAGGACCTTACTTCCATCCCATCACCCCAAGGATAGATCAAATAAATTTGAATTTTATTGAATTGAAATTCTCTCTGTAGTTGTAGAGGTCCCGGGGTGGGTGGGTGGGGGTGGGGGTCTCTGACATAGTATATAGAGCTACACGAAAATAAGACCAAGCAAAAGGTGGTCTGCACTATTGAACTGGTACACTTCTTGTTTTTTAAAGGCCTTGATATCTGGCCTAGGTTTTGTCCAGGACATTGGGGCTCTGAGGAAACAAGTGAGTGAGGGGTGTGGGGAGGGGGGGGGGATGAAAGGATGGAAGCAGTGGGGAAAGGGAAGTGGAGATGGGAAGGGAGATGGGAAAGGGAGAAGAGAGTGAAACAGAAGGAGAGAGTGCAGACCTGCACAGCCAAAAATAATTTTCTCATTTTCAGAAAATATTTCTTGTTTTAAGTAAAATAAACTTAAAACAAGTTTGTCCGTAGGATAACAAAATTTTACTTGACAGCATGGTTGAGTTTAATAAACCTAGAGTAAGAAAAACAAACAAGAAAAACAAACAAGAAAGAAATCCTTAAATCAAGTATTTTATACTGGAATCAAGATGATATTTCCTGACATATTTCTCAAAATAAGATAATCTTTCTTACAGAATGAACCTTTTTTTTCTAGAAAACATTTTTCTTAAGTAAGTTTTAATTTCTTATTCAAGTAAATAAACAAGATTGATGTTCTTGCCTGGGAAAGGGTAATGATTATATTTCATTTTAGTCTTAGAGAGAAAGGGTTGATGCCAGAGCATCAGAAAGAGGTTCATCAGATTAAATGCAGCTGTTTGTAGCTACAATAGAAGTTTAAGCAAACAGACCTTTATTCAAAGTCATTTCACTTTATGTAATGGGACAGGTAATCCTTCCCTTTATTTATATTTTTTATGATATTGCCAAGCAAATGGTGTCTCTTATCATTTCTCCCTAATAGTTATTATAATTCATTCACTGGAACAAGGGTTCTTACATCAAATTAATCCCTAACAAATTTCCCCTTTTCCCACATATTTTTACCCTCTTCTGTTTCTTTGGGACTTATTTTGAGGGAGAAATGTATACCCTGTTTGATAAGAAAGTTGTTGTATTGCATAGTGGTGGCCTCTTGTGGCACAACATGTAACTAATGTTCTTAATTTAAGAAAATAATTCTTATTTAGTAGTATGTATACTTGATCCCTATAGAACCTAACTGAACTCACATTCCACACCTATAAAATTCCCAAATAATGGAAGGAATTTGATGAAGGCATTAAGCATGGTCATAACCATCACATAATACAGTATACTTGCATATTTTTTCGCCCTAATTGACACTTTGGATTCATGGTTTCGGGTTTTCGAGACATAGCAATCTTAAATCTAGAAATAGAACTTTCTTATTTCAGGAATATAAGATATAATCTTGTTGGGTGCACAAATTACCAGTTTTAAGAAAATTTCTAAAGAAAAATAATCTTGAATACTTGTTTCTAGAAGAATACTAGAAAAATATAAGATATTTATTTTAGCTTCCACTTTCTGAAAACAAGATAAACGTAAAAACTCAGAATGAGTTTATTCCTTGAATCGAGAAAATTTTATCTTGATTCTAGTATTTTCTTGGGGTAAGAAAATTATTTTTGGCTGTGTGCTGACCAATGGAGCGATCACAAAGGAACCATGGATAGCCACTTCTCCCACTTCTACACTACAGTCGGCGATATATACTATTATCAGCTATTGATGAAAATGTTGCACCAGGCCAAAAAAAGGTGTGTTTCAGGTTACATAGTCTGAAAATCTAGGTAGAGTAGGTCGGATTTAAAAAAAACACTTTGCCTGAAAAGTACCAAAAATCTGACTCAAACTTCAGTGCCAGCTCTCCGACAACGGCGTTGAGCGTGGATTATCAAACTGGCTCTGAAATAGCCCCAAAATAATTTAGAATATAAACTTCTTTTTCAAAATTGGATAACAATTTCTAGGGTCGGCTTTGTTTTGCTAGGTAGGATCGGTTAACCTGAAACACCTTTTTTTGGCCTCAGCAACAAAATCCGTTGTCTTATAGACAGTTGGCTTTGATTAGACTAGGGATGTTTCATTCCCAATTTTAAGAACAAGCTCAGTGGAATAATTGCTGTTAACTGAGACTTAGCTCTGCAGATCCTCCTACACGACAGTACTTTGGTTTATACCACAGCGGGCACGGAGAACAAAGCATTTCCCACCCCTTGTATACTACATACAGCTAGTGGTATAAAGTAGTTATAGGCCTTGTACCAATATGTAGGGGTATTCAGTGAAGGGAGCCTATAAGGCTCCTTCACAGTATTTCACGTACAGATTGGTACACGTCCTATATTATAACTACTACATAATCATACAGAAACACAAGTTCCTCGAGACCTGTTCTATACGTGTTGACAGCTGTTGATAGCTGCGTTGACAGCAGAGTTGACAGTTAACAGGGTGACAGAGGAGGGCGCTATACTTAGCACACATACAAACACACACAGAACAGAGTGGATTGGGTGCGAACTGCTTATCTGAGGTTTCTGAGTAATTGCCTCAGGACAGAGGTGGAACAGGGTCCAGGGTAGTAGCAGTAACTAAATACAGACCCTGAATACTGGCAGTGGCGTAGGGAAAGGGGGTGGGCAGGGGGGCAGCCCCCCCCCCCCCCCACCCCAATCACAGCGGAGTGGGGGGGGGGGCTGAATATATGTTTGTCAAGACCCTATAATGATATATAATTATATTATATAATATATATATATTAATTATATTATAATACACACATTTCCCAAATTGTACCTCTTTCATAGGAAAAAGTGGGGGCAGAGTTGTTTTGGCAGAACTAAACTAGAACTTAATCAGAACTAAAAGGGCCTCAAAACTACATTTTATATGATTCCAATACAAGTGTGTATAAATGCCGTCCGATTTAAGCTAGTTGGGTAGGGCCCCCTGGCCCCCCTGATACTGGGGACCTCTGCTCGGCTGTGCAGAGGATATTTACATCATCTGAATAAGGACACGTTCACAAATGATGTCACCTATTCGTTCACAAATGATGTCACCTATTTGGGACCTCCTTCACCATCCCTGTCACCATGACCTGCCCATACATCCGCATCTATTTATCCAAGATAGTGACATAGGGCTATAGGGGCTGTGAAGATACATGCCCCCCCCCCCTCGCCCAGCCACCCGCACCCCAAATGGGTGATATATTCTGCGAATGTTCCCTAGTTAGTCCATTGACTGTGAATGGGGAGGCTGCCGAGGCCAAGAGACTAGCGTGTACTAGTTTGATACTACATGAGGCTTCATACATCCAGGTATATACATCTCACCTTGCACACCTGTCGGCCTATTGTAGTCTTACAGGTGCAAAGTGAGACCGCGCTGTGCCTGAACGTTGATGCTCCATCTGGTGTCAAACTGACCTATCTCGGCTTCTTGTGAGGATGTGGGAGGATGGAGGACACAGGCCTAAACAGGGCGCTCTGGTGGAGATGGTCTGCAGTAGGTTGGTAGTATTAGTACCGGGTATAAAGGCCTAACACTGCGGTGGTCCGGTCATCTAGGTGACCACGTGACCAAGCTCTACATACAGGTAGGGTACACAGCAGACAGTAGAGGGCTCCAGTATAGGCCTGGTGCTTATTGTGGGAACTAGCTGTATGTAGAGCTTGGTCACGTGGTCACCTAGATGACCGGACCACCACAGTGGCAGGCCTTTATACTAATACTACCAAGGCCACCTTTTTTTGATAACTTGGATTACGGGCACTCAGAGCCAATATTTTGGGGGGCGGGAGGGAAAAAAAAAGAAAAAGCTGCCATTTAGTACTAAAATTTGCCAGGGGCGGGAGGAAAAAAAAAAGCATTCAAAAAGTCCTGTTTTGGCTTTAAATGTAGGTATATTGAGAGAAAATGAAGGTATATCGAGAAATATTGCCAATTTTTTTTTTACAAAATGCCAAAATTTCCATCGGCGGATCCGTAATCCAAGTTATCAGAATAAAACGGCCCAACCTACTGCAGACCATCTTCACCAGAGCGCCCTGTTTAGGCCTGTGATGGAGGATAAAGTTCGATTTTTCGCGAAAAATGAATGGGAAAGAGCGGAGACTGACTTCTAGGCCCTCAAACTCTTGATCACATCTGTTGAACCATCACAAAGAAACAGAAACTGCGTCTCATTATTCAATTTTTGTGTTACATTCACTAGATGTTACGTTCATCGGATATATTTTTTTCTAAACAGAACTGTGGTGTAATTGTCTCATTTATCTTATATCAAATATCTGGGACATGCTGTTTTTTTGCATAGGTATTATACCACAACCAACTGAAAACAATACTATTATTGACTAATACTCATAATCATTCCTCTGTTTTTCTGTAATTCATGGACACCCTCCAGAACTACGGTGGCCGACAAGGCTCACGCCCAAAAAAACACTGTTATGAAAAAAAAAAAAAAATTCACCTGAAAAAACAGGCGAAAAAAAAAAATTTAATTTTTTTTCACAAATATTTTTTTTTTCATTTTTGAAAAACATGAAAAAAAGTTGCTGTCAACTGTCAAGTACGAAAATTGGCGCTGTCAACTGTCAATTTCCGCCATACCGCCCTGCGGCAGAACAGCATGCCGCTGTGTCAAGAGAGCCGGCATTTCATTGGTTGTCGGCGGGGCGTAATGATATGATATACGCAGAACGTAGTTCGCAATTTCCTGCTGTTCGGATGCCCCTTCCCCCTTATTACCTTACTGCAACCTCGATTCATATGTCTTATAATACCGTGCACTTGATCTTACAATACAACTAATACACTTTCTCCAGCTATTTTTCAATTTATTTTGCCCGTGGGATGAAAGCGATGCGGGGCGTCCTGTTTATTATCAGCAGCGGCTGCACGGTCTCAGCTTAAACAAAGTATTCACTTCCGGCGTGAGTGGTGCGATTCCGCGTGGCGTGTACGAGGGACAAGCTTTTGGATCATAACTGCAATCCTTTTCTTGCTGTTCTACCAGCACCTGCAAGACTTTAAAGTAAGTTTCATACACTGTGTTTCACGTAACGTGTGCAGTACTTTATTTTGTATTGAACTATGTGTCAGCCTGTAGCATTTCATGCTAATCCACCCATTATCGCCCGTTATGAAATGAACACGCCTGCTGTTTTCACGCACGTGGTAGTAGTATACACAACTAACACACTGGCACCCCCGTCAGTATTTTCAACACACAGCTTTGTATGCTAATGTGTATTGTTTATTTTTTCTCGGTATATAGACATCATACATCCTGTTTATTTTTCCCATTTCATATACACGGCACATCCCTTTCACTCGCCAGCACATGGCGCATCCTGTTTATTATCGGCAGAATGTACCCGCGATAAAAAATATATCTTTTTGCCTTTCCAGTGGACCACGAGGGAGTGACACGGGGGAAGTGTGTGGAAAGTGGGTGCTTCTGTACTCAATTCTCCTCGCAAAAAGGCACACATTACTGCAACAACTGCGCCCCTCACATGGCCCGTCGCCATGTAAGTATCATACACCTTTCCTATGTTACAAACAGAATAAAGTTTCAGTAATGCAAGTTCATACTGTCATACAGCTGTGTTAACACCTCAATGTACCTTTCCACTGCCACCAAAATATTATCACAATTTTACTACATGTAGTCCTGTTTATTATCGTATATAGTACACACTCAACATCCCTCCCAACAGCCACACTTTTTCCTACTTCCTGTTTCTTCTGTTACGGTAGAAGAGATAAATTTGGCCCAGGTAGTACACACAGGAATATAGTCCATGTCATAGTACTGTATATCCCCTTCACCTACTTATACCATCTTATTTTGTAATATTTTTCGTATGTTGTTCTACTGTATTATTTGCCAGACATAATACGTGTATTTTTTTCTGCAGGAGAAAATGGGCCAGTGCAGTATGCCTGAATGTGAGTGCGGACTATTTACAGTTGTGGAAGGCTGTCACGACTGCATAGATTGTGGCCATGGTGCAGGTTTGCACAAGGTGCCCGATGTACCCAGTAAGTATACCGTATAACACATTATGACCTACATTATTTTCAGGCCTTTTGTCACCCCTCCTTTCCCCTTCTAACATGCCATTTGAAAATTTATTGTCCCATTCCTCTCCTTTTACCATCTGTTTGACACACGCAGTACAACAAAGTGAATCACATGTTACAGGAGCAAAATTGCTGAACGAGATGGAAAAGGTGGGGAAAAAAAGGAAAGTCCTATTGCGGAACATCCCTGCCACGCCTGTAGAGAAGAAGGTTCCGGTGCGCCGGGTTAGTATGAAGCCTACTTTGATACTATATAGGGCTATACAGTACCGTATATACATGCTTTTCATTTTTTCTGTATGTTATATGCCACTTCTATTTTCATGTTAGCATTCTGATACATGTAGACTATTTATAACCCATTTTTCGTATGTACTGTAACCAGGTCCTTTCTCTCATACTGCATTCTTCCATTCTTTCTTTCTCATTCTCTGACAGCTTTTCGAAATAACGCGGGGGGAAAGAGTCAAGGTCCGGGGTGTCTGGGGTAACCGTGCCAAAAAGGACAGGCGTGGAATCCAGACTGTCAGTGTAAGTGTAGCAAACATATTATGACTATTCCCTTTACCATATTTCACATAAACTCATTATAAATAATAAGCTGATGAAATAAACACAACCAGCAACGAACAAAAGTTTTGTAGAATGAACAGAACTGTTCACTCGACCTTTAGCCCGCATCACTTTTTTTCCATGTTCATCCTTGTGACGCCCGTCGCCAGTGCTGTATATGGGGACAGCAGTCCTGTTGGTCGTCAGCATTTCATACACACATGGCGCGTCCTGTTTATTATTTCTCTTTATTTAGACATTATACATCCTGTTTATTATTGGCATGTGATAGACACGGCACATCCTTTAGCCTGCCCAGCGCATGGCGCGTCCTGTTTATTATTTCTCGGTATATAGACATGATACATCCTGTTTATTATTGGCATGTGGTAGACACGGCACATCCTTTATCCTGCCCAGCGCATGGCGCGTCCTGTTTATTATTTCTAGGTATATAGACATGATACATCCTGTTTATTATTGGCATGTGGTAGACACGGCACATCCTTTATCCTGCCCAGCGCATGGCGCGTCCTGTTTATTATTTCTAGGTATATAGACATGATACATCCTGTTTATTATTGGCATGTGGTAGACACGGCACATCCGTTATCCTGCCCAGCACATGGCGCGTCCTGTTTATTATCGGCCGAATGTACACGCGATACATCCCCTAATTAGCCGACTCAACGTAGCACAACAAGTTATGTCATGTAACATAATGCAATGCCTGGTGTAATGTAGTACCATCTCACGTTCTTTCTGTGTTTATATTGTACCTGATGGTCACACCGGTGTTCTTCCAGATCGAATTCCAACCGGACGAAGAAGTCACGTTCAAGGGACTTCGTGACCGCTGTGCCCGCGTCTTCGCTATGGTGTCCTACGACACGCTGAGCAAATCTCACTCGGCCTTGCTCCTGGGCGGACTAAAAGGGCCGGAGGTCAACAACGATCGGGAGGTCCAAACGTTATTAAAGAACGGAAAGGGGTACTTTGTCCCCACCAAGAAGAACGAGGTGTCCTCTGTAAGCCACTTCTCCCTTCTTCTAATACATACAGCGTACATGAACTGTTCTCTTCGGCCTTAGCACATAGTACATAGTGGAAATATAATACATTACATCCTTCAATTTTTTGGGTGCTTTTACCATCCAGTCTTCTTACTTTCATCAAAAGTACTACCTGTGCTTTTAATGTAGTAGGAACTGCATTTTAATTGAACTACCCAAAAAATTTTACAGGAGGAGGAGGACTCTCTGTTGAGTGAGGTAAGGAGGACACACGAGTCGGACACCGAGCGTAGCTTTGATTTACCCCCAGTCAACATTCCGTCTCGCCGAAAGAAAACTGCCACAACGGGAAGTGCTGGAAAAGAAGACACAGAACGCTCTGCCAAGAGAAACACCAAAGTCCCTTCTTCCGCAGCAGGAAGTTCCTCCACCCCACCTCCACCTGATCCCACTCACTCGTCTGAAGGGAAAAAAAGGCCAGCAGGAAGTTCCTCCCCACCACCTCCACCTGATTCCACTCACTCGTATGAAGGGAAAAAAAGGCCCAGAACACAGGAGGAGGAGAAGGTGAGTACCGGCAAAAATCCTGTTTCTTTGTACCCTGTAAAATAAAAACAAAACAAAAAATATGTCCTCTTTCCTCATTCTGTATGAAACATATGACGTACTTGGACAGCAAAAATGAGTGTTTTTTCTGTTCCCAATCTGTGCAGGATTTACCCCAAGCGCCAGAAGGTGAGGTGATATAATATTTGGTTGTGTTCATGTTTTGTCACGTTCAACTGATTTTCCCTGTTATTTGTTGCAAGTTCCTTTCTCATTCTTCTTTTAATTTGGTAAAGAAACCCGAAAAATATTACAAAGAGACACATGAAATAAATTGCTATGTGATAAACTTTACGTCCTTTTTTCTTGTTCAGGCAGAGATATTATAGTACTACATAGCTTTGACTTCCTTTCACGTACATTCCTTACAATGTTACATGAGACAATTTTTCCTGTGTATATTTTGTTCACCTTTCACTTTGTAGCGAGAAGGAAGATTAGCACGATGGCCCCTCCAGACAACTATGCACAGGAAGAGATCGGGACTGCCGTCACCGCCTTTGCTCTACAATATTTGACAGACACAGACGAAGTGGTCGGGCCCTACATCCCGTGGAAGTCGAGAAACCCGGATCACAACTACCTGCTGGCCAAGCTGGTGAAAGGTACCATAACTTTTATGTCTTTTTTTACCTTTTCCATGACATATCAAGGCCACTCCAAAAAAAAAGTCTGGTTTCTCATCCCAAAGCAGAGAAAAATTTCAGTAGGGCGTTTTTTTTTAAATTTTTAATTTTCTTAACGCAGGAGCCAAAATGTATAGGAAAAAAGTAGATTTTCTGCAACAAAATTTCACACTTAATTATTCAAGTGTCTATTTATTTGAAGCTGTTGGAAAATGTAAGATATTCCTGCTGTCATACAGCATAACAGAAGTTTTATTTTGTATCAGGGGAAACGGACATATATAAAATCGAGATGCACTTGGAAGATGGTGTTAGAGTCCCCCGGTCCGTCGCACAGGATAACGCGTGGCCGGATATGGCTGAGGACGAAGGTAGGAAGATTTACACCTCTACAGTGAAATCTCGATATGAGGAGGATGGTAATAAGGAGCAGACTGTTTTAAAGAGCAGATTTGCTATGCCAAGATTTTTTCTCTACATTTCTATAGTAATAATACCTGATTAGAAGGTGCTTTTTTACACAAAAATGGTTTAGAAGGAGCAGAATTTTTCGTACATGAATAACTTGTTCGGCTGTTCATTCATTTGATTGAGAAAAAAGTTCCCATTCCGATGAACTAGGTGATGGTGTGTGTGTAGAGGACCCCCACCCCCTGTATACACAGATGCAACCGGCATTGCTATCCTATGTTAAATACTTTATTTTACCCACAGCAACATGTGGGAATTCTCCCTTCTGTATGATGCCCTGTAACCCAGTGGGCACAGGAGGTTGAACAAAGATGGATAAATGTTTACCAATCTTTATTCGATGTTGATTCAACAATTATTCAAACTTGCTAATATTTTTAAATGGCCCCTCTTTCTGTTGTTGTAGCACAATTTCTATTATTTTATTGTAACAGGTATGACCCTGTTATGGCAGTCGCCATATCAGGTATACACAACATTAGAGACGACCTACATAGGGGTGGTGGCGTATCCCTTCCTGAGCAAGGACCTGGTATACGAATGGTTTGCGTTGGAGGAGGGGGAGGAGCGCTTCCTGGGTTTGACGGACCCGTTCATATTGGTCCCCCCCGGACGCTACACGTGTAAGCTCAGCTATATGGGGGAGGATGAAGTTGTGTTGCAGGGGTACATCAGCCGGGTGAACGTGCTGAAGTGCTCAAATCTCTTCCAAGGTGAGACGCTGTAAGGTGTTTACAATGTAGCATAGTACTGTGTTATATGATATACATTTTATTTTTACTTGATACTAGAAGGGTAAAGTTAATCTTTTCCTTCTTTCTTTTAGTGGCCAAAATTAAAATAATGAAACCAACATGGAGAGACAGTACACTTTATACCTATCATACAAGCTGTCTTCACTTTTTTTATTTTTCAGAGTCCGGACTCCAGTTCATAGAACCAAAAGACTACACGGTCCACTACGCGAGCAAAATTGGCGGAGGCAACTTTGGAGCGGTGTACCGAGGTGATTTTTTTGGACCAGTTGCTGTAAAAACCATTAAGACGAGTCACTCGGTCGACATATTCTTGGCAGAGATAAACATTGCAGGGTGAGTACGATAATAAACCACTTTGTTCACTGTTCTTTTCTCCCCGCTGTGTCATAGTAAACAAACTGAATAACAAATATATGCCCGTGCTTTCCATTGTGTTCCACCTTTAATACCATATGCATGTTACTAGTCCTTTAGAAAAATAACCCCTTTTCTTTACCATACAGAAAGATGCGTCACCGCAATCTTATTCGATTGCTGGCCGTATGCCAACTGGAAGATGAGATACATATCGTCATGGAATTGTGCAACGGCAGAAATCTGGCGCGCATCTACGAGAAAATGCGGAAAATGAAGACCATCAAGGCCAAAGTGAGTACCATATTTCAAGTGACACTGCACTTTCCGCACTGTCGCCATGATATGGGTTGTCCCGCGTTATATGGTTCATTGCGCGTCCTGTTTATTATTTGTCGGCAACATGTAGTCACGATACATCCCTGTACGTACTAAGTACATGGGTCGTCCTGTTTATTATTTGTCGGCAACATGTAGTCACGATACATCCCTGTACGTACTAAGTACATGGGTCGTCCTGTTTATTATTTGTCGGCAACATGTAGTCACGATACATCCCTGTACGTACTAAGTACATGGGTCGTCCTGTTTATTATTTGTCGGCAGCATGTAGTCACGATACATCCTTAGACGTACCAAGTACATGGCTCGTCCTGTTTATTATTTGTCGGCAGCATGTAGTCACGATACATCCTTTGACGTACCAAGTACATGGCTCGTCCTGTTTTTTATTTGTCGGCAGCATGTGGAGACCGAATCAGCGGTGTGCCAATTACATTACAACTCGTCTTGATTTGCGGCTGGATGTAGTACTCTGTGTAACCCTTATGACAGGAGCTGATTGTCTCTCATTCTGACAGGAGGAAGTGCTGAAATTAGACGACAGCATGTTCGTAATGCAGCAGCTGTGCCTGGCTCTGAACTACCTGCACAGCATCCCCGTCGTTCACTCAGACGTCAAACCAGGGAATATTATGATATCGCCAAACTACGAGGTGAAGCTGCTAGATTTCAGTATCGCCCGCATAAAGCAGAGCGCTCGTGAGGAGCGCACCTATGCCACAAACTTCGGGGGCGGCCCGGGAGCGGGTACCTTCGCGTACATGGCCCCCGAAGTGTACAACGGGTCGAAACTGAAGAGGCAAACCTCTGTAGATGTGTACGCAACCGCCTTAATAATTGTAGAAAATGCGAACAACGGAGCACTGAACTATCCCATGAGGCAAGACGTGAAGAATGCCATGGCTGCTGAAGGCTTTCCGAAAGGAATTAAGAAGGTGGCCCCTGCCCTCCTACCCGTCACACAGATGGCTCTCAGCTGGAAGCCAGAGGAGCGGCCGGAAGCCAAGGAATTGGGGAAAGTAATAGGTTCTCTCTTCGACGAGGAGGCCTACTACGGGCAGAAGCCAGCGTGGTGAAGCGTAAGATAGACTAGTGTATTCATTGAGGGCAGGAAAAATTATGTGCATTTGTCTACTGTTCCATGACACTTTATTAGTTACACACAGAAGTGAACCATTTCATAAAAATAATATAGTCAAATCATGATACAATTGGGAAATTTTTTTTGTACAATATCACATGCTCGGTCTACTTTTATTTACATTGCATCGACATGTGCTACACGTTATATGATTATACCATCTGAAACTTTTTTTTTCTATTTCACATGCTCTCTGTACTTTTATTTACATTGCATCGACATGTTCTACACATTATATTTAACGATCACACAAAGCTAGAAAAATAGCTTGGGCATTCTGCATGCACAACACCATGTTGTTCTGGTTCAGGAATTCGTCTGCCTCTGCCCTAAACTGTGCCGGTACAATGTCTTCAAAGTGGTCTGCTATCTCATGGTACTCTGCCGCGAATTCCATGTCATCTGCCGCCTCAACACCGTAATGATACCCACACTGCTCGCCCCCTGTCAAATTTTAAATAAGAAAAAAAATTACATATATCACATGTCCAATTATTTGGTGACAAACAGTTCAACGGCCGAGCACATACAGAGGTCAAATAGCTTAACAACATGGGAAGGGAAACAGAGAAATTCATGTATACGGGCTTACCGAAAAGATCAGGATGGTTATACATGTCGTCTGGACATCCTCCACATGGCAGACTCACGCCTTTCTGTTGGCGAATCTTGTGAAGGTTCCAGTCACGAATGTAGTCGTCCACCTGCCGCTTTACCAATGGGAGGTAGACGTAAATGAACGCGTCTCTGTGCAGGTGAAACAAAGCATGGGTGCGTTACACAAAATGAAATACATACACAAAGACACACTCATTTAAGTCTGTTGGCCGGGTTGTTTCACCATTTGACCTTGGGCCGTATTTCACGAGGCCATACGCCGAGCGAAATGTGGCACACCGGTCAACAGACTTGAAATGAGTGTGCCTTTGTGTTAATTTTTTATCATTTTCGATTTAAAATACGAAAATTGTGATGGGGGGAGGGCCTATGATAGCCTAATTATATCCCCTTCAAATGTAAATTAAGCACCATTTTGATGACGTCACAGGGCCGTATTACGGCCATTGGTTTTTTCACGGGTTCACGGGTGGGTGAAATACGGCGTTGTTTGGTTTAGTCAATGGGACTGCTGTTTTTCATTAAAAAATTAAACTCTTTTCTTTGATACATAAAAGACATGCTGTTTCATATTTTTTCGTGGTAATATACAAGTTTCATACCGGTTTTCTTGTACGTCGACAGGCAGCCCATCTCGCAACATTTGTGTGAACTGCTGGTGTAGGCCATACGTGACATGCCTGTACATGCCGGACCAAAAGCACTCGATTTTCTGTAGAAATAACACAAAAGAGGCACAGTATAATAGTTAGGAAGGAACATGTTGTAGACATTGATATTATTTTTTTTCCTGCCCTTACGCTATATAAAGTGGGAAAAACAATTTACTTGGTTCAATTTGGACTTGTCCACCACTGCCGGTCGCTCCGACGCTACGTCCGTCCCATTACGCCTCAGGAACATCTGCAATTCTATGCTGAGCGTGTTCTCCGTACCCGGGTCGAACCTTGCTCTGTTCGGCACAACTGTTTAAAAGAAGAAAAATAAAACCTTGCATTAGGTTTCATCCGGTTTCCCATGTTTCCCTGTGTTACAGTATAACATGTATTTTGTGTGTACGGGTCAAGTGTTATGGCGGACACACAGTGAACATAATATTGTAAGGAAAAGTATACATACCTTCCAACTTCTGTATGGTGTCCGCAAATAGTTTGACCACGAAGTTTGGATTTTTGTTAGTGGTATATGTTGTGCACCAGAGCACCCTCCGTGAAAAGCAGTCTATCGCTCCGTGTATATAAATCCCATACGTAGCCAGTTTGTCATGGCCATCGATTGACCAGCAGTCATTGGGCCCCTGTATAAAAGGGATGGAACTTTGTATTATAACGTACATTTACATGTCGTAGCAAATAATGGAACGTTCTATGTTATTCCCATGTCATATTATGTTAGCTATACTGTACATACCGGTGACTGAAAGATGCGCCGTACAAACTTCTTTCCCTTCCTCCTCTCCCCGGCTTCCGGGTCCAGCACCCTGGCCGCTGCCATGACATCGTCCCTATTTGGAAAGAATTTATTTTTTCACTCACTCTGTTATTTAGTATTCTGCGGTGTACAGTACACAGTATTGCACCAAGCATCCCGCGGTAGACACGATACAGTCCACCGATTTTATGATTCATACGGTATAACAAAGGGTTCTGGAGATGTAGGTTGGTATATGGACGAAAATAATATTTCGAAGCAGCACGCCAAAGTTGGGAGAAATACCTTTTTATTGCCACGTTGAATTTGTCTCTGATAATCCTTGTCACGCGTCTGTAGCCTGCTGTCTCCTGACACTTCTCCTGAGCATTCTATGGTTATACCGGAAACAATATTCATATACTTGGTTTAGTGTTAACAGTATTAATAAAACAGCATGACATAGTACTACATGACGTCATGACAAATTAATATTGTGATATAAGTTTGCTCTGTTTATTTGTGCTATGCTCAGGTAGGAAAAGGATATGGATGAAAAGGAATACAGTTGACTGTAATGTTACACACCTGCACTAGATTTAGGACGGTTTCCGGCTCCAGCGGTACTGTCCTGGTGATGCCAAACTGTTTGAGCCGCCTTTTCAAAGTACTGAGGCTGGCAATTGGGAAAAAAAGAAATAAAGATTGACTGCTTGCCACTTGACTATTTTTCCTTCAATTTTTAAGAGAAATAAAGCTTGAATTGGTCACCAAATTGTTGAAAATATTGCCATCAATATGTCGTAATAGTAGATAATTCTGGAAATTATGTAAAGGCATTAGAGCATTTCTTTAGGTATAGGAGTATAAGCCTGCCCCGAGTATAAGCCTGCCCCGTGTATAAGCCGGGTCAGTTTGCCACTTAGTACTTGTAGAAGCCCGGGCTTATACACGGGGAAATACGGTACTTGGAAAAGTGTAGAGGTGTGGAGAAGCCAGCTGTACATTTAATGAAAATGAATGGAGCAGTGTTCTCCTAATGCTATACCTGAAGGACAGCCCAAACTGTCTGAGGTATCGTAGGATCATCTCGTTGCTTTTCCCCAGCAGCACCAATTTGGACAGTATGTCTGGCAGTAGCTCTGTGCAATAATGGAAGGAGAAACAGTTGTATTATTGCACAGTAATGTAGGAAGTATATTTCAGGAAGTCATATGATGAAAAGGCAGGATAGTAGGCGGTGTAACTGTGATATACTACCTTGTGTCGTGTTGTGCTCTGTGTCAAGGTGGCCACACTCTACGCACTGCATTATCCCCACCACTATCTCCAGCCTTTTACACGGGCATCTTTTGCAACTTCTGTGGAACAATTCCTCGTACTCCATTTTGCTGGTAGTTCTGAAAAGGGAAACAAAAGATATTTGATTGCACCCGATATATCGATACATATGCAGCACACGATAATAAACAGGATCCTGTTTATTATCGTCCAAGCGTATATGAAATCCCGTTTATTATCATCCGGACATACAATTGAACGGGACGATAATAAACAGGATTCGGTCTGGTTATGTTGCCGGAAAGACGAGCGCGGCGGTGGAAACTACACACTGTGACATAGCAATCGCTGTAGACACGACATAACCTCATCGAACAGTGTGCCCGGTAGACACGAGACATACTGCAAAGTGCTGCCATCTAGCGGAGTGCTTCCGAACGAAGGGATGGGAGCGACCTCTACATCGTATAGCAATAACTACGCAGGAGCGCCATTCGGTCAACAATACGTTTCACGGTAACATTATGCCTTTCTTACACTTATTACCGAAAACATGAATGAATCAGGTAGGAAAGATGCTGTACAATGTGTATACATATGTCAGGAAGCAGAAATCCGGCATGCCATGCTGTGTTGAACGTATAGGGGGCTGGGTATGAGGTATGTCGACGGGATTAGCCTAATGTGCTGGTGCTTCTCGTGTCTACATTATACGGCTGTCTCGTATCTAAAAAAGGTGGGATGTTTCTTGTCTACTGTGGGGGTCTCTCTTGTCTACCGCATCAGACCTATAATGTTATAAGGCTGTCTCGTATCTAAAAAAGGTGGGATGTTTCTTGTCTACTGTGGGGTCTCTCTTGTCTACCGCATCAGACCTATAATGTTATAAGGCTGTCTCGTATCTAAAAAAGGTGGGATGTTTCTTGTCTACTGTGGGGTCTCTCTTGTCTACCGCATCAGACCTAGAAAGTAAACTATTATAAAACTGTCTGTCAGGGAGTGCTCATTTGGTATGGCCGGGGGGGGGGGGAGCATGTGAGGGGGGGCATTTTTTTTAGGGGTATTGACAGGGGAGGGCCTTTTCTTTTTTACCCATTTTTTTTTGGGGGGGGGCCTTTTTTGCGGGGGTATTCCTACACACCAATATTGTTTCTCATGCACTACTTGGGGGGGGGGGGGGGTGCACCGTATTTCATACAGGAAGGATAACATGGTGTCTTTTTTTCTGTTTAACACAGATGCCCAGGAAAAACCCTCAGTTGGAAGAGGTGAAGCAGGCCAACCGGGCGGACCACAGGAAGTGGTTAGAAAAGAACAAGCAGGAGTGGCCAGAGTTGCACAAGGCCAACAGGGCGGCTGCAAATGCTGTGAGTATAAAGGGGCCGTGGAGGCGGATGGGGGGGGGGGGAGTGAGGGTGGAAATGGCAAGACAAGTATGGAATGTAGGGTAAATGTGGGTGACGTGCTGAATGTTGAAAAATCCCCCCCCCCCGCGAAGGCACAACGTTTTCCTTGTTACACATTTTTCATTGGGTGTGCTGTATATATATTTTTTTCTCTGATTATTTTTTAAACTTTTTTTTTTCAAACGCACACTAAGTAGTGGTAAAGGACAGAGCACTTGACATGTGAGGAACCTTTGGGTAACATGGTCGGTATGTCACCGATGTTACCCACGTTTACCATACTGGAAAGGGGGTGGGGGGAAAGTATGTTCAAAAAAAATAAACAGATGAGTGTATTGTATGATTTGTCTTTCTTTCTTAAGAAATACGAGGCTACACGCCCCTACTCAGAACTGAAGGGAGAGAAGAAAGCACGCGTGCTGCTCTCCAAAAAGCTGAGTGCGGCCAAGGCAAGGGGGAAGCTCACCGAAGAAAAAGGTAAATTTCTTTGTTTTTCTCTATATATTTAGGGGCCGTGTACCCCTACACTGCATGTAAGGAGTGTGGTGTGCCCCAAAAAAAAGGATTTGTCCCATATGTGGGTTACACTGCCTTACGTCAGGATGAATGTTGTCTACAGTATGGGGTGGAGAAAGCATGTATCATGTGCTCCACTCACCGGGGAGTAAATGGCAGGAGTGGGGGACTGTATTAAATGAAGCCTCAAAAAAAAGTATCTGTGTCCTGTGGCGCAGGGCCAGTGTGATGTGAAGTTGGCATACAAAATTACACTGACTGGGTAAATGGGAAGATATATGTTGTTTCAGCTCGGGAGATGAAGGAACAGTTCCTGCGCGATTTCCCAGGGGCGGTGCTGAAAGGCTACAACGATGCAACGGAGGAACAGTCCGAGCAATCAACGGAACAGGAAGTCCAAGCAGAAGAGCTGACAGGAGAGGAACAGTCTGAGGAATCTACGGAAGTGGAAGTGCAAGCAGGAAACGTGACAGGACAGGAGGCTGTACCGGGTGCCACTGAGGCACAGAACACAGAGGGAGAGGAAGCAGAACAGCAGACAGGAGAGGGTTTGGGTCAGCGACACACCGAACAGGCCGTGAACTCTCCTCCCACTGTACCTCAGCCCGAGGAAGAGGATGCCCCAGCTTACCGTATGGGAAGCCAGGTCTCTAGTCGGTGAGTAATTGAACATTTAGCATACGCCTATTGAAAAGTTTTAAAATTATTTTTTGGGCAAATCAATTTTCACACTACACACCGCTGAGCGCTGGTCTTTTATAATTGATACATAGTAATATGCGCCATACTATATACATGATATTCCCACCTAATGGCATTCCTTTTTTTGTTTTAAAACCCTATGTCAGGTACCAAAACTGTATAGGAAAGATATGTACGAAATGGCCCGTCTCGTGTCTACATGTATATATTAAAAGGAAATTTAACCTGAGCCAAAATGTGCTGTCTCATTCCCTGTACTTATGCTACAACTACAAAAAATATTTTTACACTATAGCAAATAAGTACCATCAGCCAGTTTCCTGGATTAAAATGGAGAATACATGAAATTTATTTCCCACAGAACCCGCAGCAACAAGAAAGAGAACAGCACTGGGTCCGCCTTCTGCACCCCCCCCCCCCCCGCACAGAAGATCAGACAGACTACAGAAGAAAAAATGTGTCAAATCCTTCCCCCTACCACTTAGTACAATGGCCCAAGTAGAGGAAAGAAATGCTGCAACACTGAAGAAGGCACCACGTTCACCCTCGCCCACTAAAAGCCCTGCCGCACGGTTCGCAAAAGGTCTCAAACTGTCCAAAATTTGAAGAAAGGGATTTTTTTTTTCTCTACCTTATGTAGATAAATACATAAAAGAGAGAGAGAGACAAGTTAAGAAATAAAACGCCTTACTTTTTTATTTGACAGCATTGTGATGATAAACAATCCGTTCAAGTCATGCGGCCTTATTTCAACGTTATACGGGTTAGGTATAAAATAATATACCGTGATGCCAAATTAAAAGATCAACTATGTCATAGCGTGAAGAATATGTTACTGTCCAAAACATTACCATGGTATCATACATTTGTTATAGCATAAAAACTAAGTACCGGTATCCTGTGTCCTGTTTATTACCCCTGTTCATTAAACTCGTATATGATGAAAACTAAGATCTTTCCTACTGTATGAAAACATACATGAACACACAATGATGTAAATACCATGCAAAAAGATAATACAAATAACAAGAATACACTTAACATCTAGGAAACTATATAGTACTCATTGCCAGTATACATATATGAGTGCATTTTTATGTAAAAGGGGGACCTAATGTGAAGACATTCGTACCATTCTTGGCGGGCTGACACTCAAGCGAAAAGGCTTTGTAGATAGGTCACTTTAGCATTTTTATGTATAATATTATACTCACAGCTATAGTACCAGATGTCCTAACTTTAAATAGTCACAGCGAGTGAAATACCCAGTAGAACACTACATGAGAATGGGAATGCATCACCCAAATACTGATGATATCATAGAAAATCACAAACATGCTGTATATATTACCGCATTCAGACGCACAACATTAAAAAATATGACATATAGCCTCAAAGAGACCGCCTGTGTAGTGGTTACCCAAGCCCGTTGCTGCAGCTCCCGGTGGGTGAGGGTCAGTCAGGCCCCCCCCCCTGTGTTCTCTGCACCCCTGCGCCTTTTTGTACATGACACACCTGGGATAAAACCAAACCCCTCTGAAATACCACATAAAGTTCCCAATCGTATCTGAATTGTCATTGTCATTACTGTATATGCATGTCTGAATGATATTCTTTCATCAAAATCAATAATATATGGATATACAAAATGTTAGGTTTTTGGGCCGAGCTACTTAATAAAAGCGAACGCAATAAATTAACAAATTCTTCTATTTCCCCTCATTCTGCCTCTGTATCTTCATCATGACCGTCAGTGCTGCTGTGCGCAGCATTTCCTCCTCCGCGTTCCGCGTTCTGTAAAGAAAATACACAAACGGTTTGCACTAAAAATAAATAGAAATGAAAGGACAGGAAGATACTAAAGGAAAAGGATGACATTACATGGAAACAGGACTTGGTACAGGACACCACTTGACATGTGCATCACGAATTACACTACATGTCTGCTACATTACATACTACATTTTCGGTATAGCAAAGCGTTAAAACAATACATACCGTGTGCCCACTGCCCCCTCCTCCTCAGAGCTGGTTGAGTCCTGTTGACTTGGCACAAAGTCAGGGTCCGGGGTCCCCGGCTCTGAAACACAGGAAGAGGAGGACCCAGGACTGCTGGCTGTCATGGGGGTGTCGCGTTCCTCCTGCTCCGTGTCCCCCTCTTGCTGGTCGGTGTGACCCTGGCTCACAGGGCTGGTGGCAGTGGCCTGGGACCCGCCCCCCTCCTGCTCGCTGTCCTCCTGTTCCTCCTGACTGTCACCCTCCGTGACAGGGCTGGTGGCAGTGACCGGGGACCCGCCCACCTCCTGCTCGCTCTGCTCCTCGTCCTCCTGACAGTCACGCTGGGTGACAGGGCTGGTGGCAGTTGCCGGGGACCCGACCCCCTCCTGCTCGCTGTCCGGCTCTCCCTCTGTTTTGAAAAAGGAAAGATCAAAAGTGTTTAGCGGATAATAAACAGGACACTGGATACCGGTACTGAAGGATGTCTCCTGTCTACATTAAGCCCATTATATACCGTACTACTTGTACAGTTTGTGATGGGAGGCATCTGTTGTGTGTAACTAGCATCAATAATAAACAGGACGGGCCATGCTCCTGGTATATTGAAGGATTACTCTGGTCTACATACTACCGACAATAAACAGGACTACTGCTATACTGGGTGGAAAGAGGAATATATCGTGTCTATGCTTCCCCGAAAATAAACAGGACACGCCATGCCGACGGTACAGGGAAGGATACCTGCTGTATTATTCCCGCCAAAAATTAACAGGACTACGCTAAACAGCATGGCCAACAGTGATATGGTAGTACTAGTGAGTAGTGTACGTACCTTCAGCGCACTCCTGGCTAAAGAAGGTAGACAGGTCGGGACAGGGCCCGGGAAGAGGGGTGGAGTGAACAGCGGGGGAGTGCTGTTGTGCCACGTGTACCTCGGCTATAGATAAAATAAATTACATTGTAATGAGGGAAAGAAAAATTTTTTTGCTTTGTGAACAGGATGTGGGAGGTAGGGATTATATCTCATACACCATTCCTTTATCCAAAGCTGTTTCCCACCCCGTATGTAGAGCGTGCAGAGAATTTTTTATATGATACTGATATATATAGGGAATTTTGATTTTGTTCTGCCGTACTTACAGTGCAATGTCTGGAAAACCCCACCGTGTGAAGCTGATGGGATATCGTTGAAGGTGGGAGGGTTCTCCAGTGACCACCGAGTGACAGGGCTGGTGGCAGTGGCCGGGGACCCGCCCCCCTCCTGCTCGCTCTGCTGCTCGTCCTCCTGACAGTCACGCTGGGTGACAGGGCTGGTGGCAGTTGCCGTCGACCCGCCCCCCTCCTGCTCGCTGTCCGGCTCTCCCTCTGTTTTGAAAAAGGAAAGATAAAAAGTGTTACATATGTGGTGTACATTTAGCCGATAATAAACAGGACACTGGATACCGGTACTGAAGGATGTCTCCTGTCTACATTAAGCCCATTATATACCGTAATACTTGTACAGTTTGTGATGGGAGGCATCTGTTGGGGGGACAACTGAACCATGTGATAAAGGTATAGCCCACCCGTGTTTAAATATGTATGCCTCCCTTGTTTACTCCTACCGTAAATCTACCGGTATGTCTCCTGTGTACAACGAAGTACATGGGTAAAGGATGCGTTACATGTGTACTGTATGATTTACTTTTCCCAACGTAGCGTGCACAGCGTAATGACTGGAATATAGTAGAAACAATAAGGCTTACCTTGCTCAAGATCTGACGGGGTGGAGGGTCCTGCAATGCTCTGGACTTGCTGCGCCGCAGCCTCTGCCCGGTACTGCCTATGAAGCCTGTTGTTCAGATCCTGGGCGTGAGCCCACTCATCGGTCCCTGGTAGCGGCCGGTATTTCTGTGGATAAATAATGTACCAAAAAATAGGGTTAAATTGAATATATTGTAAAGGGAGTTAATTTCTTCCACTGGCATGAAACAAAAAATTATATGTATGCATTTGAAGTTGTTTCTTTCCCAGTTTAAACGTCACCTAAAGTCACCCAGGATATTGGCTCATTTGGGTTTAAAAAATATTTGGATGGGGGGACAGCCCTACTGTGTGGGTATGAGGGATAGGATGCATAATTTACATATGAAAAAGCTTTGGTGAAAAAATGCTATAGCTTAAAAGGTTCCCCAAAGCGGGGTGTGTTTGGCACGTTTTAAACCTTTTGAATTTCTTCGTTGGCACACATTTTTTCATTTAATATCCCTCCATTCTCAAAATATGTTAAAAAATCATTATGATAAAGGATTGATATTAATAAAATTTGATTATAACAATCTGTGTTATTCAAGTGTAATAGAAAGTTGCAGGGTATGTTGCAGCACATTTTTATATATCAGATAAAGTTGTCCACATTTTAAAACGAAAAGCCCCAAATAACAGATACAAACGCATTATAATAAGCATATATTTTTTTCTTCTTTCTTTAATATATTCCAAAAAGGAGTGTAAATATCTTTAATTTTGTCGGAACATATTTTCCTCATATATTATGTTACTGAAATGCCCACATGGAAATTGCCATAATGGTTGTACGTACTGCTGCCTGCTTTCTGTGGTATTCTCTGGCTTCTGCCGCTGCCGCCGGACCCTTTTTGAACTTCTTTGAGTAATATCTTTTTGAATTGGCCCTGTGCCTTGTATCATCATATATGATGCGGTCTGCGGGCAGAAGGTGCTGTGAGTGAGGTTTGACTCTGGCAACCCAGTCGTCCAGCTCTTGCTGGGTGCAGCCAGACTGCGGGGCAATCAACGGGGTTTCATATGGAAGAGACATCTGCAATATGAAAATATTTGCGTCACATTGTGGAATATTCACATGATTCGTATGAGTGTCCTGTTTAATATTGCCATCCTGTTTATTATCACCATCCTGTTTATTGTCGACGTCCTGTTTATTATCCACCAAGGCGTGCGCTCGGAAAGTGGCCACACGATTAATTTAGAGCTAAGACATGCTTTGTACTTAATACAGTAGATAGTAACGATGTAGTTGAGCCATATTCTACACTTTATCCGTTTTATTCTAGCTTATTTCATCTGTAATACAATAAAACAATGCAGAAAGACCGTACGTGAAGACTTACCTTGTTTTGACCGGAAGTAGAATAGGGATGTGTCGCCGCCTAGCGTGAAACGTTATGGTACGGAAATATACCGCCAGATGGCAGCAGGTCGGCGCGGTATCGGGCGGTATGCGTTATTGCACGTATAATGCCTGCTCACTATACCGTCATGTATATTCAACGTGACAGAACACCGTACAATATAGTAAACATGAGACATTTCACATAGTATTGTATTACATAGCGTACAGTACAAGAAGGAGTATGAACAAATTGTGACTTACCGCGTGCTCTACTGCAGAAGGAATGGCATACCCTGGGTATTGTTTAACTTGAGGACAGTGCGTTCGTTTAATATGAAGAAAAAGTAGTACCGCCCCCGGACCAATGGGAGGCTGTATAACAAAGTATACATGGCGCAGGGCGGTATGGCGGAAATTGACAGTTGACAGCGCCAATTTTCGTAGTTGACAGTTGACAGCAACTTTTTTTCATGTTTTTCAAAAATGAAAAAAAAAATATTTGTGAAAAAAAATTAAATTTTTTTTTTTCGCCTGTTTTTTCAGGTGAAATTTTTTTTTTTTTCATAACAGTGTTTTTTTGGGCGTGAGCCTTGTCGGCCACCGTACAGAACAGTCACCCCCCAGAACAGACAGAGGAAACTGGATTGAAGAACAATGTTGGAGGGATTATGAATTATACATTATTGAAATGATACCTATAACATTATATGAAGGTCAAATGAAATATTGTAGACCTGTATGATTTATAGATACATGGTATTCCCATATTTGGAAGTCAAGCAACACTCTGCTAGGAGATTGCTTATAGGAAGTGATGTCACAGACTAAATCCCTGGACTCTGATTGGTCAGAGCCACTGGGTAACCATGGTACACACAAGCATAGTGAGCCTTGTCAACAAGGCATTTAGTGGTTGTGCTAGGTAGGGACTAGTAGTCCTTTTTCCGTTTTCACCTAAATACATGGTATTGAGTATAGGTAGTTGATAACCTTATGTCATTATGATAACATTTACACCTTAGAGGAAGTGTTTGTATGATAGGTATGAGAAAACATAGAACACATGATTAATAATGCTTCTTGGAATTATATCCTTTTAGAATTTATATATAATTCATGAAAGGCTGGTGGTGGTGGAGTGAGGGAAGTGGGTCATGTACACAGGTGAGTGGTGGGATGTAGGGTAGAATTACTTAATGTGTGAGGGTCACAGTAGGTAGGGTAGTATGTGGGGTGTTTTAGAATTATAGTAGATAGGGTAGTGAGTAGCCTGCCCAGGGTGGGCCAGGAATGACACACCATGCGTGCATGGCGGGATGCATGGTCACCCAACGTTACATTCATCGGATCCCAGTGAACACCTCTGAATAGTAGGCTAAAATAAAACACAAAAGAATGGCAGAAAATGAAAAATATTTCACGCCATGTTAGTGCCTTTCCCCATGTACAAAGATTATAGTTTCGACCTACACAGAAACCATCTGGCACTCAATTGACTCTAGTTATCTAACTATCGGTTAGGGGAATTGAAAATAAAGAAAAGCATACAGCCCCCTGTTACATGATCGGATATGACACATTATTGTCTTAATTAAGTGAATCAAGTTGATATCATCATATTTTTTCACCATTTTCTTTGTTTGTGATAATATCTGATGAATGTAACACACCTTTGTGTCATGAGCAATTGTATTTTTCAAACTTACATAGAAAATAGATTTAAAATCCTAGTATCACAGAATTTGGGAATGTGATGGTCCATTGCCTTCTTTATATACAAATTTGCTACAACATCATTTGGGCAATTCAGAAATAAAATTGTTTTCCACTGGAAATGGACATTTTCTGGACCCCCACCCATATATATATTACATCACAAGAGGAGTGGGGTTGGTGTTGGTTTAGTCACTGCAGAAATAGTCTACTTTGTGGACAATGGGCAGATATCGATATCCAGGACATATATAAATAGAAGATCAAAGATGTAGTGTCACAGTTATCCGGGGCCCTTCTGCCCCATGACTCACTCCGTTTGTCTTCCTTCTTTATTTCTGTGCCACAAGTTTAGGTCATGCAATGAATATAACGCGTCATATTCTGTATTTTTTCCGTATATGCTGTACGTTATTAATGTACATAGGCAGTAAAAGCAGCTGTTGGTTTGCAGTACAAAAAGACGTATCTTTCTTTTGGTTTGATATTTACAGCAGAGGCTCGGGTTGGGAGAAGATCCGAGAGGCTCAAGTAAGAATCAAGAAGTTTTAGAAATGACTGTTAATTGTGAATCTAAAAAAAGTAAAACTTCCAGTTATGTATGGCCATGTTTATATCATGTTTCCCCATCCCTGGGAAAGTCGTTAATTCATGACACTATGGCCCTGATGTAATGTATGTGGTTGTCCAGGCACTGAGGCATGCAGGCCCTACCTAGATAGCAGGTGGACGTCAGCTGACACCACCCTATCAATCTTGCCACACATCATGATGCATGATGCATGCAGCCTGGGCGAGTAACTTGCCAGTGATGCATTCATGCCCACTGTGGTTGATACACTCCTAAGGGGTCGCCGTGATGCACATTAAATTGCTTGGGTGGATCATGGCGCTAAATGAGAGGTGTGCTGCCTTAAAGGGTTACAGCGTGGTGTGGAGGTGGGGTGGCCATATATCACATCTCTACACAGCTGTCCACCTCCAACTACGCACCTCACCCACTTCCAGGAGCATGCTGCACCACGAGGTGCAGCATAGAGTACATTGTAGTCTTTAGCTTTTAGGAGTATTTTCCGAGAGAGAAAAAGAGAAGGAGGGAGGGACAGATGTGCATGGGGGGCGAGCGAGCGAGGGAGGGGTGGGAACAGCTGAGGGCTAGAGGGAGGCACAGATGGAGGGATGGACGTAGGTAGATTATACTGATATAGGGAAGTGGATGGGAGGTATTCTCTTAATCGTGGAGAAATAAGGCATTGGGAAAATGGCAATGTTTTGTCAAAAAAGGGGGTTATCTTTACTTCAAAAAGTCAGTGTTTTTTCACAAAAAGGGGTCATTTTCTGTCTAAAAACTGTGGAAATGGGGGTGTTTTTGAGAAGAGGGAACGCAGGTGATGTACCTTTACCATGGGGAGTGGGATGGAGGGAGGGAGAGATGGATGGAGGAAGGGAGATATGGAATGGGTCACAGGAAGGAAGGGAGAAAGGAAGGGGTGGCATGAGCGAGCGAGAAAAGCTCACAAACATGCAGTAAAGATAGGAGTAGAAGGAGAGACCGAAACAGACATCATACAGCTATGCAGGCTGAGGGTGCGAAGGAGAGGAAGAACAGGTGAAAAAAAACTCCAGTACTTGTAAGTTGAGACCAAAACTGTCCAGGCCACTCCTAGGGGCCCGTGTCGGACCTGTGTTGTGATATACATGAGTTTGATAATAAACAGCTGATTATGTGGGTCACTCGGGCACTAATGATTTATGATTTGTTTATACAGGACAAGGGGAGGTGGGAGGGTGGAGGAGGAAGGGAGGGAGGGAGGGAGGGCGGGAGGGAGGGAGGAAGGGAGGGAGGGAGGGAGGGAGGGAGGGAGGGAGGGAGGGGGAGGGACGGACGGAGGGACGGAGGGAGGTACAGAAAGAGAGAGCCAGAGGGAGTTAGAGAGAGATACAGAGGCAGAGGCAGAGAAATAAAGACAGAAAGTCACAGTGAGACAGACTGACAGACAACAAAAGCAGAGAGGATGGCAGGATGTAGGGAGGGAGGTAGGGAAGTAGAGAATCAGCCAGGCAGTTAGGTAGGTAGGTAGGCATACAGGTGGGCAGGCAGAAAGGATATGGAGACAGAGAGCAAAACAAGGATATAAAGAGGACTGGAGTGAATAGATTAAAACCTAAAGTAGGAAGCGATGTTGGAGCTTGTCCAACAATGGCAGTGGGTTACCAGTGTCAGTACGGCGTACATAAGGGAGGAATGATACCCAATCTGGAGCATCTTAAACACACTCCATCATCCTCAGGTCCTCGGGCCATAAATACTACTACACACAAGTGTATCCAACTTCTAGCTTAAAAACCTATATCCTCCCTTCTAAAAGCACCCATGAGGTATTGCATCAAATAAAAAGAGGAAATATGACCCTCCCATTCTTTACTCGGAAATAATGAGATTCAATCTGGAAAGGAGGTTTTCTAAAAATAACTTTAGTAACCATGGGAGCTAGGAGAAGCAAAATAAACTAATGTACCTCTTTTGGTTTCGCTCCCTTCTGATAAGTGAATAAGGAAAACATTGACACGTAAATAGCAAGTTAGTACTTTAAAGCACCAAAATCCATCTGTTTTACGGCATGATTCATGAATGCAGCCTGAGTAAGTAACTCACCAATGCTGCATTATGACAGCTCGCAGACCCTAAGGGGTCATGATGCACTCCCAAAGGGTCGGCGAGTTACTCGCCAATGCTGCAATGGTGCATAGATGGGCATTATGCCCTAAGCCATCATGTTACCCTTAAAGGCCGAGATATTGCTTTCCGACAATAAGAGTCAGAGTAAAGACAAGACCGGTATAGTCTTACTCAATCTAATTTGTATCATATCCGAGGGGTAGGATTATAAGAATTAACAATATATATAGACCATCGGTCTCCGTGCACGTCACAACCTTTTTGCAATTGGTCATAAATGAAACATTTCATTGAAGCCTAAAACTATGTTTTAAGTTATACTCTGGACCTCTCCCATTCTAACACTACACATTACGTCACATCCCATCCCACCTTCAGTAACATCCTGCTATTCATGTCCCAGCACGTACCTAAACCATTGGCCTTACAAGGCGTGGATGTCTATTCAATAATCCCCTATACTAGTATCAAACAGAAAACCTACAAAGTGATATAACTTGCAGGGCCACCATGATGCCTCAAGGCTTCATGCTTGTATGGTAAGCAACAGTATAACATCAAGTTGATGGCCGGCACTGCCTCACTCAATAGACGCCGATGGGATTAGTGTTTTAAAACATGCACTGGACACTGGACACTTCATGCTAGATCATTTATACCTACGTATAGCTTAAGAGATAACAAGGTGCAGAAAAACCCCTGAGACATTCTCAGGTTTTCGCTGGTTCTATATTCATGTACTATGGCGACAACATGACACTGTGCATCAAAGCACTTAGCACCTGCAGCACCCAGAAATTGGAGGCCCAAAGCCTTGTATGCTTGGCCTCCATCCCATGTACAGCAGTACACATGTACCCACCCGGACAGTAACCCCTAACCCTGTATAACATCATTACCAATCAGTACCACCCAGACTCTTCATGTTACCGCCCATGCCTAACGTTACCAGCATTCCATCCTGTACTTAGATCCTGTACTTAGGTTCCCATGCACCCTAAACCCTATTATATACATGTATCCTGACAAGTGAAACAGCTCTCTCTATATCCAAGTTCAATTAAGTTCAAGGGATTTTAATGCGCACTTCAACTTCATGATCTTCAGTCACAATAATGAGCCGACCAATTTAATATTCTCTTTATCACTGAGTAGTAACAAAATGGTCTGTAATTAAATAACAGTGTGTCCCAGTTTCTGAGAAATTAGTAGTTGAATTAGAGGCACTACCTACATGAGCTAATTATGAATGAATAAATAAATAAATAAACAAATAAATAAATAGCTGGGTTACTAGCTAGTCTAGTTAACTAATTATAAACTAATACTGGCTGTGGCACAGTATAGTCAGTATAGCGATCTGAGGACTGTGTCTAAAGCCCCGCACGTGAACGGGGTAAACCACCATGATGAATGTCTATATCATAATAGAGACCTCGTAAATACATAAATACATAATGTAACTTGAAAAAATGAAAGCCTACTGGGCATCTCTATGCAGTACATGTAGGACTTTAAATTATACACCAGCCGTACACAAAGAGAGGTATAACATCCATGCAGCCTCCCTGTATCAAAACCAGATCCACCTCACACAGGTTCCTCACACCATTCCGCCCCACTGCAGTACATGTGTACCAACCCTAAACCCTAAGGTGGCAGCAGTCCAACCCACCTACCATCCCTTTGCAGCTTGTAACAATGACACCCAAAACCAAAGTCCCATTTCCCCTGCACTGTGGTATCAATTACATGCAGCAACCCTATAGAACCCGATTTGCCATTCTGCACTAGCCTATAGGCCAGTTTGTCAGCAGCATTCAGATCCCATCCTATAGCTGTATACTGAAACTCAATGATATAATGACAAGTCACACAGCTCCCTTTACCCACTTTTCATGTGCTGTAGTACAGAATGCACCAACCCTATTAAAACCCTATTTGCAATCATTCCCTAGCCAAGGCTACAGTCAGATGATCAGCAGTATCCAGATGCCATCCTATCTATCCTAAACCAATGCTACCCTGACAAGCCCTCTACCCATTATGTCATGTGCTGTATTGCAGAATGCAGCAACCCTGAACCCCCTTTGTCATCCTTCCCTAGCCAAGGCTATACACTCAGTTGATCAGCAGCATTATCTATCCTATATCCGCATACCTAAAACCAATGCTATCCTGACAAGCCTAGCTCTACCCGTTGTGCCCTGTGCTGTAGTACAGCATGCAGCAACCCTAAACCCTGTTTGCCATCATTCCCTAGCCGAGTTGATCTGTATCATTCAGACTCCATCCTACCTATCTTCAAGCTGTATACCCAAAACCAATGATATCCTGACAGGTCACAGCTATTGTGTGGTGTGCTGTAGTACAGCATGCAGCAACCCTGAACCCTATAACAAGTATGGCCTCCTACCTCACGGCCAGCAGCAGTTGGTGACGGGCCCGCAGCCTCCTGTAGCCTTCTCTGTCAGCCTCCCAATGTTACAGCATGCGGCACATGGCAGGTCTCTCAGCTGGCAGCGCGCCAACCATGTCCCTCCTCACAATCACTCCCCTGCCAACTCCTCCCCTCTATATAACTGGCTTGTTCTTCTACTTTTTTTTACCATGTAGATAATATTTCCTGCTCTTCCTTTTTCCTGCCCTCCTGAGCTCCTTCCGTATTTTTAACTCCTGCTGCTGATGGTGTAGGTGTGAGGGGATGTGGGTATCCGGGAGTAGAACATCCAGGGGCCATGCTTTAGAACCAGCACACAGGACGCTATGGTCTGTTCAGGAGGAGGGAGGATGGTATCCAGTCAGGCTCTCCTCAACTCTGAGCTGGGTCTGCCTGTGTATACCAATGGGCTGGGGAGTTGAAGGATCGGGTATAGGGACAGGGGGAGAGATAGGGCAGGGGGCCTTGATGAGGGGCAATGTCCCCTATCACTTTTAATAAATAATGCTAATGTCGCCTTGTCGCTTTTGATAAATGCCAATGTCACTATATCGATTTTGAGGAAATGCCCTTGTCCCATATGTCAGTGCCCATATGCCCCATCGGGGTCCCATGTCAGCATTAAAGCTCAGATTAAAAGCCCCTTTTAAGAGGATCTAGGAGTCTAGGGGCACAAGGGGTGAGATAAGGACAAGGTGAGACGGACAGAAATACAGAGGGGTGGACGGCGGCAGTTAAGTGAGGAAGGAGGGAGGGAAGGGGGGAAAGAAAGGTGTGGGATGAAGAAAATGTGGGGGTTCGAGGAGGGTAGGGGAGAAGGACTTGGGGAGGAGGGGGGAGGGAAGAGACAGAAGGAGACAATCAGAGAGAGACAACTGGATGGAGGGAGGCAGGGGAGAAGGGCATAAATGGAATCAGAAGGTACGGGGGGGGGGATAAACTGATGCAAGGATGGATGATGGGACAGAGCAGAGCGAACTCGTGAGGGAGCGACTCAGTGAGCACTTGATTTCTATTTGACACGGGTGTGTAGATGGAGGTTTAACAACACTTACCCTTTCTTGGGGTATCTTGGCTGAAAGCTCCTATGCTGGGGGGTGGGGTGATGAAATAGATCGTGTTTGGGAAATTTGATGAAAAATACTCTTGTGCAAAGGATTTTGACAAAGGCTGGGATATTTTGGTGAAAAGGTACCCTTTTTACACATGAGGGACACAAGAAGGAAGATTGGGAGGGAAAGATGGGCATAAGGAAGAAGAGAAGGGATGCTGGGAGGAAGGCAGATGACATGGACATTTTGGGGCTTAGTGGCAAATGACAGAAGGAATAAACAGATAGTGGCATGGGACATTGGCAATCTTAGAATAAACAAGGGACATAGTCTTTTACATAAATTCGACAACCAACAAGGGCCTCAGAGGTTCAGATGCAGGGAAAAACATAGGAAGGGCCGCTGGAGGGATGAAGGAATAAATATGACATAGGGGTACAATTTTACAATTCATTTACAATTCAATTCAAGTTTTATTCACAGCCCCTTACGGGACAAAGAAAAACGAATCAGGTACAGCTGATAGATACAGTGGCAGCACTGATATACATATAGCAGAGGTTTTGGGTTCAATATGATATGTAGAGGTTATGTTCGCAAGAGAAATACCATCATGATAGCATGTAAATACATATATTGCACCATGGGGCAACTCTCCCTGGTGACAGTGAGTCAGTGGTGGACCATACACCTTTTTCTCTCACCTCTTCACTCCCAACTACCACAAGCCTGCCTGGCAACAGGCGCCCCGGCAGCAGCAGTGTTGTGGGAAAGCTCCGTCTCACAACTGTCAGTGAGAGACGCTAGAGTTGTAAATATTTTGATGAATCATTTGTCCCAGAGCCAGAACAGCCCGTGACCTATATCCTGAGTCAAGTTCAGGGCCAGAAGCTGACAACAAAGCTCACGAGTCCTGCTCATCTTCCGGTATTTACACTCCTGACACACACCCTAACCACGCCCACACCCCCCGCCCACATCATACACATACACACAACCAATCCCTGTAAATATGGCCAAAACTAGATAATATTCTGAGGAGCAGAAGACATTTGTCATGACACCAAGCCAGCTAGAACTGGAGTTGTATCTGTATTCTTCACTCCCCAAGCTGATGTGTGTAGTGTTGCAGGGTGGGTTAGTGAGGTAGGTAGTGTGGGGAGAGTGTAGCAGTACCAGCAGCACGTGGGTTCATCAGGAGCTGGTGCTGGTATACGTAGTGATGCTGGTCCTGGTAGTGTTCTAATAGGATAGGTTGGGTTGAGTTCTGTACAGCAGATTATGCAGTCAATATCTGTTAACTTACATATTTTCGCTGGTATAAACTTTCACGGATTTGCTAAAAAGTACAATTTCACGGGGATTTAAATTCACAGATTTCCGAAAATTGGCCTTTTAATTCAATACTGCATACATATTTGCTCTGCACATTATTTTCGCGGATTTCTTTTAACCGTGAAAATCGCAGAGATATAATTATGCAGTGTGAAAACATCTACGTTTACAATACATAAAAACATGTTCACAAGAACCATTTGGAACTGAACACTATTTCACAAATTGATCCTCAGGCTCTAGGGGGTCTAGATAGGGGTGGTCCCCAATGTCGCGTGTCGATTTTAAGAACTGGTCATGTCACATCTCACTTAAATCCCCATGTCTCATGTCACCTTTTTAAAGACCTGTCCTGTTCCATGTCGATTTTAAGAAACACATGTCATGTCACTTATTCGTTTCCTCATGTCACTAAGTTCCATGTCGCATGTAATTTCTAAGAAATGGCCATGCTGAATTTAGCCATCCACCCCATTTCATCAGCCATTATCACATAGGTGACTTTACCATCTGAAAGGCTAGGCTTCTGTCCTTCTGTCCCTAGGGATGTGTAAGGCTCCCAGAATAGGGCTAAGGACACTGCTCAACCCCCAATCAACCATCTAAGGTTGTCTCTGTTATCATGTACACATTGTTAAGATAAATGTCTTTAACAGCAATTGGCACCCCCTATAGAGAGATTTAAGTGTTTTTTAAAGTATGCTAATGGCAAGTGATGGTCATCTGTGTTGAGCATTACCAGTCCTGGGTAATGTGCTGTAATCACATTTAATGAGGCTGCTCCGCCCCTTCTGCACCCCCTCCTCTACCCCTCTATTTTAAACTAGTGTCCACAAGACACTCATATTCATGTTGGTCTAAATCATATTTTAATTAAACCTGTTTCATAAATATTTCTATGGTGGGTACACACACTATGTCCCTATACACTCCTGCGATTTCTAAGCGATGGGGCAATTTTTTCCATCAGAAAAGGGCATGAGCATGACAGGTGTCGTTGCCTCTATAGTAAACCTATGGGGTCTTTAGGCCGTTTCAAAGAGTTGCCCTAGTAGCACCCCATCATGCCCACCAATATCTATACCACATATAATTATTGATATTCATTCAGCCTGCATAGTCCATTGACCGTTGAACAATATTCCACAGGGAGTTGGTGAGATACAGCCCTCCCTTTAGGGACACGTGTGAGGCCCCTATCCCTCAAAAGGCCCCTATCCCTCAAAATTGGTCCGTTTGAGGGATAGGGACCAGGTGAAGTCCCTATATGCCAAACAGCCCCTTTCCCTCAAAGCAGTTTGAGACATAGGGCTGATGTGAAGTCCAAAAGCCACAAATATTTTTTCCATGTCCCTATCCCTCAAAATGGTCTGACATAAAGGAAACGGGAGGGGCTAGACTGGCTGAGGTCTGTGAAAGCTGTCCTCGAATCCTATGGGGAATGTATCGCTGTCACAATGTACCAGTCACTATATACTACCAAGGTGGTCATGCAGTGGTCGTGCAGTGGTCGCCATGCACCATTTGCACGACCAGGTACAGTCAGACAGTGGTACATTAAGGCAGTGGCACATTCTGTCCAAACCCCGGGGTCCAGACCCACTGTGCATGTTTATTGTCACTTGTTGCCCCCCCCCCTGTCATCTTACCAAACTGCCCTGGTGGTCATATATCAACGCTCCGTCCCCACTCCAAGTGACTGACCATCTGGTTGACATCAACATACTGTGGTCGGTACAGGCAGGAGGAGGGGGAGGGGGTGTGGGTTCTCAGAGCATTTTAGGTTGGAAAATACCTCATCATGGTTTTAGAGTGTACACAGTGATAACAGGTATCAGTCTGCTATAGATATTAACCCCAGAAGGTACCCTTAACTTATTGTGAGGCATAGTTCCTAGCTGCAGAAGCAAGAAATAGTCATAGAAATTATTACAAAGGTTTTTGATGGACAGGGCTTTTGGTACTTAGGGATTGTTTGTAGGATAGGGGCCTGACATGTCCCTATCCCTCAAATGGCCCCTATCCTACAAATATTTGTGAGATAGGGGCTGTTTAAATGTGGTCCCTATGTCTCAAAATTTTGTGGGATAGGGACTTTTTGCTATATAGGGACCTGAGGTGGGCCCTAAGTCTCAAATGGCCCCTATCCTACAAATATTTGAGGGATAGGGGCCTTTTGAGGGATAGGGGCCTCACAACCCGTGCATTACCTCAGATAACCTGTAAATATTGACGATTTGACCATGGCAGTGTATCTGCCCGTTGCCGTATCATAATAAATCCCAACCCACCCTATATATATGGCGGAGTACCTAAATGACGGGTGGCTTGTGATAGCATACCCTTCCGTATTCAGGACAACAGTATAATTTTGTATGGGTTTCTCAGGTGCTTTGGTAAAGGGCTAGTGAATATGAATTATACTGTAGCTAAATTATAGGTCTATTCCATAAGGACATAATCATAATGCTTAGCTATCTCTTTGAGATGAGAGTCAGACATGGCTGGACTCTCGCTACAGTGACCAGGGTCAGCCATAGGGAGTCCAGCATTGCCTGACTATCACACCAATGAGTCAGGCATTGTTGGACCATGTTTTGAGAGGAAGTTGTGTAATAAGCAGGAATCACATAGGCATGGAGGTCAGGCAATGCTAGAACCTCTTTACAATCAAAGTCAGCCTCAATTCCACAAGAGGGTGGTTTAGCGCCACATGCCTGCCTGCAGTGTGTGAGTCCAGCTAGCTAGCCCTGGCTCTCACATTTTCCTCTGTGTGTGGGAAATATATGCCCCTCTAATTATACGAATGTGAAATGTTAATGGTGAATTACTCGTTCTCCAACATTATTTTTCCCCATGTGGACTAAATCTAAAGCAGGCCTTACACTGCCGCCTAACGTCCCGATCCGCCCCATCTCAACTCAACTGACCCAGTTGTCTCCGATCGGAACGGCTACAGTTGGGAGTCGGGGACACATATACACTGCAGTAGTCTGGTCAGATTTATGCTAAGAATTCAGTGTTTAGAGGCCTTTGATATGAGACATCATTTTTGTATATCGAACATTATAATAACTGATTCATATTAACGGCAGCATTATCTTTGGCACAATGTATTACATGTTTATTATAACTAAATTTCTCTAAAGTGTTTCATATTATAAAATGGTCACGAGCTATTATCTTTAACATAACCCTTTTCTAATTTAAAGAAAAAACAATTCTTTCCGTTTCTTGGTGTACTCTGGCATCTAGAAACAAGGTATACACAGATGTACATAGAACATCGATACACATGACCAAAAGGTACTCTCTGATTGGTCTAAACCCTCCCGACTGAAGCAGACCGAGGCGGAATCAAGTATACACTGCCACTCCCGACCCGATCCATCCCAACTGCACCCCCTGCTGTGCTCCAGTCGGGCCTGTATTTCAAACACTGCTTGAAATCTCCCGACTGTCCCCATCCCGCTCCAACTGGGTCGGGAACAGGCATACACGGGCCGACTGGACCTGCCTGGAGGGTCGAGATGGGTCGAGATGGGATGGATCGGGACGTTAGGTGGCAGTGTCTACCCTGCTTTAGGATGAAAATGGGTACACTGTTAGAAGAAACCACTATAAATCTACAGCAAAATGTGTTGGCAGTTTGGGTTCCAGCACATTCTGCTGTAAATTTACAGCAACTCAGTTCCTGTAATTAAACAGAATAATGTGGTGTAATTTTACAGTATATTCTTCTGTTCAATTGCAGCAAAATCTACTGGAACCAAAACTGCCAGCACATTTTGCTGAAAATTTACAGTATATTGTTAGCTGTAATTTAACAGCAGAAAGTAGGGGAGAGAGGGGCACGTTGACCACCTGGGCACATTGAACCACTCGCTCTCTTTGCTGTTCCTTTGAGAATTTTCCAGCAGTTTGCTTACCACATTACCCCCTTATATAAACGGTTCAGAGCAGCAGCATCATATGTATTTTGGGATGCTGAGGAGCAACTCAGACAACATTGAAGATTTATGCCCTTGAAAGTAACTATTTGCTTTTGTTAAACTTTTGTTCTTTTCTTGTTACAAAACATCGCTGGACAAAGATCTGTATGGAGGTCAAAGTATACATCTAAATGCTTCAATAGAACCTGATTTTACCCCTGAGCTTATGATTCAATTTGAATTACATCATCATTATCCATGATGGCCAGCATGGGGTACATTGAACCACAAAAATTGGGGCACCTTGAACCATGCTCTTGAAGGAATAGTTCCATTATCTAACACATATGAGCCTGTGCATTGTAGTCCATAGAAGGACAAGGTATCACTGCTCCTCACCAGAGGGCAGCAACTTTTGCAAGGTCTGCTTATCAGCTTATAGGAGAGAGATGAGACAATGATACTCAGTTCAACCTCTGGGTCTACTATAGGCTGTATGGGACGTATTTATAAACCCATATTTTATTAGGCACACAAAAAGAGACCCACATAAGATATAATTTGGTTATACTATCATGATAGAATATGTAGTCTACCAATTGATGATGATAAATTCTTTTGTAGCATATTCAGAGCGCCTTTATCCCTAGATTATCAATTTTTGGAAGCAAAGCAGAATGTTTACATCATGAAAGAATATAACCAAGGATTTATATAGACCTTGCAAATAGTAGCAATCCTCTTTAGATGGTTTATATAGACCGAAAGGGAAAGTTATAAGGCTCTAACCCGGTCGCTATTTTAGACACTTTAATTGACAGACTTGTGAGCTTTAAATATGTACTTTTTATACTCAATCCTCTTCAAAAGTAACAATAGCAAGTAATTACACCTCAACCGTCAATAATAAATCCCTATTGCTGATAGTTTGAACCATTCAATATATGTGGTTCAAGGTGACCCTGGGGGTGGGTCAACCTCCCCAGGGCATGGGGCACATTGAACCACCCAAAGATTTTATTTTCGAAAATTCAAAATAAATACAAAAAACAACCATACTTGCTTTGCCATAGGTCATCATATATCGCAATGATATAAGGTAACTGCTAGATCCAAGATTAAAGTCAAGATGACTTTGATAAGGTCAAGAAAAAAATAAATGTGCAAAAGTGGTTCAATGTGCCCCTCTCTCCCCTACAGTAAATACTATCAATTGATCTCAATTGATATATATGGAGAGAACCTTCCTGCATTACTTCATTATGGATAACAAACATTACACAATGTAATGGTTTTAATACTTATCCAGCTAAGTTTAGACAGTTTAAGGATTCAATTTTCCCACAGATTACTATATACTTTTGCTGATATTTGCATTATCTGACACATTTCTGCAAGTTGAAGTACTTTATACAATAACTTGCTGAAGTTTCTCTCACACATTCATATTTTACTATGTTTTGGCACACAGGGGGCTTTATTTACCTGCAAAAATACAGTGTGTACAAGAATCAAGTTGTTACACAAAATGATATAGTGCTGCCACCATGTGGCAGAAATATACAGGTCATGTGCTGTAAATTTACAGTAGCCTATATTGTACTGTAAACTAACAGTAACTATTTACAGTGTAGGACAGTAGGATTATGTTTGCATATAATTATTATATATGTAGGTGCAAGAGAATATATTTCTAACTACGTACGTTTGGGTGTTTTCTATTTGGTTTAATACTGTTCGTCAACGTTGTTCATATGATTAAAGGCTAAGACTTATCAAACCAAATCGTAAAATCCTCTGGCAGGGTTGTTGAGTTTATATAACACCTCAGTTAAATTTAGAATCGCCCAAGCACAATCCCTGAGATCCAGGCATGCCCTAGCCCTGTAGGATCGTATTCCCTAGCAAAGTACCCCAAAAATAATGGCTCAGGCAACCAAGAAATAGTATGCTGGTTGTTCCCTTCCAGCAATTCACTGCTCTATACATAAGTTGCACTGGTGTGACCAGCAGGTAGACTATGCCAGTGGTAGTATACACTATTATTGATACCCACCAGTGTACTGACTGTCTAGACTACCACTTGTGTGTCCACAGAAAACGGTATATTACCCCTTGAATAGACCACATCCCATGGATTCGGTTAAAAATAAACACTTAAATACACAAGGATTCCTTTCTGCATTGTGTATCCCTAGAAGCCTAGTTCAATGATTAATTTAAGGAGGTCATGATAGCTTTATCCTGGTTTCATAGAATGTTTCATACCAAGCCAAGCCTGATTCATGGTCCCCCTACCAATTTCACCTGACCAGGCTGGGTGAACTGGTTCAAGGTAATTATAACCACAGGGGTGGCTAGTGATCCATGCAGACCACTACTACTACATGAACTACATGATCCACTCTCCTCCACTCTCAGAGATCGGCCCCTTTAACGTCCAGTTCTGATTTTAGTTCAACCACCCCGACACTTCCTTTATACAGCACAAAGGACTGATGTAATGGTACTCAGTCTATATTTAACCATTTAATGGCAGAATAGTACCCTATTGCACTATGCCTTTTCGTCGATGCATGAATCAATCAAGTCCTGGAAAACAATTCACCAGTGCTGCGATCTTGCTTCATACCGACCCTAGGTACAAAGCGTTCATGATGAGTGGGCATGTTGCACCGTGGTCAGTACTGGTGAGGTACTTATGACGACAAGAACATGGGGGCTTTGGTCTGACAAATTGATACAATCATGCCGTCTTTAACGGGTTAACCCTTCCAACCCCCAAACCCCACACCCACCCCCAGCCTCACTCACCCACATGCCACCTTCACATCCAGGCCCATTTAGGACGGCCCAGGTGAACACAGGGAACAGCTGATGGAAAGTTTCTACATTCTAGTTTTAGGAACTTTCCAGCTGTGAGAGGTGTGGATGATTACATTCTTAACTGACAATAGGTCACACAGAGTGATCTACATGTAATACTAGTAGCCCCACTCACCAACTCCTATCCTACCAACTGCCTTCACAATGGATGATCTTAAACCTGGATGTACACATGGTGTAGGGCAATCACTAAGAATGGCAACCATCTGGCTTTGTCTCGTGATTCTGAATTTAAAGCCATGGTCGTATCATTCTCCTTGAAATTTTATATACAAACTGAGAGTTGTAATGTTGTGGAAAGAAATTTCATCATGCCACGAACGCTTCAAGCCGTATTGGGGACATAAAAAAACCTGCAATTTAAATCATTGACCAGTAAAAAAAATCGCTTAAAATCGTCCATACTGTATTGAGAGAAATGATTAATTCAAATTATAATTTCTAAAGTATAATTATAAGCAGGACCAGCAGTGCATGATCTGCGTATGTTCAGCAGAAGGTTGATTATACATGTATGTATCAGCCCCCCCTCCCCCACCCACGGTGACTGGGTCAATACTATATACCTGTTCATGTAGAAACACGGACACGCTGCCCTCTGCTATTTCTACCCCATGTCATATGGGCGGGATATGGACGTTTACATAATCAATCACCAAATAGGCTTCACACATGAATACACCTCAACCGTTATGACCCACATCATGCCATTTTGTGATCATGATGCAGCCTTGCATGGACAGAGTGGGTGCCTGGTGTGCTCAGAACAAGCTTACTGTTAATGCCACCAAAACTCAAGTTCTGTGGGTGCACTCGCCCGATCAGTCCCTGACCTGACTGACGTCGACCTGAAGATGAACAACGAAACCCTGAAAATTGTCAAGCAGTTCAACTATCTAGGAGTGATAATCGACTATCATCTCTGCATGACCCCGCACTTAAAGAAGGTAATCAACATGGTAATGGCTCGCCTCCCCCAACTGAGAAGGATACGGGCAAGGGCAGACCAAAAGACAGCTGTAGAAGTCTACACCCACATGATAAAGACAGCCATGGAGTACTGCAGCTTCACATACGAGGGAGGCCCCGTCTGGGCCGTGCGGAAGTTGCAGACCCTCCAGAACGATGCCCTCAGGATCTGTGAAAGGATCCGGGACCCCAGGGGCATAGACATTGATGATCTCCACACTAGGAATAGTGTGCCCCACCTAGAGACAGGCTGACGTGTATAACTACTGTCGCATATCCATAAGGTCGCCCAAAATGAAGACAATGTGGTTGTACCAATGCGTAACCTGCGCGGCAACGTGCATGTGAAGTTGAAGGTCATGAGACCAAAGAAGGCCGTGTACGAGAAGAGCCCACTCTATTGCGGCATCAGACTCTGGAATAACGTTGATCCTGAAACTCAACACTTAACTGAACTCAAAAAATTCATGTCTGCCGTTCAAACTGCTTTATAGGTGTCCTACACCCAAAATTAGTAGCTGTGACTATTTTTTTTCAGATATTGTAGTTGAATACGAGACTATTGATTACGATACTATTGTTAAGACACTGAACTTGATTATCTTTTCTATCAGACCTTCTCTGACAGATGGTGCCCTATTGGCTAATTAATGAAAAACTTCCTGTGCTTTTGTAAAGATTTTTTAGCCAAATAAAAATATCAAAATACAAATACAAATTCTCTGCTTCATTGAAGCATCATGCCCACTATATGGGGTCAATACACTCGCTGGCACTCACCTACAAGTATAAAGGAACATGGGCACATAATTGTGTATTTCATTTCACACATTATGAATAATGTATATTGTTATTAATTTAGCCAGGATCAGACGCACACTACTCTGTACACATTCAAATATAATAAGATATTATAGAGGGGAGGATGGAAGGCTTTTAATCATGTGCATATCTCTACAGCAGACGACAAACGCTTTGGTTCATGCCACAATGTGCAGGGGGCGCCACCAGCTCGGGGTGACGTCACAGCCGCGAGATCTCGTGACCCGGTTAGGACCAGGAGGGAGAAGGACGCAGACGGCAGTCGCTACCAGCAGGCCGAGACGAGAGCATCGAATTTGCTTACCACTGAACGCAGACACCTCTGCACTTCTAAACACAGTTTTTATATTGAGTTTTTATAAAACTCAGCCAGCACACAGCGACATGGGCAGACGGGCAGCTTCAACAAAGCAGCCTACACCGAGGGCTTCGCGTTCCCGCACAGCCCAGCCACCACCGCAGCCACCGCCGCAGCCACCGCTCACCACCGACAACATGAAGCCGGCCCCTACAAAGAAGCCGGCGCAGCGCAAGACTTCAGTCGCCACAAACGCAGCGGAGATTGAAGGTATGAGAGGAGACATTTCTGCTATCAAAGAATTGTTGTTGGGGTTGAGCAAGGAGGGTGGCACAGGCGGGACAGGAGGGAAGGACGGCGGCCACGCTGGGCAAGATGGCGGCGCAGGGCAAGATGGCGGCAAAGATGGCGGCGCCAAGGGCACCGGCTCCAAGGGCACCGGCACCAAGGCCAAGGGCAGGAAGGGCAGCCATGTTGAATTAGTTGATGATAGTGACTCTTGTTCAGATGTTAGCAGTGATGACACAGTTGTTCACATCAAACCTTCAGTGTTACAGAAAACCAGCAACAGGAGGAAGGCTCGTCACGCTTCTTCACGGGCAACCCCCTTCACGGCCACACCTGAGGGAGGAAGGAGGAGACACCTCACAACTGGGCACACAGACTTCCCGGAATCCTCAGACGACCTGAGTGACAGAGATGACATCAAGGAGCACGTGGCACGACTGCTACTCGCCAACATGAACCCCATCCCAGCATCCACTCAGGGTAAGAAACTATTTGCACACACTCACATTGTTAGAGGCAAAAAGAAATTGAAGGCAGGCCTGGGTGAGCTGTTTGAGAACGAGTACAACTGGGGTTTCATGCAATGTATCTACCATCCCAAGAATACAGAGGAGGATAGGAGATTAATGGTGAAGCACTTAGAAGAGGTGAACGAGGATGGCATTAGTTATGAGTGGGAGGATGTGCGCCAGTGGTCAGAGGACGTGTGCGCAAGAGTAGCAAACCCTGATGACAGGCTGACATGGAAGCATACATACGAGATAGACAAGATGAGAATGAAGACAGCTCAGATTAGGAAGAAAAGGCAGGCTAATTCAGGGGAGGAGGCATCAAGCAAGAGGGAGGACTATGTCATGTCTGAGAGTGTGAAGGCAGCTAAACCGGCCCCACCATGCAGGCAGTTCAACACAGTGGGATGTGGGTCTTCCGGCGACCACATAATGAACGGGTTCAGGCACTTACACATATGTTCATGGTGCATATACAACAAATGTGAGATGTTCCCCCACCCAGAGTCTACTTGTAAAACGAAACAGTTCAAGCAAGAGAGGAAGAAGTGGTATGGGGCAAGGGAGCAGGCAGCTGCAGGCAAGGGGCAGGCACAAGGCAGTTCAGCAGCGGGGTTTGGACAATAGAAAGAGAAATCTTTGAGGAAACCCAAGAGGTATCCAGACAGGAAGTTAGTATCTCTGAACAAAGCAATTCTCTCATACATCTGGAAGATGAATGTAATAACTCTGAAACTATTGCACCCCCTGTACCTAGCACTCCACAGCACACAGATGAGCAGCAGGCAGCCGGCATTCAGAATGCCACCGGGACAACTCAAGGTGAGAAGGTCAAGGTCGAGGTTACTTGTAAGACTCCCCAGCAATACAAAGACTATATAAAAGGTAACTGGCCCTACCCCACAACAGCAGCATACACAGCAGCATTAGAACCCATGTTGTTATACACTGCAGTAAGGAAACACAATCTTCCAAATTACTTGGGGGCCCGAATCCAGGTACCATCTCAAATGAACTGTGATAATTGGGACACCGCTCTAGAGGGTTATGCAGACTCAGAAGTCTGCCAATTCGTAAGATTTGGCTGGCCCCTAAGCTACTCAGCAGACAAGCTGCCTACCCCAACTCTCAAAAACCACAAGACAGCAATAGACAATCATGAAGCAGTCACACAGTTCATAGAAAAGGAGTGTTCACTCCAAGCAATGATAGGCCCATTCAAGCAACCACCATTTGACAGGTGGACACAGACAAGCCCCTTGCTAACACGCCCCAAAAAGGAGTCCAACAAGCTAAGGGTGATAATCGAATTGTCATTTCCGGAAGGGGAGAGTGTTAACTCGGGCATTCAGAAGCAATTCTATCTGGGCGAGCCAATAAAGTACACTTTACCCTCAGTACTGGATCTAGCAGAGGCAGTCAAGGTAGCAGGCAAAGGGTGTTATCTATGGAAAAACGACCTAGCACGTGCTTATCGTCAGATGAGAACAGACCCATTAGCATACCCATTGATGTGCATCAAGCACAAGGGGGAGTACTTTGTAGATATTTGTCCAGCATTCGGTTGCAGAATAAGCGGGGCAACACAGCAGAGAATCTCAACAGCGGTGTGTTGGCTGATGGCGCAAATGGGCCATCTATGCCTGGCATACGTGGATGATTTCTGTGGGGTGTCAGCTAGCTTAGAAGAGGCAGAGAAGAGCTTTGATGACTTTGGGACTATCTGTAAATTCTTGGGTCTGCAGCTAGCCCCAGAGAAGGCAGCTAGGCCAGCACATAGCATGGAATGGTTGGGCTTCAATATAGACACTCAGCAGATGAACATTACAGTGCCTAAAGGGAAGCTTAATGAGGTCGTAGAGGAGGCAGAGGGATGGCTCATGAAGCGCTCGGCCTCCAGGAAAGAACTCCAACAGTTGGCAGGCAGGCTTAGTCACATCAGTAGCTGCATCAAGCATTCACGCAAATTCATGAGCAGGCTATTGGCAAATCTCAGACTGGCCCCGAGGCTGGGCAAGGTGGGGGTCTCAAGTGAGCTCAAGAAGGACGTACAGTGGTTCTCAGACTTTGCAAGGGAGTTCAATGGAAGGCTGATGATTCAGCCTACATTGATGTCCTTCACCATCCAAGCTGATGCATGTCCAAAAGGAGGAGGTGGCTTCAGTGACAAAGAGTACTATTCTTTCTCTTATGAGAAAGAATTGGCGGAGGACCACCACATCAGCAGACTCGAGGCAGTGAACTTGGTGGTGGCCACCAAGTCACTGGTAGGTGACAAACTCACTAATGTCAGGCTTCACATATTCACAGACAATAGCGCGGCAGCACAAGTCATATCAACTGGCCGGACAAAAGACCATGTCATGGCGTCCTGCGCCAGGGAACTGGCCATGTTAGTGGCCACAAGGGGGTTGGAATTGTGTGTAGAACACACACCAGGGGTAACTCTGGTGTTGGCCGATGCCCTAAGCAGAATGGCCCATTCCGAGGTCATGAAGAAACTAGCAAAGAAAATGGTAAAAGACATGAAACTGACAAAGGTCAAAGCAGTTGGTCTTCACAAACTTATAGACATAACCCTGTAATTCCAGATGTTGCTGACTCGAGGTTGTACGGGCAGATGCGGCACTCGTACGAGGCTGGAACGACCACAGGAACAAAAATCAACAATTTGCAATACGTCAGGATGTACATGTCATTTATGGTAGCATGTGCATTCCCTGTTCTTAAACCTGAACTTTTATGTGTGATGTTATATGCACAATTCTTAAATAATTCATTTAGCTCTGTACAAAGCGTCAAGAATTATATGTGTGGAGCAAAGGTCTTTTTACGAGACAGAAATCTTAACTATGAAGTATTTAATCACCCATCAATCAAGAAACTAATTAAAGGGTTCCAAAGGTTATCTAGTCATATAGTACAGCAGGCCCCGGCTCTATCTCCTAATACTATAAAGAAAATGTACACGATTCTTAGTCAACTCTCAATAGAAGGTGCAATCGCCGGGGCTGCTCTCATGTTTGGTACATGTTCATTTCTCAGACAATCCAACTTTTTGTTGACTCAGAATGTTACACACAATCCACATATAGTACGTAGAAAGGATCTCAAAATCAAAAGAAACAAAATGTGGGTTACAGTAATGTCCACAAAGACACTATCTAGAAATCAATCTGTCAGTATCCCTGTACCTAGAATTCATGGTTCTCCGTACTGCCCTGTAAAGGCATGTATCACTGCAATGCATTTGGTAAAAGGTCCACCAGAAGGTGGCATATTCTTGTCTCCATATACGCAGGCCCCGATGTCCGCTAGCAGGGTGACAGCGCTTATGAGGCTGTCACTACACATCCTGAATCATCCGGCTGCATCTTCAGCCACAGTGCATTCCACGCGCCGGTCGGGGGCGCAGATATCAGCAATCAGCGGAGCTTCGCAGCAAGAGGTGGAGCTTCATGGAACGTGGGCTTCAAAGGCTAGTGAAGCTTACGCCCCGAAGAAATTGTATTCAAGTGTCCCGTCAATCATGTCTCAAACTTTTTCATAAATTTTGCCATTGTTTTATACATGATCACCGAGAGCTCATTTTATGTGAAATAAATTTTAAAACTCCACTCTTCTCTCGTCTGTTCCTGGCATAATTATGAATAATGTATATTGTTATTAATTTAGCCAGGATCAGACGCACACTACTCTGTACACATTCAAATATAATAAGATATTATAGAGGGGAGGATGGAAGGCTTTTAATCATGTGCATATCTCTACAGCAGACGACAAACGCTTTGGTTCATGCCACAATGTGCAGGGGGCGCCACCAGCTCGGGGTGACGTCACAGCCGCGAGATCTCGTGACCCGGTTAGGACCAGGAGGGAGAAGGACGCAGACGGCAGTCGCTACCAGCAGGCCGAGACGAGAGCATCGAATTTCCCACCCACCAGCCCAATATGCATTTGATTAAATACGCCGTATACATTGTTTTATACATGATCACCGAGAGCTCATTTTATGTGAAATAAATTTTAAAACTCCACTCTTCTCTCGTCTGTTCCTGGCATAATTATAGTAATATATTAGACTTATTTCCTCTGTAGCCGTGGGAACCATGTGAAATGGGGTCTGTCGTCAAATAAGGCCACATCCGAAATGGTGGCTCTTAAAAACTCCGAAATGAAAGGATTTGTAACTTGTCTTATCGATAAGAATTTGACATACGCCACCATGTCACGTACAGGTTGTTGACATTGACGTCAATGGTACTTAAGGTTGTACTTGATTGATTGTACTTTTATGTCAAACTGCCAAAGGATTCCCAGGAAAACTCATCAGTCCCAGTTTATTATATACCAGCCCTGGGAGGTCTATATGGGTTGACGTATCCTGGGAGTCTGGTATACCTGGATTGTTCTGAACCCTTTAAAAGGCGCCATGTTCATTTGACACCATGCTGCAACACAGTATCAACGGCGACTAGTAACTCACTAGCGCTTGCATTGGTGCATCATGCCGACCGCGAAGGAGTGTATCACGACTCCTAGATGTCAGTATTGTGGATACTGGTTCCCTGTTGAGTTACTCGCCAGGGCGCCATTGATTCATACATCTCCATTGTTATAGTGCATTAAAGAACTAAGCTACCCGTCAAGGGCTAACCTCACATAATAAAGCACTAAACTTGTCCTTCCAAACAGCTGGCCATCAAGGGTCATAAATTGACGAACAGACTTCCCAGAAGAGTGGTAAATTTAATTGTCAATTCTTTAGCGGGTCGCTTTTATGATTCTGCAGTATTGGGGTGAGTTTAAAGATGGTCATGATCCGATTCAGGTGGTTATAGCAGTTTGGGGCGAATGAATGCATGCCAGGCGTACGTAGCTCTTCAGACTGGTCCAACTCAGCCATTAGGCTGCACCTGTATCAATAGATTTTTCCCGGAGCAGCCCTAAATATATTAAATAAGATATGCCAATATGCCATAATTATGATATAAAGTAACATTGCAATTGCTCTCATTAACTATTTTTCTCATCTTTGACATCATTCTTTATGGTATCAATGTTTTCCTTATTGTGACTTGCAGGTAGGAATAGACTGAATTTTGTATACGTAGTTGTAAACAGGTTATTGTGTTGTGACTGCAGGCTAAATCCAATGGTGTTATGATGCATCCCTAACAGGTCTTGATTTCTGCAACCTGGCAGTTATTCATTTGTGACAATATATTGTAGTTTAATATGCTAAATGATAAATGAAAGCTTTCCGACTTCCTATACCTGCATGCAATTATATGGATCATGTAATAAACCTAAAATGGGAAAATTACGTAAAATTGGCGACATAGTATTCTCAGTCCTTGTGCCCTATTATATTGCGATAATTAGTCTCACTGGAAGGGTTTCCAGTGTTCTTTTCTCAGTGCCTTCATGTTTCGTTTGGCTTCAGAATTTCTAAGAAATCGGCGCATTAACCATAGGAGAACTAATGCATGTATCTATCCTGCTGCAGCAAATACAATTAATGTATCAGGGTATGTTGAATGAAGGCTTAAACCAGCTACATGTACTACTGTATGTGTACAGTATTTAAAGATGTAGGCGACCTATTCCGCATTAGCGAGATACAGTGGCTCCACCTTATGGACCACTAGTACCAAACATAACCCTTTGCTCTGCAAGAACCAGCTCAGCCAAATCTCGTGTCCGAGATTAGGGTACAAATAGGGTTTGAGTATTGTGAGTGGGTTGTACCTGGGTATTCCTTATGTCACCTGTCCCTCATAGAGTAATGGTTAGCATGGTGGATTCATGATGCAGAGGACCTAAGCTCAAATCCCTGTCAAGTCATATATTGGTGACCATACCATGCATTTACATTCTTATATATATCAAACATATTTTGCTTTGATAGGTAGAAGTGAGTAACAACCTTGAAATTATATCAAAGAGATATCAATAGTGTTTGGATAAAATGTGTATTCCTATTTCTTCAAAGGAATTTGATATATGTATGAATAAGAAAAGGTATTGGTTGCTTATGGTGTGGTCACCAAGATATGACTTGACAGGGATTTGAGCTTAGGTCCTCTACATTCTGAATCTACCATGCTAACCACTACTCTATGAGGGACAAGTGATATAAGGAATACCCAAGTACAACCCACTCACAATACTCAAACCCTATTTGTACCCTAATCTCGGACATGAGATTTGGCTGAGCTGGTTACTGGAGGTTAGAGGATATACACTGGTACCAATAAACATGGCGCTGTACACAGGTCATCTAGCTAATGCGAAATAGGTATGGTGGCTTCCTCCTACATGTTCTCTATATAGATGGCGGCCATAGCTGCTTACAGTCGCCTCACATGCAGTCCTACTTCCCAAATCACCATAACCAAACCATATCTCTTACCGGTCACCTCCCAGAGCTTCTTCAGACGAGTTTATTGTTATTTCTCTTAGAGCAGAATTTGACATCACACAACCTTTAAATCAGGTACATTTCTAATATATTTTCTGTTATTCACTTTCAAACCATTCAATCGATATCGGTATCCTTTCTGTCCTTTCCATCCTCAAGTTGCCTTTCTTAAGGCTCTACTGGTGTGTGTTCCCATTCATAGATCTACTATGAGAAATGTTCAATACAGCATACCCAATTACTGGTAGCACATGAATATACCTCCAGGTGGCTGAGCGCATGCCTGGTACATATTCCAGAAAGAAAGTAGGTCTCCCTTGCTTTGAGGTCTTCGTGACTTCTATATCAGTTCATAGAAGATATTTCCAATATAAGCCAGGCCTGTCTTCCTCATTGCTGGCTTCGCATCATCAGAAAAGTGAAGGGAGGGAGTTGTCTAGTACTGTAAAGATCCAGTATCAGGGTCAATACCAATAAATGTGGGGAAGTAATAAAAGCATGAAGAGCATTTAGGCCAGCCTTTGTGGCTGGTCCAAATAGTGCAATGTTGCTATTGACCTGTTTTTACCCTACAGTGTACTAAGGTCTGTGTATGATGGATAAAGCTGAGACAGGAATATGTAAACCTAGATATTTTCGCTGGTATAAATTCTCGCGGATTTACTAAAAAAACTACAATTTCGCACGGATTCAAATTTGCGGATTGTGACATATGGTAGTTATATTACTAGGTTGGATAAATTTTCATGCTGTACATATGTTTTTGAAATCCGTGCAATCTGCGGAAATATGTACAGCGCGAAATAAGATATGTTTACAATAATATCACTATAAACAGTTAAGAGTAAGTACACAGTATAATCTACTGTAGGTTTACAGCATCCCCTGTAGCTTTACAGTAGATCTTACTGTGCTCCTACACTAAACTGTACACCTATATTAGGTTCTACTGTATGCCTACAAAGGAGGCATCCAGGTATTTACAAGGTAGCTTCTTGTGCAGAAGAATTCGTTTTTAACCCTTTAAGGGCTGCAAAAAACTTCACTAAATTATGCTCTTAGTAGACAAAATGCATAAAAGAGTAGACTGGTCAGGGTTAATTGCATTTAATGGCTCTGAGTAGCATCATGACAATATAGGGCATAAACGTAGTCAAGCACTACGTGGCCATAAAATGGTTAACAGGTGCGGTGGCTTTGGGGTTTGGGATGCATGGTGTAAAAGATGTATGTTCTCAATGATACGTTTGGTACATTCTTATAAATGTATCATGACAAGACATGTGTAATATGCATGCATACTATCGAATGCGCCTTTCCGAAATAGTACATTGGAAACGCTCAAGGAATAAATGTACGTTTACAAATTTAAACTATTTTCCATGATTCCTGCACATGAATCAGCTAAACCCTTATTGCAATGATCTTAAACAACTACCTAATGTCTCAGTTGAGTTTGTGGTTTTCCATAAGAAAGGAAAAGATTGGTGCAGGACCTGATTCTAATTTTAGAGGCTGTGCGGTAACTCAAACTGTACGGATAAAGCCTATTGTTGGCGTCATCTCTCCAACACACTATTTATAACCGACCCCATATTCACTATATTTCACCATTGGATAGGGGCTATAACATGCACAGTGTATGGGGGATGTATGTCCCGTGCAGGGGTTATCCAATATAAGTTGTGCCCAAGTACAGATTACCGGTTTATCCATAATTTTCGGTTCAGAAAAGATACATGCAGAATTTGTTACGATTTGTTACTATATTTGATTGTAAAATATGACTGAATACATTGGGCTTGGTAATAACGATAGTTCATTTTAGTAGAGGGTCCCACAACTCAGAATTTAAATTTGTTGCACTCCGAGCGTAACAGGCAAAACATGGTATCAAATGAAAGAATACTCCTTGGGCTATCATATGACAACACGTGAGACCCTCTTCACAGGAGCATATAGTAAAATACTGGTTTCCATGGCAACGTTTCTTTTTTCAGAGTGCATTATATTTCGCATTTTCCTTTTTCCCTTCCATATGGATAGACATTGAGACCTATTTTTTTAGTATGATAGAGTAATGTGTATTCCACAAGAGTGGATGATGATGATTATAGAGGTCAAGGTCACCGATTTTGACCTTGAGAGTGGGAAAATCCCCAATATGATGGTTTTTACTTTATTTTTTCTGTTTTACAATTTAGGAAGAGGTATATTTGGCCATTTTATGCCATAGTAATGAAGAAAACTGTCTTGCCTGACTATACAAGATGGGAAAAATCCAGAATATATGCACTTTTGCATGGGTCAGATGAAATCTCATGCAGAGGTCAACACCTTGCAAATAGCTCATCTCAGGACCTGACTTTTGTATCTTGAGCATAATGCCTTACACTCTAAGAACAGTGTGTTGTGGGAACATGCGAGATTTTACACACTTATGAATTGTAACACACTTTTTGTCAACTCGCTTACCTGCTTACACACTTGTGGTCAGAGAGGTGTGTATCATAAACAAAAGGGGGCAGCAGTAGTAAAGGTCTATCATGCACCTATACTACATTCTTACAGCCATATAGTAGCTGTCCCAGTGGCTCAGTGGGCAAGACTATGGTCTGCGAACTTAAAGATTCCTGGATCGATTCCCTGTGGGGCTGACTGTCAAATGGAATTGTTTATTTTCTAAGAAGGACCATAATATTTTAGCCCCCCCCTCAAGAAGTGTCAAATTTCTTTTCCCCTCATGAGGGGTTGAACTGTTTTACAACCCCTCCCCAACCAATCCCCTCTACTACAATAAAAGATATGACACCTATTTAATAGGGGTTAATTTGCAATGAGATACATACAAAAACTGTATTATTTGAATCTCATTGAATGAGCAAACTCAATCAATCCATATTGGAAATAGATGGGAAGTTTTTTCTCTTCAACTATACGCACATGTTCTTTGCATAAACCAAATAACCATCCCATGTAAGACCTTATTAGAGGTTCTGCAAGGCTGTAAAAGCAGGGCTTATTAATCTGTTAATAGCTGATTAACTATTGTCTTTATAATAGATATCAAGCCTGCAAATTATTAGTCAGTGCATTGGCATCCCTCAATAAGGGCGGTCTTTGTATTGTCTAATAACCACTTCCTGTCATAACATATTAATACCCAAGGGTAAGTTATATAGCTTACCGGTAACTGGTAAGACGTTGAGTGATCTTTGAGAATACTTTGTGTCTCCTCACTGTTGTGTGTTCTGGTACTTATTTGAGGGGGGGATGCGCCATGATTGTGCAAGGAGATTTGGTGGCCTAGTGAGCAAGTTGCTGGACAAGTGTGTCAGAGGTCCTGGGTTCGATCCCCAGAGAAGACCTGACACCAAATCTTCCCAAGTAAAACAAGTTGTCCTGACAGGAGTCGCGTCTGTAAGTGTCGGTAGACAGACTGTGGTGAACCTTCAGTGTCCTGGTCTCCCATGAGACTTGCACCGATCCGCTTCAACCCATAGAAGGATAATACACTTGCGACTGGTAAAGAGATAGCAGATATCAGTATTGACGAAGGTGGTCCTAGCCGGGAGGGGAAAAAAGCTACAAAGGACCACTGGAGACTCCGAGAAAAGGTTGTGAGAGTAGTAAAAGGTTGTAAAAGAGAAAATATAAAGTAAAAACCATCATATTGGTGATTTTCCCACTCTCAAGGTCAAAATCGGTGACCTTGACCTGTATAAAGGTCAAGGTGTCATCATCCACTATGGGGGAATACACATTACTCTATCATACTAAAAGAAAGAAGGTCTCAATGTCTATCTATATGGAAGGGAGAAAGGAAAATCCAAAATATGATGCACTCTGAAAAAAACACACGTTGCCATGGAAACCAGTATTTAACTATATGCTCCTGTGGGGTTAGGGGGTCTCACATGTTGTAAAATGATAGCCCAAGGAGTCTTCTTTCATTTGATACCACGTTTTGTCTGTTACGCCTGGGGTGCAACAAAATCACATTTCTAACGACCTTTTGCCACACTGGCCCCTGTACTATTTCCACATGATACTTTAGGTAATCAACTCACCCCAAATGAACCCTTTATTGTGGAGGTCTTGCTGTATGCACATACCTACCTATGTATTATACAAAGTACACTAGCAACGTATACAGGGATCTATAAATCAATACCTAGGGCTTGCAGACTGTACTCAGGCCTTATTTCTCTTTATATGTATGTATCCTATTTGTCCCACGCCTACTTCTAGGATCCGGTCACACTATCACTAAGAGTACAGCCTTTATGATGCGGTGCAATACGACAAGCCGGAATCTAAAGGGTATCTATGGAATCTAGGAATACTGAAACAGGTCCCTGAGAAGAGATCTACTTGTTCTTTGATGGTCAATATGAGGCCAGCACCAGGAGCTAACCCTCGATAAACTTAAGCACAGTTATGTACCTAACATCAGGGGGTACTCGGGGCTTTGTCCACCAGTGTACACCCATCCTTGATATGAGGCATATACTCCACTTTTCAGCTCGGTAAAATGGACCCCAAAATGTAGCTAAGAAGTAGGCCTATTCGACCGGGTTTTCCACAAAACGCCCCTGAATCCCCTGATACGAATTCTGGTATAAGTGGTAAAGTATGAACCTAGCACCAGTCTACCTGTAGGGTGTCACAGATAGCACCCAGACACCCAGGTACCATGAGGCCACACCCTCAGCCACATCTACACACTGTACATGCACAACCTGCTCACATAAGCCTCTAATGCCATATTGTTTGCCACTTTAGCTGCATGGAGTTACTCACCAGGGCTCCACGAATGCATCAAACACTGTCAAATGATATGCATGAAACTCCGAGGAAATAAATTCTGAGGAACCTTTAGAATTTCTTTGAGCAAACAATTGTTTTCATCGAAACGATTGAGGGGCCCAGGGGAGGCTGGTGGCTGGAGTTAAGTCTGGATTGCCTTTACACAGGAGGAGCACTAGGTACAATATACTGTGTGTACATATAGACAGGGGTACTATAACTCCAGCTACACACAGAAAGTATAGGTGACACAATCTGCGAAATAGGCCCTTACTGCAGGGTGCACTAAGGTCCCTTTTCCCAGTGCAAATGACATATGGCAATATTGAGATAGCAGGGGTGTCGGAAGCAACTTGACCTTGGAGGGGCCATATCCGATCCGAACTAAGTTCAGAATTCCCAGCGAATAAAATAACATTATTTTACGTCGAAATAACTCTTATAACGTTATATAACGTTTTGCCATAATTAGCATTTCCACAATATTGGGGGAAGTGCAAAAGATACTGAAAGTGTAAATATTAGAACAAGAAGACCCATGCGAAACCTCAGTACAATATGTGACATAAACTATGAATAGGGATTCATTGCCCTGTGAATGAGCTCACTTTTTGCATGATGGTTTGCAGTGCTGGTGAGTGCATTCATGCATCATGACAACAAAGGGGCAGAGCGCATTAAATCACTATGACATCCTTATAGGGTTAACCTTTTTACTGACCTGTAAACCCATCTGGTTGTGTACATGTTGTCGGTCAGTGCTCACAGTGACACCAGCTGCCGACCTGATATAACCACCTCTAAACTCTGTTTCTCCAGTTCGGAAAATCGTATTTGGATACTAGTTTTAATGTCATCCCGTCTCCATGGATCCACCTCTGTCACTTGGATTCACTTGGTTCTGCTGGAGCTGATTTTGTGATTCGGTGATGCATGGGTCAAGTGGGCAGTGCCATGTATTTTCTATATCATGTAGCTGTATACAGTAGACGGCTTTTGGGGTTGAGTGAGCCCCCACCAGGTTTAGGTCAGGACATAACGTCCAGGCACCAGGCTCAAGGTCACAACCTGCCTGTATTGACCAGTATCATAAGATGATGGAAGCTGTATTGAACAGTCTATCTACACTAGTATGTGTAAATACAAACTATGTCTTAACAAAGTCTGACTCAAGGTCAAAGTCCACGAATTGGTGTTAAGATGAAACTGAGGGGTACACATTATTCAGTCTGCTTTATTCAAATACTTCTTGAGTAGCTGAACTACATGACGCCTGGTCAACCAGAATATACATGGCATCTAGTCAGCAAACTAAAGTGCATTCGATCTGGTCAGCAAACTAGATTCTACATGACATCTAGTCAGCAACCCCAACTACATGACACCTAGTCAGCAACTAAACTGCTGCCTTACCTGGAGTAGCAGATTGCTAGATACCTGTCCAAAATGAGCAAAAGGTTTTACCTTGTGAAGGTCTGGATGCGGTTACCTGAAGAGGCCATTGTGGACGTGAAACTACTCAAACATGCAAACAACAACTCCTGGACTGGCCTCACCTACAGGTGTGTTGTGAACTTGAGTACCTCTGGTCAGCAGCCCCCTGCCTCCCACTCTGACTCACACACACACCTACTGCACGTAACACCTGCAGTAATGAGGTGTTACCATGGTTACTGTCAGGTGTTATGTAAGGTGTTACACCCAACCCTGGGATCTTGGGCTAATGCAACTATGGTACAAGGAGAATGAAGAGGATGAAGTTGATATAATGGCCATCTGACTTTACCTTCGAGAACCGGATGCTGCGTCCCAAGGTCCATGTTTATTTGGATATTGGTGAATCATGTATCAAGGGTTGGCATGATACATGAAAGCAGTTGTTGCGAGTTCCTCGCCAGGAATGCATCATGACAGCAGAGGGTCAATACCTTCCTGACTGCAGGGTTAAACACAGGAAATGGCATTTGCATTGCATTTTTCCCCTATTGCTTCTAATCGTTCAGACTTTCTTTAGATATTTCAAGTTATTTGTTAATAGTATATTCTCATGATATGATTTACATTTTGTCTTTTGATATCTTCCGAAGCATCGATCACTAAGGAGACCTTCATATAGGTGTTAATTTATAATACATAACTATATACCTGGAAGTCAGTTATCAGCAATAATACAGTACCTGAGCTGCTGCTACAAGGTCAGTGTCCTGGGGAAATAGGGTAATTAGGCTGTTATTAACCAGGCCTGCCCAAATTACAGGTCGTGGAGCTGCCAGCCCCGGGGGCACTTGACTTTTTTTGACAGGGGTGTGCGGCTGGGCCTCCGACAACCCTTACCCTTGTTAGGGCGATTTTCATGCCAAAAAGTTACCCTTGTTAGGGCATTTTCGGTCAAAAGTGGCTATGTTTCGGTAAAAAAGCAATAAAAAAGCCAAAAAGTCATCCTTGTTAGGGCCAAAAGTGCCTAGGTTTCAGAAAAAAAGCGATAATATAGACCATGTTTGTGTACATCTGCTGAGAAAATTGCCCTTGTGCAGAGGATTTGTTGAAAACTGCGATACTTTTGGTGAAAACTGGCTAATGTTGGTGAAAAAACTGACATTTTCTGTGAGAAATAGACCCTTGTTAGGGCGATTTTCATGAAAGTGGACCCTTGTTAGGGCGATTTTCCCTTGAAAAGTGGACCCTTGTTAGGGCGATTTTGGAGAAAGAGTAGCCTTCCCAGCCGCACACATGTGTATACAAATTATACTAAGTGCCCCCCCCCGGGGCTGCCAGGAAGCAGACAATGTCCTGGCAAGATGGCCTGAATTACATAGAATCCTGCAGTATAAATAGGTGGACAATAGAGAAGGAAAGTAGAGTAATTAGGGTAGGAGTTGTGTACAAGGGTAGCAACCGGTATGTCAGTCAACGTCAACAATGTACCGTGATTGATTACCAGGCACCATGGACATCATTATGTAGAATATGGTCAACTTCAGCACTGCCATACCCCTCCCCCCATTAGGAGAATCTAGCATTGGGGTTAAACCCTTTCTTAAATGTCTGACTAGAAAATTGTAGATTTGACAGCCAAGTGAGAGGCTGGCTGACGCTAACTAATGTAGAGCTGGCGATTAGCTCGCCAATTTCGGCACATTGGGCCGACTATTTTGGAAATGCTAACTTCTGGGATGAAGCACTGGCAAGTCTCTCACTAGGGCTGCATTCATCCATAATGACGACGACGGGCAGAGCGCATTGAAAATTTAACATCATATTTAAATGCTGTCCTTTAGGATTATATATAGGGTTAAATATAGAGGTAATACAATATAAGTATTCCAATATAGAAATAAGATAAGTATAGTCACCCATACTCAGAACAGTGTAACCTGGTAGCCAGGAAATACCTAAAAGTGCATGTGCTTCAAGTATTGTCATCAAGGAATCAGCACAGTATACACAGAGTAGGGACAAGAAAGGGGTGGGTGCCAGGAGTCGGAGGCTATAGTATTACAAAAGGCACATAGAAAGTGTCAATATGAAGTAGTGGTAGAAAGGTCAGGTAGAAAGTAACAGGTACAATCCATCAGGTATGGCTGTTTTATATCACACAAGTACTCCAGTGCATTAAACATATACCAAACTATATCAAAACTACACTCACAAAGAACCAGGGCATTCAGAGAGATGTATGGAATATAAGTGAGAAGATATGACCAGAAAAGATCGTAGGATGAAAGGTGTAGAAGTACACATGTATAAAGGATAATATCAGTTATCAAAAGATGAAAGGATAAACAGATCCTTCAGGAAATTGGGTTATTGATAAAGTGAGGATATATTTTTAGGGCCTATGGTTAGGCTATATATCCAGTGAGGGTCCATTGTACATAAGGGTCGCTAGTTAGGTTAGAGATCCAATCTCCAGGCACTAACAACCCCCCTCCCCCCCCCCCCGCCCTTCTGACAATAGAGCCTCTACCTGATTCCCATTCAGGTCCATTAAAGGCCCACCGCCCCTATATATAGAGCTGAGTACCTGTCCCGGCTGCACTCTGACTGTTACTGGACGTGCAGTAAGAACTGCGGGTTTAAGCACGCATGCGGCCGGCAGTATACAGGCTGACTGATCCTGGCCTACACCTGATACTTGTCACTCTACACTCTCGCAGCATTGGGCTGGCACCAATTCACACAGCTTGAAACAGCAGAGTGTGTGCTAGGAGAGCTACCGATCAGCTGATTTGACTCACAGCTCTAGCTAGGTTATAACCAGCGAGTCAATCAGCCACAAAAGCATCCCTCAGTTCACTGTTTCTCCTCCTGCTGAGATACAATTAATGCATGCACAATGTCACATATTACAACATAACCTTCATAGTGTCCACTGTATGTGTGGGGGATGCTATGAGATGGCAGGCACAGGGTGGGGAGGAGTGAGTGTTTTGGTGAAGGAGGAGCCCATACTCACTTACTCTCGTTCCCAAATCCTTCCGAAGGAAGGCTCTGGTAACAGCCAAATGACCTTGAACTTGGGTTTTGCTGTGTCTGGGCAACCCCCTGCTGGTAGCTTGGAACCAGCGAACAGGGACAGGAAATGGAACCAGAGAGTCTGATGGTAAAATACAGTAAAACTACCATCATACATTCTGGTTCCTGTGCACTTGTTCCAGGCTACCAGCAGGGGTTTCCCAGACCCAGCAAATCCCCAAGTTCAAGGTCATTTGGCTTTAACCAGGGCCTTCCTTCGGAAGGATTTGGGAACGAGAGTAAGACTCACTGAGACTGCCTATTAGGGAACCTAGGTGACTCCCTGGATGACCTAGGGGAGTCACCTAGCTCCCTGACTCACCTGATGGAGTCACTTTAGAACCAGGGCTCACCTATAGAGAGGAAAGTCATTCTGGAGGCAACCTGTACCCCCTTTTTACGCTGTTTCTTTTCCCTGTGCACTCACATACGTTGTCAGTCTATAAAGAAGTCGAGGCTCTATATATAATTATTCTTCCCTTTCCTTGGACTTGCCATCCGTGCCCTTCCGGTCTCTTCAACATGCACTACCTCCATCTTCTTTTACTGACTGTCACAAAACTGCACGTGGCTGCAGCATGTAGCTATATGTATCATGTGCATCTCTCCTGCACTGTATACCTGATTGCATCATAATGCAGCACTGATAGACACGTGACCTTTCACTGCTGGGATTGGCCGCAGCACTTCTGTGCACTTTTAATCATATGTCACCTGCGTGAACGTCAATGAACATTTCCTGAGAAGTTATTAAACAGCCCTAAAAGTTGGTCTTTTTTCTTGTTATATTTTCAATGAATTGTGAGCATGTTTCGACAACCCTCCAGATGCTCCTAAAATGGAGGGGCATTTGTCCCTGACCCGTTAAATTCCAAATATCACGTCGCCAAAGCAATCAGAGCCCAGAGTTGAGGACTCCATCCTGCCTCTGAATTAAAGCTCAACATCACAGAGAATTTCAGTTTGTTGTTTTTTAAAGAGGAAAAGCTACTAAACTGTGCCTACCTTAGTGTATGAGGCTTGGTGTGGCAGATAGAGGGCTGTCGGTGTGGTGAGTAAAGTGTCCTCTGCCCTCCTGCAGCAAAAGCCCCCTTATTATATGGCGGGAATCTCCAATTGTCGTCAGTGTGACTGATTGTCGTCTGCTTTGTCGGCGCTGCCCGGCAGTTCTCCCTGATCAGCTGTTTCTGACGTTTATAAATAACCCCAGCTCCTGGTGATGGGGACTAGGGGCACCGTCTGGGGCATAGTTCTAACTCCCACATAGGCACAGGTTCTAACTATTATCAGCTATAGACTAGTAGAATACACACAGGAATAAAAAAAAATTCAATTTTTTTTTTCAATTTTCGGATGACATATCAGGAAATGTAACTCTGTGACTGTTGTATTTTGAGGGTGGAAATTATTACCATTTTGCATAAATGTCTTCATATGTATTATCTTTCATAAATGATATTATACTGACATAGATATATGATGTGATTTGTGTACAAACTTTGATTTGAAACAACTGTGTACATCATGAATTTTTAAGTTATTTCAATATTTTGACACAAGTACTCATATTGACATAAGCCACTGCTCTGCTCAATTTAACCGTGAGGTCCTGTTTTTTCTCACTTTTATAGAGTAGACAAGTGTACTACTTGCTGTAATCCTAGAAGAATTTAGTGGTGCGATATAATGTATGCCATTGGCGGATCCCGGGGCCGACGGGCCTTGCCCCCCCCCCTCCCCAAAAGGAAAAGGCGGAGAAGAGAGAAGAAAAAAAGGGAAAGAAAGAGAGAGAAGGGACTCTTTCATAGAGCACATAGAGGCCTTTTCCACTGTAGTATCAATCTAATGGCCCAGGGGGCTGGGGGCGGGGGTAAGGAACCCTGGGGGCCAAGGCATATGACTATGAACGAGTAGTGATTGCCTCCTGCCCTTCCAACATTTTCTTTTATAACCAAACGCATTTGTCCCTAAAAAGATCCAAATCATATGATACAAGCCATAGCCCTAATATTTTTGTACTAAAATGCCTGAGAATGTACTATTTTAAGTCATGTCCCTAAACCCCTTAGTATTGTTCCAAAATGCCTGAGAATGTATCATCTCAAACCTAGATCAGCGCTGGGGGGGGGGGGGGGGTGCCCCCAGACCCCCCTAGTATAGCCACTGCGCTTCGCTTGCGGTGGGAGGGGTAACATATATTAAGTCTAGGATGGCCAGGTTTGAGCCTCCCCTCCAGATAATCCTGGATCCGCCACTGTATGCATCGATCCCCTTTAATATAGATTGAGGAGACACCGTTCTAGTTCCCATCTCCCCTGACGGTCCTCATGTAACAAGGTCACCAGAACGCGGTCATGTAGTCACGTGACTTGAGCAGTACTCTTTACGGGGTTATCTTCAGGTGATGTCGCTGTGAGCAGGGATCCGAGAACGCTCTCCACCACAGTACTCGTTGTATCACCATTGGTACATCCTGGGGGGGGGGGGGGCGGGCGATTTGAAAGATCTTTCATGAACGTCATTTTAGGGAGTGATCATTTTTCTAACAACAGATGTGTGTGTTGGGGGGGGGGGGGATGTAGAACATACAAAACCCCAGTGGGGGGGGGGCAGAAAATGTTAACCTGTTTTGAGCCAAAAAGCCAGCGCATTACTATGCTTCAAGCTGATTTTTGAACCTAAGGGGGAGTGTAAAAATATGTGCATGCACGCTCCGCGTCAAAACCCACCACCCCACCCCCTGTTGATCACTCCCTTAAGGCAAATTTTACTTTAATGAAGAGATAGTTTTGTGTCTATACATGGCGATGGGGATGGGGCGCCTATGCTCCCCCTTCTAAATAATCTGCCACTGCCACTTAACTCCAAGAATTTGGATTACAGGATTTTACAGCTATATTCATGGAAGACAAGAGGTAAAATAATCTTCCCCGAGAGGGGGCTTATATTCTCATTTAGACGTCTCTATTTCTTTCTTTAATTAATTAAATTTGTCAAATTAAATGAAAAAGTAAATGAAAAAGTAAATAAAAAGAGGATCTGGGTGGACAAAGGAAAGATAATGACACTTCCAGCAGCAGAATTATCAGAATAAAACGCATATTAATAATATTATGGATCATGCTGATACACTTGTTCATTATCTCACTCACTATAGCCGCCATTTGTTCCCTCTGGGCAGATCTTAGAGCACCCAACTGGTTGAATGGTGAATACTCATCATTAAAGGAGATCTTTTGTGCCAGATACCAGGTGTGGGACCCCCTCTTATACATACCTGTAAGGTTACCTGAATATTTAATTAGCATGACACCTAATTAGGTGCAAAGTACCTCGTGTCGTGTTTAATCAAGTTAATGGGAAGTATTTTGAACTGCACAAACAACTGCAGCAGTAATACAGGAAAGATGTTATTACATTTTTTTCAAATGCCTATTGAGTAGCCATGGAGAATATGACGCTATATCCGCGGGGTTATACCTATTCTCCTAGGCCTGTTACGTTTATTTGACGAGAACCAATATTTTCTAACAAAAAGAGGAACATATTCCTCGATATATGATCAGCTGATCGCGGCAAGGGCAAGCGTGCAAATGTGAGCAGATAAGCCATATTGTATCCTTTCTCTTTGGCTGCTCAGAGCAGGCTATTGTACAAATACGTCTTCTGTGATGCACACGGCCTTATTGGTTTCTGCACGCGAGAAATACTAAGCTGTCATGACAGCTGCATGTGAACGCAATATATATTCATTTATCGCACTGATATATTCAACCCTTAAAGGGTCGCATAGTGCCTTAGTGCCTTAATGTACACCTGTACACTATGGCCTTTGTCTTCATGGTGCTTGGGTGAGGCCCTGGTGAGTCAGTTTGGTCAACAGGGCTGCACTCATGCCTGAATGTATCATAACCTGGGTTAGCGCCAGGGCTTGGATTCTTTTAGCCAATTTGGCGAATTTGTACCTATTTTGATTAGCCAAATTCAACATTGATTAGCCAAACCGTTTTTGATATTAAGTCATATCATGAATTTTGCACCTTTCATAATATTGAAAAAGGGTATTATAGCGTTTTCCATTGACAGGGAGGGGGCGGTGATCTCAAGAGAGAAGGGTATATTTTCGATGGATCAAAATATCAAATTCATATGATATGCAGTGGTCCTGAAAATATATAATTAAAGCTTATCTTGTCCATCATTTATGTTATGTTGGCGAGTGGCTAGCGCGAACCCTGATGACGACCCCTATGGAGAGAATCAACCCTGATATTACACCCTGTATGATGGATCAGCTGTAGATGGGCCTGGATCTAAGACACCACGTCACGGCACTCGGGCCGGGACCCTCCCCCACCACATGTAATGAGGGAACCACCATTTTAGGTTAAAGGTGGTGGGGTATTCTTTTTGTTACTCCTCCAAATATAACGGAGACATATAGGATGTTGTATGTAGTTGTCGCCATTTTCACACCTACCCCGGGGTTACCACCGGGACCTATATATCTTCAACTAGTCATTAGCTTCTCACTTCACCAGCATAAACAACGTTTTTAATAATGCCAGATATACCATCTGGAATTCCAGTCTAAATGTTTAAGTTACCCGCCCGGGCTTTTTGTAGCAATGCTTTTTGTAGTAATGCTTTTTGTAGTAATCCTTACCCCCCCCCCCATCCTCTTCAAACACATAGCTATACAAATACAGGGGCTCCTATGAAGTACTTTGATACTATATAAAGATGATCTGGTCCTTAATCTAGTTCTCATCCTTCTCGATTTATTACAAGTGTACCCATCCTTTTGTAAACTGAGCATTGTAGATGAGGAAGGGGGGAGGGTTGAATTGAATGCCTATATATTTCATAATTTCATTTATGTAGCCATGTAGAATATTTCATAATTTCATTTGAGATTAAGATTAATTAAATAGTAAGGGTCACCTTCCTGCATCATGATGAACCTAATGCAAATTAGCTGCATTCATTGAGCTATCATGATAGCAGATGTACATGAAGTTATGGGGCATCATGCTGTCCTTACAGGGTTAGCTGTACCTACTTAGAGTGGATAGACTGAGGTGGGTGGCTATGGGTATTTGATCCCATTAGAGGGGACTTGAACCCCTAACCCTCAGTACAAGGGGTTTAATCCCTGCCTACTGACCCCGGTATGTGAGGCAGTGAGGAGGGCATGTTTTGTTAACCTTAGTATAAGACTTGGTCACTATTGTGGACCTCTTTCTGCCCATAACCATTAAAGGGCAGCATCGTGCAGGAGTATTACCTTGTGTCCTCATGATGCAGAAATGCAGCACTGGTAAGTGCATTGTGCATCGTGCATATCATTGGGGTTGATATATATTCTGGATTGTCGGCATGATGTAACAAAGTAGAAGCGTAGATGCATATGATGACACAATTAGAATAAAGCCTTAACACATGACGCTGTCTCTAAAGGGTTACATCCTTATTCATAACAAGTCTTGGCTCACCCAGGCCTCCCTCATCATACTTTATACAAATGCAAGAGCTTATCCCATCTATGTATTAAGTACCCCCCCCCCTGCCAACCTACCTCACTCACTCACTGGTCAATGGTAAATTTGTGAAGGCTTTAAAATGGGTCATGAATTCATACAGAATTGAATTCGTTTACCCTCTTCAAGAACATGAAGGTTTATATTATAGAAATATACAAGTGGTATTCCTGCCTGCTGCTCATTACTGGGAGTATTGCCAATGCTGTACCAACATTAATGTGCCAATGTTGACATGCCATATGGTAGGTGACGTTGTACAGTGTTTGCAGATCCCCTGCCATCCTCTACCTCCCTAGCCCCTTCTCTTAGCCCTCTCTCCTTTTTTATAAAGCACAGGAATAGACGATCCTCGCCCCCCTGCTATCCCATGTCGCAGAGCTTTTCAGTACGTATGTGTCCACAGGACCCCTCTGGGGCCCTTAGGCTGCAAACGTGGACTTAGGCTACAAACAGGTAGCCATTGTAGCCTAAGGGCGTTTGTAGCCTAAGGACATCTGTAGCGTAAGGACATCTGTAGCCTATGGGCGTCTGTAATCGAAGGGTGTTTGTAGGCTACAAAATGGGCACCCTTTTGTAGGTCAAGGACACGTTTGTAGTCTAAGGGTACCACAACCCCTCCATTTCATAACCTTGATTGAGCCGCTGAAATACTGGATAATATATCTAAACACTAAACCTATGCAGAATGATATTTCCCAATGACCTGTACGTCCAATGATAATATAACCTGATAATCATGGTTTATTTAGCAGTTGTACATCAAGTGTGCAGCCTATAGGTTGACCTGGTAGGGCAGGGTTACTGGGCGATAAAGGGGAACGTGGTCAGCCTGGATGCTGCAGGCCTCACAGTTAAGTAGACTATAGGGTAGACCTATGAGAAGACTAACTGGTCTGTAATTGGTACCATGAATAGACCACTATGTCTTAATCAGGGTGCTATTAATCATGGGGCCAATCTTCCACAGGTGTACTATAGACATGGACCCATAATCCTCAGGGCCAATCGTCCAAGGACCTATTGTCTACAGGGCACCTGGTCCGTGTACCAGTTTACTCAAGGTACTAACAGACCAGCTAGATATCTCATAGGCGCTCTACCCTACTGTCCAACTGAGTAGTTCAACAATGAGCACAGCTCTTGGGCCCACTTGTCAGTGTATACATGGATTTCTGTTTGTCACCTAAACCTTTCGTTTAGGAGTAGGCCTTTGGAGAAGGTCTTATGTAAGACATTATTTTCAGTTCATCTGTACTTGATAAACTCAGTTTATTTCTAGTTGGTAAAGTTCAGACTGAAGTACCCATATAAAATACTCTAATCTCTGGGCTAATAATACTGGCGTTTTTGCAAGAATTTGCTACGGAAGGATATGCTATTTTCAGCCTGCTTGTACCTGTTGAACTAGATTTTAAGTCCACTTGTCACTTACAAATCTCTATCTATTCTATAGAAGTGGAAATCTGCAGATGTTGAGGGTGCTGATGTCTGTGGCTGACAAAGACCCAATGCAAAGTAGGCGTATATTCTCAGTTCTGCATATTTGTTGATACATGGGGGGTGGTAGACAAACCTAAAAGTTCTAAAATATCAATAGTTAAGATATTGCTGAGGTATGCACGGATCTATACCATTTGAGGCTTCTATATAATTCAGCTCAGAAGTCCCATATTGACAAAGTTATACCCCTCTTTACAGGAGGTGTTACTACACTGTTAGTGGTATTTACTAACCATCTGCTTGGGGAGGGTAATGACATTGTTTAGGCATTTGGTTTCAATAATGACTAATCTGGACAGACAGCGTCGTGCCCATGACGTACACAGACTGTGGTATAAAGACTCATATGTCAGTTGTTTTTCAGGAAACATGACCTGTGGTTTCCTGGAAACCTCACTAAGTTATTATCTGTCAATTATCTAGACCTACCAATCAACTTAATGCGATGGTAACCCTGGTAACCAATTCACCTGTTGTGGTACTCCCTGGGATAGCTATATGCACACTATATTACTTATGCATGTTATAAGCCATTGGTTTTCGTGTGGGCATGATAGTAGACAATTGTCATGTCTTAGTGTATTTATCATAATGCACAACAAGGAATTCACAATAGCTGTCTATTGGCTCAAATTCCGTTCAGTTTGATATATTTTCAAACAGGATTGTCTGATTAAAATGTTGGATTTGCACCTAGAGGTTGGATACAGGTTGAAGATGTCAGCGTTAATTAATCCATTTGCAGTAGAAAAAGTCACGAAGCTGATACAAAATGAAATTTGTTTCCGTTTGATGTTGAAACAATACAGATCAATATATGTGTTTATGTTTCACATTCACAGGTAACTCACAGCACATCACCATAAACAATGATACTCATGGTATATATGAAATACAAACACGTTTTTGTTGATAACAAGGACAAAACAGAGTTGCTGTGTTTATTGTAAGAAAAAACCCATACCAGTCTTGATCAGCTGTCCGTTTGATAAACTTACATACATAAAATATAGGGGCCTACACCCCACAGAACCAGGACACGATAGAGCAACGTTTCATGCTTAATTATTGTATAATATTGTACATGCATGGATCTGGGAGCGTGTCATATTGTAATTATACATGTCATACATACTACCCAGTGGGCACAAAATTCGTTGCAATGTTGAATCAATGTTGAATCAACATTGAGTCAACATTGACAACCAGTTATCAATGTTGATTCAATGTTCTGTGCCCCCTTGGTATGTGGTCACCGAAGTGATCAGATGTAACTACAAACTCACACTTTTTCTTCATCATATTCAGCTCTGTGTTTTACAGAGGAGTACGTCCTCCACTGACCGCACCCACACAGTGACACCTTTATGAATACTCTATCTCTGGGCTGTTTGTGAAGCTATAAATCGAGCCTGACATTTACTAGCAATTGACAGATTCCTTCACGCGTGTCATCAGATGTAGGCTTTATTAAGGCAAAATAAATCTTTTTAATTCTATTTCACACTAAAATCCTGCAAATTATAGTCTTCAATGGCTGAAACTTTATAGTTATAGTACAATTTTATGTTCATATGGCCACAACCCGGTGGCATAGTAAGGGGGTAGTTAAACAATAAGGGCATGCAAAACTTGTTTGTTTGTTTTGTTTTAACAGTTTTATTCAGATATTGCAACTATATAATTATGTATACAAGATATTAAACTGTTATCTGATGAATACCTGAAGAGACAGAACGGGTCAATGATACTTTCTATACACCGTGTTCTCACCATGTTAATAATTCTGTGGAAATATGCAATAAATGTCTTGCCTTACAGAAATTAATAATGTTGATACAAGCTTATAAGCATGGAATATACATAGGATATATTACAAATGCAGCCAACCTGCGCATTAGTATACACACATTATACTCATGTGTACATACATTTATAAAGTAGTCATACAGTTCTTTTTCATATTCACATGCACGGATTTAGGATCCTTAAAACAGACTCTAATGGCTATAATGTTACATTCTGTAAAATGTGCAACCTTTTCTGCTGAAACAAAACTTAGTTGCACAGTAATGTACCTTATATACCTGCAAGCCGTACATGGAGCTTGAATACCTACATGATACTATGTACTCCTTTCGCTTAGAGTAGCCTAAATTAATTTCAACACATTCAGCTCAGACCAGACCTTTGAAGACTCTTATACATATTTTAGAGAGAGCTGTGACCTCTGTTTCCCACTCAGTGGCGTTTGGATTTAGATTACACAGTATCACAATATCGAACACCTTACAGGTGGAACACATGCTATATCAATACAGTAGAATGTACAACAAAAAACAACAAATACAAAAGAGATTAGCAAAGTGTAAGCTGTTCCCATGTTCCCAATATAGCTTTGAGTAGCTCCATACATGCATATTATGGTCCCAGAAACTAATATTGCCTTTATCTCTGATAACATCATTTCCCCCCATCTGCATGGTAGCCCAAGCCATGTCCTATCTCAGATAATAGTCATCATGTTCAGCTAGTTCATTGTAAAGTCACCAGGTGGTAGCAATATGTAGGGTGGTGGTTCTCTATAACCCATTTACATGTGTCGCCTTGGGTAGGGTGTTCCATCGAAATGGATAAATTGTATCTATAAGTGACATCTATAGCGTACATAACAGTAGACATATTTGAAGATGTAATGCATGAATCAGAATAAGGATATCTTTAACAGAAAATGTTTGACAGCTATTAGAAGTTGGAAAATGCCCTGATATTTCACCCCTGCTGGTCTATACATAGACCATGACCCAGATGGCACCTATGGAGTAAAGGCCTATTGCTGCATGTAGCATAGGGAGTAATCACCCTGCATGCAGCCACACACTGTCTGAGAAGAAAACCCATTAAGTTAAGCTATTTATATTTTGATAAGCATATATATATTAGACACTTGATTATTTTACCATCATAATATATTGATTGATTGATTGATCTTTTATTTCTGATTATCCTGAGGAAATACAGTATCCTTATAGAATGTATTTGCGTATTCCACAGCAAGTAGCAATGACTACCATTATATGAAGCAATAGTTAAATGCACGTCAGCATTTATAGGATGTGGTACTGTTCCTGTTTGTAAGCAACAGCCCCACTACCTCTTAATTAGTTTTACTAAAAGTTTGTTAGCACATATTTCGGAATAACATGTTATATAATAACATTGTTTTTGCTTTGTATACTACCAAGTATGGTAGGAAAGGTACATGTAAGTACGGGAAAGTTTTGATTTCATCCCTGCAATCTTATTCAGTTGGTATGTTTTTTGGGGGGCTTCCATGTAGATTTATGTCCATTACCATAGCATTCACTGTGGGCAATTTCCGCAGGAGATATTAATAGATTTGTCAGATTTTATAATTCTAGCCCACTCTTGAATGTTTAGAGTCTTTAGTTTCTGCTGTACACTTATTGGAAAATTAATTTATCATTGTTAGATCTTACTTTGTTCTTTAGTTTTTGCCATAATTCCCCAATTACTGAACACACATAAAGTGTACAGCATTTGGAATATGGCCCAACATCCATAGAATATCATGATGCTTACTATGTTATTGATAGATACATAGATATGTGCGGAAATGACATTGACTGAGAGGGTATATAACTCCCCTACTGCAGATATAGGTGCCATGGGCTGCCTACTCACGCAGTGCTAAATCTTGGGAGGCCCTGGTCGCGGTGGATGTAACACCCTACCTTGGCCACGGGTAGAATAAATCAGCCTGTTTTTATAAAGTTTTAGAAAAATAAAGAAAATTGATTTCAATTACTCAAAAGTTGTTAGTAAACACGTGCAGCCATTGGGTGCTGGAGGTCTCTTGTTGCGGGGATTGGCTTTGGTGACAGCCACCACTAGTGATTCCAATAGCAGTGGGTATGTGGCACTGTGAGGCCCCTAAGTCTCAAAAAGCCCCTATCCCTCAAATATTTGTGGGATAGGGGCCTTTTGGGACCTAGGGCACACCTGAAGTCCCTAAATGTCAAAAAGCCCCTATCCCACAAATATTTGAGACATAGGGACCACATTCAAACGGCCCCTATCTCACAAAAATTTGAGAGATAGGGGACATTTGAAACATAGGGACATGTCAGGCCCCTATCCTACAAAAGATCCCTATGTTTCAAAACCCCTATCCAGCAAAAGCATTTGTGATCAATTTTAAAGACTATTTCTTACTTCTGGAATAAGAAAGCATGCCTCATAAGAAAAAAGCCATTCAAGGTTTGGCCCAAACAAAATAGAATAGTTCATATACTGTAAACATACTTTATTTTGCGTTGTATATATTTTCACAATTTTGGCAGATTTAAAAATTGTGAAAATATGTACAAAGCGAATATTTAATCCAGTATACTCATACTGCTATTTTACTGTAAAATCTGTGAATTTAAATACACGTGAAAGTGCACTTTGTAGTCAATTCGCGAAAATATACATGCGCGGAAATATATATGTTTACAGTAAATGATTTTTCCATTGCACACATTTAACCAAGGGGACACTTTTGAGGAATAGTGGCTTTTAAGGGATAGGGACATGCTAAATATGTTTGTGATTTAGGGACTTGACATTGGCCCTATGGCTCAAACCATTTGGAGAGATAGGGGCTGTTTGGCACATAGGATCTTCACCTGGCCCCTATCCCTCAAACGGGCCAATTTTGAGGGATAGGGGCCTTTTGAGGGATAGGGGCCGCACGGGCACCACCCACACACTGCTAGGACTCACTACCAGGTCTTATCACCATTCATGAGGTGATCGTCATATGGTATTCTGATCTGCATTGAAGGGAGTTCTGACTGCTGATTGGGTTATATATTTTGAATGCAACAAACATGGCTTAAATTGTGAATAAAACCACAGGTGCTACCAAAAACCTTCTGGATAGAATAGCACTGTTTTATGCTGTGTAAAGGGTTGGGGAATTTCTAAGGCATGCAAAAAGTGATGTGGCCAAAGGTCAATTTTAGGCTCAAAACAGGCTCAAGCTATATTAATGCCTGCCTCCAAATACTCACCAGTGGCCAGCAGTCAACATTGCATATATAAACTCCTTGCTGGTCATTAGATATACCCAATGTCTCCTTTCCTTCTTACATAAAGTCTTTTGACCAGCGCGAAACACTTTTACTAGTTCTAGCCGACTTTTCATCGCCATCGCCTATTGCCCATTGCCTAGGCCGTGGAGTGACGATACTTTTTTCATTGACAATTTTTCAATTCCAAGAATTTGGTACCCCATGATTGCCCCTATTCATGGAGTTGCTCTCTCTTTGATTAGAATTGTTTCCCCCCCATTGAGACGGAACATTCCTCGCGGGAACATTTCTCGCACCATGAGTCATAAAGTGATCTGCGAGCAAAGGATTTACAGAACGTCCCCTGGCATCAGAGCCTATACCATGAAGCATGTTAAAGAGGTCAGACTGTTGGCTATGGACATTTTCCCTCCAGTGCATCTGGCCCCGGGTGTCTCTTATCCCACTTCCTATATTCCTGATGACAGCTGCCTGAGGCCCACGATCCCGCCGCAGCGGAGGCTGGAGAGTACTGGATGGCTTTTTGGTTCGAAATCGGTGAAAAATAAATGGAGCAGTTGTAGTATCAGGCACACTGAGAGCTTGAACTGGGCCAGACATTGAACTATAGTCTCCTTCAGCCTGAACTTTTCTAGTCTCTGTACCTTGGTCTTCTCTCATATAAGTGGTAGGTTTGCCAGGTTCTGGTTGTCTCGCTATGAATAAGGCTTGAAATCGATTATACCAGGAAGACAAAACCCCTCCTAACCCTACACTGGCTGAAGCTGTGTTGACCATTGGTATAGGTATCGCAGTTGTTTGCTTTACATTGGCAGCTGCATTGGATTCAGCTTGTGTTCCTAAATTGATCCCCGACCCATGAACAGCATGCCAAGATGAGATGCTTGAACTTTGGTGTACAATATCAACAATCGAAGGAGGCATGACACCGTATCCAGGTTCTGTGACACCCATCTCGGGCTGGACTCCAGACTCGTCCACTACTATCACAGGTGTTGTTGTTGGTGTTGTTGTTGTTGGTGTTGTTGTAGTTGTTGCATATGTTGTAGTTGTAGTTGTTGTAGTAGTAGTTGTCTCCTCACTACTGTAACTGTAACTGCCACTGCTGCTGTAGCTGCTGCTCCTTCTTCTAGATCTGCTACCAGGAATGACGAGGTGCAGTTCCTCATGACCGTGGCCTAGCAGGTCATGGCCCCCATGGCCCCCATGGCCCCCATGGTCCCCATGACCCCCATGGCCCCTATGACCCCCATGGCCCCTATTACCCCCATGGCCCCCATGGTGGTCATGATGGTGGTGGTGGTGGTGGCTGTGATAGCCTCTGTTTCTATGGTGGCTATTGGAGCTATCTCGACTCCGTGAACCACGACGTCTACGGTTGCGACGACGCCTACGGTTGCGACGACGCCTACGGTTACGACGACGACGTCTGCGGGAACCATGACTACTGTGGGAACCACGACGGCCACGGGAATGTAGACGCCGGTGTAGCAATGCCAGTATACCGGGTCCAAGTGAATTACGCTTAACACGGGAGATATTGATATGGGCATTTTCAGTAGAAATATTAAGTTTCCCTTTGCTCTTTCTCATGGATGACTTTGCTCTATTCCACTGAAAATGCCAGAGCCAAGAGAAAGCACGACGGAAGATGTCAACTGACCTTGAATAAATACAAGTTAAAATTCCAGATGTGCACCTTCCCTCCTGTGGCACATTATTTGATTTTTGTTCGAGCTGGCCTGGCTTGTTTCTATTTTGAGGAGTTGTAGCTACATTGATGCCAAATATTTCTTTCATATCTTGGTGGGACAAACCAATCGCCACATCCCCTACCGACTGATTCACGACTCTGCTTGTTGAGTTAGTTTCTGTTTGGGCAGTAGAATGTGGTTCAAATTCGTGTGCCATATGACTTACACCAATGTAATGATTTTTCTTTTTGAGTGTGAGCTTCCAGATTGGAATATTGCTGGCTCCATGATCATGTTGAGATTCTTGGGACTTATTTTCATTGGTTGGTGTACTTTCATGATACACATGGGTTCTGTTCAAGTGAATACCTCTTAGAGTTAGAACATCATTTTTCACCTCTGACTCTCTGACGTGTATTAGTTTATTGTAAATTAATCCTCTGTTTTGGTTATTTTCATCTGTTTTGTTTAATTCAGGATCTACATGAAAAGGCCTTTTGATTGTCCTCTCCTTATCTTTCGATTTGACAGCATTACTTGTGCCAGTTTCAATATGTAAGCGCTCCAAAATCTTAAGATATAGTTCATTCCGCAGTTCCTCTCTTGGCATTTCAGTAGTTGAAGTAGTATTTGCCGAACCAGCGTCTGTCAATAGAGAAATATATGTAAATGATATAAAAATACATCAACTAATTAAGATTGACTGAAAATTCACGAATTGCATTTACGATGGATTAAAGAACAGATCGAGAGAGAGATAGAGTACTGTAAATTATATTGAACTGTCTACCACTCTTTGCCCAAATGCAAACATCAGGTCGTCAACGTTTAACGTTGCTAATGATGGCCTAATACGTTGATAACAATGCCCAACAATGTATTAATCATTGAACATGTAGGAAGCACCACAATACACAGTACTTACTTCTGACATTCTGTAATATTGCCAAAGTCAGTAAGATGAAGGCAATCATCCATAGCGCCAATAACACTCTCTGTGTCCAGCCCATTTCCAGGCGGTGTTCACCCTAAAGGCTGCCTTGCAAGGTTCCTTCACTAGTGTCCTTTACAATTTAACTCCTCAATAGAGATATCGATACAAATCTCATTGGGCGGCGGATGATTAATGATGATGATCTGTCCAGTAAGGTAGATTAAAGACTACCACATGAAGATATTGGTATTCTTGGAGTCCACACGATGACTGACAGCAGTTGTAGCAGACTGCACACATGATAGCAGTAGAGTGGTCCCATTACAGCATACCTGGACACATGTGTCTGCTGAATCAAGAACCAGCTAGGACATGCTAATCTTACCACTACTTACAACACATCAGGCCAAACACAAGAGGTGTGTTTCCGGCTTTGTTTTATTTACTATAAAAGTACCCTGGACAGTTATTCTTATAACTCGTCGGTCATGGAGTGAACTCAGAAACACCCCCGAAGTCAGGAAAGTGTGTAGATTTTCAGAAAAAAACTATGCAAAATTACAACTTGCTATGGAAGGTGAGTCTACCATCTGTTTCTGTTTTTGGCCTCATTTGAACTCATCTTAGAGCTTTCCGGATGCTCATAAAACAACTGATTAACAAATGGAGCCACCATTAATGGAATTCACTGAGCTAACATGTTTGGCATTTTAATGATTTGAACATCCCCTGTGAGGGAAGTCCCTTGCTTTTACTTTAACTAGAACAGATAATATAGTTTCATCATTATCTTTAGGAGGGAACAGAACTTGAAGAATAGAGTTTGAGTGCTGAAGCCACGCAAAGTCAGCCCCATTTCACTTGGTTGTCAAATAGTCGTCTCATAAGAAGACTTTAGGGTATTCTCAGTGAATGTCATAAGGTAAACAAGTTAAAGGTTACCCCACAAGACAACATGAAGCTCATCTGACAATGTTAGTCCAAGTGATGACCCACTCCTTGTGACAAGTCTAGGGTCGTCATATTCACAATCCTCAATAACCCTTTAATGGCTGCATACCACTATAAATGTGCTTTATACATTACCTTTTGTCAGCATGATGCATTAATGTAGCCCTGGTGAGTGAATTAGCCGAGCCTGCATTCATACATCATACTGAGCCTTTGGAAATTCTAGGGCTGGCACAGTGCCAAGTCTGGAGCTGGCAAACATCAGGTTTTGGGCAGGTATGTATGCCATGTGAATTCTCTCTCTGACTACTCCAGCTAGAAGACCACATAGAAGAGTCTGCAGACAAGTTTATTTTTCCAGTGATACACTCAGGTAGAATACTGCCGACGTTCAATTCTTGAAATAACCAGTCAATACACTAAAATGTTTTTCAGATCTCTTTCATACTGACAAAGTCGAACATCTTAAATCATTTTGTGAGTTAAGGAGTGGGTAAGGAAGTGTTGGTGGATTTTGGTGGGAGAGGGGAATGAAAATAGACAGAAACACCACTCAATTAGAATATGTCTATTTAAGGTGTAAACCTTCTGCCCTTCTCCTCTCCTCTCCTTCCTCCCCCACCCCTCCTCTTCACTCTCAATCCTAGACATCAGGGCTTAAGTTCATTTAAGTTATATTATATGTAATTCAAATGCATAAAGGATTATGAACTCTAATCAAACTATAAAAAATTAAAATATCTTTATAATCTAATCCTTCCTCTGTCCCAACTGTAATACATGTATGCATAATGTAATCTTGAACTTCCCATATTAAAAAGGGAATGTGTTTAACATAGTTAGATTTCAATTTTATAAAGGAAATGACAGAATATCTAATTAGACATCTGTCTAACACTCTACAGACTGTTATATTATGTCCTAAATATAGCTCATAACACATGGTTTAGTGCCTGATTTATGAGTCGTGAATTATTCATGAAGGCAAAGTCGATAGTTGATATTTCTCTTTAAACCACAGCGGGGGGCTAAGAGAAAGGATTTCACACCTTGGTTATTTCCACTTAGACTCACATAACCTTTCAGCTGTGGTTTAAAACAGATAGACAATGGTTATGTGAGGCTAACTCAAAATATAACTACTATAAGGGTGCCAGCCAGTTTACTATGGTTATTTTTAGTTAGCCTCTCATGACCATAGTCTACCTATTACATACCTGAAGGTTAGGTCAGATACCCCCCTCACAACAGAGTTATGTAATAATAACAATGGTAAAGTGACTGGTGGCATATGAGGCCACCAGTCAGTTTGCTGTGGTTATATTGACATACACTCAGTTACTCATAGGGTATCTACTACTTAAACTAGTTGAACATATTGAATACAAATGGAAAGATTATATACGAAAATATACAGTCTGATTCACAAGATATCTCCCATCTTTTATATTTGTTTACTTGACCTTGACCTTCATACTTAGATAACTATATCATCAATTATTGTTAAGGAGACACCCAGCTATGAATATTCTAGGAGTCTGAGTTGTTATATGGCATTTTATTATTTTTTAAACATTTTATTTCAATTTTTGGCATTTTTCAACTTTTTTTTTCATTTGAGGATTAAACATAGAAAACCCAAAATTCAAGCTGGGCAACATTGATATTAAGATTCAGTACGTTCCAGAGATGAAAAAAAATCATGTTGCCTAGCTCTACTGCTCCATGCCCTTAGAAATGATTTCTAGAGGCCTTTTGAAGCTTGGCCCACCAGTCTATACATGCTATAAGTGATTGTATGCTGCTTTTAAAGAAATGTAGTAGGAAAGTGCCCACTGAAAAGCCAATCTAGGTTTACACATGTAAGGTAATGCAGAATCCCAGACAATCCATAACCTTAACCTGACTATCAAAGGACAGATGCTAGTATTGTCCATGCTCTTGGTCAGGTAATCTTGGCCAGATAGTTCAAAAACCCCAAATATCAAATGTTCATGCCATTATATTCTTTCTTTTCTCTTACAGGTGTTCTAAGGCTCCTTCAACTATTTTCCTCGTCCTCAGAACGTTGTAATGGCTAATTTGACTAAGTATATTATAATAAATGTGGGCATATACATGTCAATTGCCTGATGGAATGTCTGCCCAGAAATTTGTTGTAAAATTGCTATTTCTATGACTTATAGCCCTTAATGGCCACCGTCCACCGGGAAGTTTAGCCGATTGAGCCCATACATTTCCTATATAACTTCGGCCGATTAGAACCCAGTGGACGGTGGCCATCAGAGTGATTGGATATAATTTTACTCTGTAATGAGTGCTCAGCTTGACCTTCGAGGAAATTAATAATCAAAGTACGCCCAGAGGGTGTCTGGGTGGGCCACCGCTCTTATACTAATAATTATTTAATGGCCAGGTTAAGGTAATCTGATGAATTATCTATTCTCGTCTCATCTGCTCAGCCGATTTTATAGGTGTGTTTTCGCCGATTGAAGTAGTGCTTGTGCATTTTGGATAACTACCAGTTGAATGGTGTACCATGGTGTGTGACCATCTTACAATAATTGTTTTTCTTTCGTTCAAACATGCAGGGCTAGACAGCTGTCGCATTGTCGCAAAAAATGTGCGACAGGGGTCTTGGAAAATGGACAGGGACATTACAGAAAATCTGGCCTTTCTAAAGCTGAAAGAATTTTGTAAATATTCCAATTAAAACCAAAGTTAGGACTATTTCAGTAGATTTCATGTACAGTGTCCCCAGTGTTATATTCCTCCAAACCCCTCAGCATCCACCCATCTGACAATGGTTTGTAAAATTTTTCTTGCACAGCCAAAAATAATTTTCTCATTTCAAGAATCTAAGATAAATAAACTTGTCTGGCGGACAAATGACTATAGTTTTAAGAAGCGAGGGGGGGGGGTAAAAAATTACGACCCCTCTTGAGGGGGGGGGCGTAAAAATTTAAGCCCCTTTTTAGCAAAAAAGCCCGCACGTTACTATAGTTCAAATAGGGGGGGAATGTGTCGGAGCCCTGGCGAGGGGGGGCTCAAAACGTTCCATGCGCTCTTGAGGGGGGGGGGGGCGTAAAAATATTTCGCCCCTCCGCGCCAATCTAAAGGTAGATTTTCAAAAGTTTCCTGGTGTAACATGCCCCCCAAACCATCATAACATATCTATCAAAAAAAGATATAAGCTCCAAATCTCGGGTGAGCATTATGCTCCCAAACCCCCACAGAATATACCATTCTAAAAATAGAAATCCAAAGTAGAGCAATATGCCCCCAAACACCAATCTAAATGTAGAATTTCAAAAAATCTCGAGAAGTTATTTCCTGGGAGTAATGTGCCCAAAACAGGATGTATGAATCTGAAGGTAGAATTTAGAGAATTGCTATAAGCAATGCACCCTGAAATCCCTCAGAGCAAACCAAACTAAAGACAGAAGTATCAAAATTCTCCTTTATTTCATACCCAAAATTCACCTCAAGGAGATGGTTTAGTAGGAGGGGGGGTCCCTCGTCATACACACATCTAGTTAACGTGTGCACGTCTGAAACACTTTGCTCCCAAGATGTCTAGGTTTGCTCCAGCATATCACAACATGCCCAGCCCTGTCAAACATTGTAATTGTGTCTTAAATGCGTGGCACATAGATTATAGGCTTTTCACAGGCTGGGGGCCAATATATAGGGGCCTATCTGAAACGGCAGTTCGATCAGATGACAGCTAGCTAATGGCATCCTATATTTCTAATTTACAACTTGGTGCGTTTAGGTGGGGCTCCACTTACCGATTTTGTTCTCAGATCGGGGCTATTCTCACGAATCTGGCCCAGTTATATACCATGACAATGATATACAGTAGACAGGAACTTTGTTTACAAATCATGTCTTTGTTTATCAACAATGTGGAAAATAGAATTGCCATGGCTATATAGGCCTAACACAATTTAGGTCCCGATTTTGCATTTGAGGCCGATCTGGGCATCCGATCTCATATCAGACAGGTTTGATTTTCATATATCTGATGCCTCCCCATTCAAAGGGATCTAATCGTCCGACTTATGCTCAATAACAGATAGGAAATATTTGTTTGTTTTGACTTGATCAGACTGTAAAGACCTTTATGATCGGTTCGTGAGAATGACCAAAAAAATCGGGTAGTGCAGTCCCAGCTTTAGGGGTGTCTCAATAACAGGGTATAAGCTATTTGTTAATCCGATCACACAGCAGGGAAATCGTAACTTTCCCCCCAATGTAGGAAGGTCTATGATGGCCAGAGTATACCAGCACCTTACTGAGATGTTATGCTAGATCTCACAGTTCATGAACTATCTAGCCTGCGGGCTGCGAGATTGTCACAAACCTATAATATTTTGAGACTCTCTCTCGCAATTTTGAGTCTATAATATTATCTAGCCTGACAGTGGAGCCTTGGTAAATCAATAAAGGAGCCAAGTATCGCACATGTGACGAATTGCACACCCGGAATTCACCAGTTGCTTAGGGTGTTAGGTCTTGGAACAGATAACAAGTAATTATATATGCATTTGCGCATACACGGCCTGTACGTTTACTCAACAATGATAACAATTCAACAACCACATCCTCTTCACAAAGCTGTACGCGCGAGCATGAGAATAATAGGTAGTTCGACATAATTATTTTACTTACATCGGCCAGTGTGCTCATCTCTAATTTCAGAGAGAATTCGAAATACATTATCTTTTTGCCACCACACAAGTGTGAAATTAGATTATATCCCTGGATAACTATGTCACAATATTGGAACATATTCACAGTTGAACACAGACATATATCTCTCAGCAAATAACACAACATCAATACAGGTAAATTAAAAAAGTGTCATACACAATTGTGAAAAGAAAATTGAATAAAGCGTAAGCTATTCACATTTGCCCATCATAGTAAATATAGTTCTTACTCTGGATTGCTCTCTCCACAGTGAAGCGGGCCACACACAGAGGTCTCAGAGTAGGGTCATACATCTTTACATAGGTAGCTGTAAAGTTGCCAGGTGTTAGCATCATAATATTGTGAATCCTCACAGAGAGAAGTAAAGGCGTCGCCATGACTCTTTTACCATAGTCAACTCTAGTTGACTCTGGTAGCAGAGTCATGATGACTCTGGTGGAGGGGTCACAGCTACTCCAGTCATACCCCTTGATCCTTGTACAAATTGACTCTCCCTCTTGACTCTATCAGTGCAGAGTCAAGTGCAGTTGACTCTGCCCACAGCAGAGTCATTTGTACTTTGACCCTTCATGAAGAGTCAAAATAAAAATTGTTGACTCTGATAGTAGTTGCATATGAAACCACCTGGTGGGGCAACCAACTCTTATTTGGTACCAGTGGCAACCACAAGGCAGAGCCACTATCTATATATTAGATAATTGTTACATGCCACACAGTTTTGATTCTTTATAGATAGGTCCACTATGTCTAAATAGTGTGATTAAGGGATGTCAATGGATAAGCTTTCCAGTTAACTTACCTGAATCAAATATGATGACAAACTGTACAATACATTCCAAGAACATCCACAGCATAGAGCTTAGTCACCATATTCGTGGGTATGGGAAATGAAGATAAGACTGGGCACTAACTGTGAGAGATATAATGTGTGGCACTGCTTATTACTTCATATAGATCTGATACTGGCATCTAAAACGTGTATGGCCAATTGTCTGTAGAATGTAGTGTGAGTCAGATTTAACTTAGCCCTTTCACACAGGGGGAAGTGGTAGACATTACAAAATGTCTTGTTCTTGACCTGTCTTGGGCAATAACCTCACTTCCCTCACAGGCCTCACCTGGCCTGTCCACTAATTATATACACCTGTTGCCCCCACTCTACCCTGGTATAAATACACAATCCACCTGACCTGCATGCACTCATGTATTCAATTTTAACTCCCCCTCTTTTGATGGGTCAACTGCTGATGACTCTTCAGGAACGGAGAGTCAAACTCATTTGAGGTGTCACGTGGGAGACAAATTGCGACTCTGGCTCTCAGAGCCGTGGCGACTCCTTTACCTTTCTGTGTGCTGGCTTATCCTGTGTATTGAACGTTTTAGATCTATATACCACATACATCAGAATGCTATTCATTTCAGTAAAAATTGTACAGGTTCATTGTTACACCATCTAACAGAGATAATGCTACCGGTCATAAGGAGCTTCCTCCCCCTGTCTTTTCCATCTTTACTCTATTGGCTCTTTGGACCAGCGCGATACATCTTTACCCGACTTTCCACCCCAATTGTCTACCACCGACTCCCTAGGCCATCGAGTGAGGCTACGTTTCAGAGTGGGACTATCTTTGTCCGGAGAACTAGATGGCCCATAATTGTCCGTGTTTATAAAGTTGTTCTCTTTATTATTAAGTGTTGCATTACCCAGCTGAGACGGAATACTCTTCGCACCGATAGCTCTAATGCGATCTGCAAGACGATGATTCACAGACTTTTTCCCAATATTTGAGTACATGCTATGAAGCATTTCAAGGAGTTCTGATCTTTCTCCATACATCTTTACCTTCTGGTGTCTCTGGTCCCAGGTGTTTATTCGATGTCTGCCTAAATTCCTGTATACAGGACCCACAGCTCTGGGCTGCTGTGCAGGTAGGTTTGTATCAGTTAGCACATGGTCAACAAGAAATGGTGTGGCAGTAGTTAAAGGCACATCCACTAGTGCAGGGTTTGTCCCTGACAGAGTTTGTGCCTGGCTATCCATTGCTGTTAATGAAATTGGATGAACGTCATTGGGTTTTAGCTCTGAATTATCTGTTCTCTGGTGTTCATGCCCCCTGGATTGAATTGTTACCCTTGTATCAGCCTCCTTGACCACCTCACCAGTCTCAGTCCCTGTCACTTGTTGGAGATGATTATCTTGATTGCCTGGAGTACCTGCTGATAGCCCTGCCTCTAACAGCGGCACAAATTGACTATACCATGACATTATCCCTGTATTTGCTGCATCTTTGTTTATCATTGGTTTATGTACAGCAGTACTCCGCTTGACGACATTTGTTCGTTTTACGTTATCACTCTTGGATTTAGTGTCCCCAATTTGTTCTTTATTGATGGATGGTACATGGCTATCATACCAAGATAATATTTTTATTCTTGCCCCCCGGCGTACAGAGTCCACCACTGGCGGTGATATCACACTCTCTTCCAGATTCATCTCAGCTTGAGGCGCTATGCCAGGAGATTCACCAGCAGTGGGTGCCACTGTTGTTGTTGTTGTTGTTGTTGCAGTTGTAGTTGTCGTAGTAGTTGTAGCTGTTGTTGTCCCTTCACTAGAATCACTGCTACTTCTGCTACTATGGCGACTATGACGTCTATGACGTCGACGGCGTCTATGACGTCCGTGACGTCTATTACGGCTATGGGAGCCATCATGGCTAGAATCGCTTGAATGGCTAGAATGGCTAGAACGGCTAGAATGGCTAGAACGGCTAGAACGGCTAGAACGGCCCGAACGCCTAGAACGGCTTGAATGGCTTGAATGGCTCAAACGGCTATGAGAACCATGGTAACTAGAATGGCTAGAATGGCCATGGGACTTACCATACCTATGTAAGCCTTGACGCCTATGGGAGCTACCATGGCTATGGGAGCCATAATGGCTAGAGTGACCATGATGACTACCATGGCTATAATGACTTTCGTAGCTATGGAAGTGATGGTGAAAGATTTTATGTCCACCATGGCTGCCATGGTTATGGTGGCGTCTACGTTTCCGTGACAGTAGACGCCTCGCTAGCAGTGCCCGTATACTATGTGGGACCGAATGAAATAAACTACGCTTTACCCGGGAGATATTGCTGTGGCTATTTTCAACAGAATTTCCCAGTTTCTGTATTGTTAACGCTGTTCTTCTGGTTGTCTTTCCTTTATTCCACAGGTGATGCTGGATCCAAGAGATGATACTGTTGAAGATGTTAGTAAACCTTGAAAAAACATGAGTTAGTGTCTCTGATCTCATCTTTACCTCCGTTGACGTTTTGTTCCTAAGCTGGCTTGGCTTAGCCTGAGGACTTTCATTTGCACTGATATGAAACATTTCTTTCATGTCTTGATGAGATAGACCAGCAGCTGTAACTCCCACATACCTTTTCATGGGATCTTTCGTGGGGTTTGTCTTTTTTGCAGCATGTATCTGAAATATCTTTATTACTTTTTGGCTCTTATCATCCCACTTGACTTTTAGACTTTTGACATTTTCAAAATGTAAAGGTTCCAAGATAAAAGGCTTCTGTTCATGTGGCAGGTCTTCTTTCAGGACTTCCTCAGAAGTTGAACTAGTTTTGGGCCGGCCAGCTCCTAACAGTAAAAACGGTAAAATATATTTAGTCTCGATCAATAAAACTCTATAGAAAATTATGGTTTGGGCTTATACTTTAAGCTGATACTATTTGATAATATAGTATGAGGGATGCAGATTTCTCCACTTGCTTCGCTCAAAGAACCGTGGGTTGCGGGAACATGCATAGGGAGTTCTACACACAAATTTGCAACACATTTCTGAGATCAACACACTTTTGGCAAAGAGTGTGTAGTGCATAGTGTGTTACACCAAAATGTGTGTTAAAAGTGGCTACAGAACAGTGCGTTGATAAGTGTGTAAACGTAACACACTGTTCCTAGAGTGTGGTAATCTAAATTAAGCACATTATTTAACTATGGGATTTCAACTGTTTCTTGTTTTCTAACATAAAAAAACAAAGACACCCCCCCCCCCGAGCTAGAGATAGAGCCTGAGCCTGTTTTCTCGCTTCATTCTAAAAAGAAAGAAAAAAGGAAAGACCCAGATATATGCCCGGGATCAAAGAGACAAAATAGTCTACTGTCATCTTTTTTTAATCAGTTTTACAGTATATTTTGTAATTACTGGGTAAGGTATAGAGGTATAAAGTATATAGAGGAATGTAGGAATGATACAGCTAGTTTCATTGGGTATTTGGAGGCTGTCAGCTTATGCCAAACTATAGCACCTGTGTAAAAATTGGGCGCTTACCTCCTGCATTAGAAGTAAAATTCACTCCTTGGGAGGGTTTGCTTCCTAATTCACTAAACAAGTAGAAGCAATGGCACTTACCTCGCAAATTCTGTAATATTTCCACAGTCACTAAGGTGAAGGCAATCGACCATAGCACCAAAAACACCCTCAGTGTCCACGCCATCTCCAGTTGGTGCTGCCCCTAAAGGGTTCCCAGTGTCAAACATGCCCAGGTCACTTTGGCAGTTCAGGTCTCAGCAACATGTAAAATATGGAGCTAATATCAATCTGCTAAGTTTGGTGTAGAATGCACTACACTTAGAAGTTGGTGTCAGATGGAAGAGTGTCGGATTTGTTGAATATGGTATACCTGGACGTGAAATTAGAAAGGCTGGCAGTGCAGAGCATGTCCCAATGTGTCTGCATGACTCTAGGTGATGGCAAGGTCTTGTACTACAAGATTTACATGGGACCCTGCCTGTTCAATATCACCTTAACCTGTACTTTGTCTTTCATGATTGTCATAAAACATGTGCTTAATAAAATGTGCCGCCTTTAATTCCACTAAAAACTAACATGTTTGACATTTTAATGGGCTCCACATCCCGTGGCTGCAGTGCAGCAGCTCAGGTAGTGTTAGAGTGCGCCATTATATCCGTAAATCGGTCCATATATCCCACACTGATATTATTTGGTTCCCTCTACGACCAATCTCTCAGTGACTATAGTGCCTGACCAAGTTAGTCATTTTTGACTCCCATACGACCAACCTAGGTTAATTAATAATGGTCAGGTTGGTCAGTACTGATCAACTCACCTTAGTCTTTCCATTTTAGGTTAAGTCCTGGCATTAGTAATTATGTTGTTTTGCCTTGATTAGTAGTTGGTCATGTCTGACCAATGTCCCTATGACCAACCTGGGATAGCCACTACAGACTAATGGCCGAAGTATTTAGCTTTTCTGTGTATTGGACTTAAACATGGACATTAGTAGTGAAAATGCATCCTGAACTGCATGTCGTATTGGGAGTCAAAAATGACTACTATTATATTGCCATTCTCCCTCTAAAAGGGTTTAGTTTGTTCACATTTAGTTTTTCTCTTGATATTCCTGGTAAAGTTGCACTTGAGGAATTATTACACTGCACTGTCAGAAGTAAGTGTAGTTGCACCGTGAACTATACTGTAGATTTGCGGTATAAAAGGACATGATATTATTTTTGGTTTCAAAACCAACTTGTGACAGTGTAGACTTCAAATCTGTACATCAAGAAAGATTTGCATAATTGTGGACTGCACTCAAACAAATTTAATAAAAGATAAACACACTCGCTAACTCTATACAATCGAGACCTTCCATTCTTCAAATCATTATGAATGCTTAACCATTATATCCTTTGATTTCCGGTTCTTCACTTCAATAGATGCAGTTAGAACTTTAATGATTAAGTAATTGGACACCCCTGTGCCACTCTAGAGACTGAGCGTAAGTGATAATCCATCTTTTCAATTAAACCAAATTGATATCATAAACCCTTTAACAACCACAGAGTACCTTAATGTACTTTGTCGGCATCAATGCATCAATGCAATAATGCCATGGCTATAATGTATGGTCAGCATTTCCACATCATGATAATAAAGGACATAGCACATTAAAGGGCTATGTCGTCCTTAAAGGGTTAATCTATAGAAGCCAGCTGTGCGCGTCTTGGTACCAGCATTTTACGAGCCGTATAAAACTGTATTCATATTCACAAAGGCGCCTCCATGTTAATGTTCTCATAACAACATTTAACATTATGTTGAATATCGTTTGGTAGCCATCTGCAGATAACCAGTCGCTTTAGTTTGAGTTTTTTTGTTTCTAAGATATGTTATTGATTTGAATTTTTGGTCGCGTCTTGCAAAAAATCGCAAATTGGATGGGAAATTATAAGTTATACATACCACATACAGAAGCTCTCTATGATGAACACTCATTAGTACATAATAGATAATAATAGTCAAAAGGAAACTTTACTGTACCATATGTGTTTGAAAAGAATGGGGGCGAGGCAGTGTTAAGCACCAGTTCACTCACGGAAGAAAATCAGCATATATCTACCTAGAAAGTCATAGTGAAATAACTATTAAATTATCCTAATGGAAGGCGGAAATGGCTGTACTCATCAACGAAAGGGACCTTGAAGGAAAATTGATAGTCAATGTATGCCCTGGGGGTATCTGGGTGGGCCGTTTCTCTTATACTAATAATTATTTAAGTACCCTAATTGTCAAAGTAAGAGGATGAATTATCTATCCTTGTCTAATCTTGTCTGGCCACTTTTGACGCTTTTGAGCTGACGTAAAACTGTATTTACTTCTATGTGTCTAGAATGTCAAGCCATTTGATTTCATGTTTTGTGTCACATTTTGTGAACATTATTACAAAATACAATTTTAACTGTTTTATTCATAAATTTAGATATTTGTTCATCCAAATTATGAACAGCGGACACTTTGCAATGTGCAAGGATAAATACTATACGAATGTAATGGATGACAGCAGCATACCCCTACACTACATGTGTAACCAAGATCCGTTATAACTTTGTACGACGGCACCAGGGACAAAGGATGTTTACAGCCATGGTATAGGTAAGATTAAGAACATTTTCCCCAATGATTTAAAGGTATACACCACTAGACAGGTGAAGAAGTTTGCAATTTAGTGGTGCATGTTGCGAGCATATATGTAAAAGTAAATTCTAAATTTTTTCTTATTTTTCAAAAAGAAAAATCAATTTATTAAGATTTTCCAAAAAAACTTCTAGCCACTCCTCCTATCCATATTTGTCAGCCAAGGTGGTCCGACTTTCGTTATTCTTATTTGCTACATAATTCCCTAGCATTATATAAGAGGAAATTCACCGTGGAATGCTTGCTTATGATTTTATTCACCTCTGAAAATAGTAAAGTTTTAATTTAATTTGATCAATTTGATTTTCTTACTTTCTTTCTTTTCCAAACTGCATCTATATTGTTTTATTTGTTATTATTAAGTACAATATGTATTAGACATCTAAAACATATTTCTTCATGGGGTAACTGACTACTGTCATATTTTATGCTGTGAACAGAAATAGAAATTGGCCTGTAGGACCTTATATTGTGGCTCAAAGAATAAAGGGGCGTCTGAAATATACAAAACACAATGTATAGGGCCATAGAATACATATCTAGCTATGACTTGGTCAAGTTTAAGTTTGTGCATCATAATTATTTCAATGGGAAAATTGAAAGACAAATTGAAAATCCATGTCTAGTGATGAAAATAATCAGAATTTCCCATTATTTTGTATGCTGCACCAAAAACAGAACGTCTGCTAACGCTCTGCTTGGTCAAAACTACATAACTATGATAATTATTAGTCATGAAAAGCACTCCACCTCCCACCCATATGCCTATCCTTCAGTGCATTTCTGAAGGCTTGACTAGAAACACTTGATGCGCCACCTAGTGAGTGCTGTGGTTGCTGCTCACATAATACATGCACGTGCATGGCTATCACTTTATGACCAGCCTCGGGTAGTATAGCGTTCACAGGCCTGAGCTTGTATTATATCTACTAAATACAGAATACACTATATAGCTATAAATAATGATTGTTATAGAACCCCTTACATATGTGTCAATAATTACAATGGAGTGTGTTATCACACGTTTCGCATTATAAAGAGCATGAAATCACAGGTCACAGTTCGCTTTATAATATAATCTACCAATTAATATTGTCGTGCATGTCAATATGTAGTAGATTATGGTTCAGGTTGTGGACACTTTATGAGTTCCCTCTAACCAAAGACTGGGTGTTTGCTCCAGTCAGCAGCCATGTTCCAGAATTTTACAAAGTATCCATATACAGTAATTTAGACAGATCCATATTTATATAACGAAAGGAGAGTGTGCTCATTGGACTATATCAGTATACAGTATTGTATGCAATATTTTTGTCATATTGATCAGTATGTTATTTTGTCTTTCACCAGGTATAGCCCTACACATTGAGTTAGATTTGGTAGCTACCACCTGGTATAGATGTATAATGGACCGATGCCTCGGGGTGGTTCCCTGATATCTTCACCTCTCTGGCTACTTCCTCCTCCCACTCCTCTTGTGAGCGTTCAGGCAACAAAACATGCGGGCCGTTGCTAACATAAGCACACCCCCACCTCCCAAAATAAACCCCACACAGGACTACCATAGTCATCATAGACCTGATATTGGTAGCGGCCACAGCATAGGCCTGATTCTTGAGCGGCACCGAGTTCTCAATCAGGCTGAATCCGATGCTTTCCGAGTTCATGACAGTGAGCAGGAAGATTGACTTCATCTTGGGTAGTTCTACCTGGAACAGGGCCTGGCCGGCCATAAGGCATACGAGTAGGATGGCTGGCAGGACCAGACAGACCAAGGCCAGCATGCCACCCTGCCACACACTCACCAGAGAGACACCCACTATGCAGGTGAGCAGCTCGAAGAACAAGGTGAGCGACATCATGGGTACCAGCGCCTGCTTACAGACGGCCATCTTTTCGGGGTAGCGGCCGGTGAGGAGCGCACCAAGGAAGATGACGCCGGCCGGCAGGATGAAGCTCAGGATGAGGTGGCCAACCGGTAACATGTGGGCTCCGAAGCCGAGCTGAGGCTCTAGGCCATTGATCACTGTCAGCCACAGTGGCATCACACCTAAGGAATAAGGGCATTTGTGTTTATTACATGGTGTAAGCAGTCTCCGTGAAAACTTTTTTGCCATGCAGGACATTCGGTCTTGCAGATCTATTATTTTGCAGGACCAGCTTAAATTTTGCAGGCCCGAATGCCTGAGGGCACTTTTCATATCATAAAAAAAAAAGTATATAGCAAGAATTTATATTGAATCAATACAGCTTTCCTGTATATTCCTATTGAAACATTGTACAATGTACAATCTAGGGTAATGATTTTTAAAATATTTATGCAAAATGCTTTTCTCTCTAGAGACCTTAATAATGGTCCGATTTACAAGCCGTAAAAACTGACATGTAGCCAAAGATCCAGATCCAGATCCAGAAGCCTTTTAGCTGGCTATAGCCGGTGTCCGGCACGTTTTCACGGACACTGTGTAAACAGAGTTACTATGTGCTTTACATTGGTCATATCACACTCGCCCGAAGCCTCATGTGATACGACGCAAGTCCCGCTGTTGAAGAATGCCTCATGGGAAACCAGATGTAGTTTCGAAAGAATCACCATAACCTCATGCACATATAGACATGTACCTTACAATATCTTAATGCACAGCACCAAATACGTCATGTTTTATTATATTCTAACCTGACTTTGCTCTCTTGTAAACATGAGAAAAAAAGCCTGAAGTCATGAGGTACTGCATAGTATGAAACTATAGGTGACTTACCCAATGATAGAAGTGGGGCGGCCAGCAGAATGGTGACAACCAGTGACATGTCAGCATCCAAGATGGTGGCTAAGGGCAGGACAATCAGGCTGGGCGGGGAAATGACAGAAGCCAACAACCCCTTTTTCACAGGTGTGGTCAGGTGTAGCAGCACAGAGAAAATGAGGAAAATCTGAAAATAGGACAACGATCGGATTAAAGAAATAACCAGAACAGTTTTTTTCAGTAACATGTGTCTGTTGTATTGACTCGTAATAATTATAATAGAGATTTGGGCATGGGAGCACCCGCCAATAGTGGTGCACCAATCCAACAGGGGCTGCTGCAGTGGTGCAAATGTTGAGCCCCCTTGTATTCACCTGCATTATCATCCACAAAGGTTTGACCATGGGGGATAGCCACCCATATGGGTGTGTTCGCCTTCGGCAAACGCTTTATATAAAAGTGAGTATATCCAATGATTTGGACTCAAAATTTAATCTTCTTGAAATTGATCTGGACACGTTGTGGACCAAGACCAGACTTCCCTTCCAACCTATTCAATTCATGCTCATTACCTCAAATTTGATCTCATTGGCCAATAATGCATGTTAATGGATGGAATAAAAGTGTGCATGCTAGTATTTTCCACATTGAATATACACTGTAAAAGCCCATGCTTGAACTGCACGGCCCCCCGTTTCTGTGCTCTATACTTTTACAGTCGTTGTGACATCTTAAAGTAGGATTTAGAATTTGGTAAAAGTCCACTGCATAGTTATACTATAGGGGATAATATTATAGATATCCTTGTACCTAGCCATATATAGTGACCGATCTATGCTCATGATGCATCTATATGTGCATTACAAAACAGGAAAAATTAAAATATCATGTCACGCCTTAGTTGAAATTTATTTCAAGAAGGGGCGATGGCACTGTGTGATGTGGGTAGGAGAACAGAAGCTTCCCTTGTGCTTTCACTGGTTTTGTACCTTCTTCTACAGAAGACTTCCTTTAATCTGTAGATCGGAGCAGAGATGAGGAACGACTCTCCACAAGGGAAGGTGTTGTAGGTAAAGATGTGACTTACCATGGGGATGACTATCTGTGATGGCAGGTAGGTGCGACTTACCAGGGGGATGACTATCTGTGAGGGCAGGTAGGTGCGACTTACCATGGGGATGACTATCTGTGATGGCAGGTAGGTGCGACTTACCATGGGGATGACTATCTGTGAGGGCAGGTAGGTGCGACTTACCATGGGGATGACTATCTGTGAGGGCAGGTAGGTGCGACTTACCATGGGGATGACTATCTGTGAGGGCATGTAGGTGCGACTTACCATGGGGATGACTATCTGCGAGGGCATGTAGGTGCGACTTACCATGGGGATGACTATCTGGGAGGGCAGGTAGGTGCGACTTACCATGGGGATGACTATCTGGGAGGGCATGTAGGTGCGACTTACCATGGGGATGACTATCTGGGAGGGCAGGTAGGTGCTGAGGATGGAGCGGTAGGAGGGCAGGTTGAGTATGCCCGGCCCGATTTGTAACCCGATTAGTGCCACACAGATCATGGTGAGAACGTTGGTGCAGTACCTGCAGGTAAACACAGACCTTTATGTGACTATTTTTTTGAGTTTGTAAGTGTAATTATCATGAATACAATTATCTATCAACTTGGTAATAAAGCATGGCGGTATATTTCCACTCAGCTTCTAATATGTGTAAACATTTTGGGTACTAGGTACATGACATAATAAACAGGTATACAACAGTAGGAAAAGAGGATCAGTAGATGTAACTTTTACAACATAATGATAGTATATAATACAATATGATGTATAATATAAACAAAAGAAACGATGATCGAAGTGCCTCATTCACTGCCAAGGTGGCAGGTGCTTATACCATTTAGGCATGCATATAGATATCCGTAATCTTTTGTTTAGCCAGAAGGCGGAACTTGTCAATATTTTCCGATAGTCTTGCTACTGGTGGGAGATTATTCCAGAGCTCCATCCCACGGTAGAGAGGGCTGTTACGATAGCCCCAGTTAATTGAGGTTGGGTAACTAGTTCGCACATGTTAGCTGCATGAGTACGGATTCCAGCATATACTGGACGTTTAAAAGCGAGACCTAGGTCTGCAGAGTGATGTGTGTTACAATACACATATTTATAAATTTGCAGAAGCAGTTGTAAGTCATATCTGATGCCTAGGAATTCTTACCAGTGTCTTTGTGTAGGTTTAAAATAATGTGTTTTATTTTTTATGGAATACGCCAGTGCCATTGAGATAACCAAGGGAGGCCGTATTGCACGGCGGCCCCCCCATGAAATAACCCACGGCCGTATTTCACGGCCCTGTGACGTCATCAATGACGTCATCAATAGCGGTTTGTTTACATTTGTATGGCGTAGAAATAAGCGATTTTAGGCTTCCCCTGTCATAATTTTGGTAATTTGGATCGAAAAACATAAAAAATAAATACAAAGGCACACTCGTTTTAGTCTGTTGATTGGGTTATTTCACTTGTTAGATGTCAGGCCTGACATCTAACTCGTGAAATAACCCAGCCAACAGACTGAAATTCGTGCACCTTTGTCTTTTTATTTTAACTTTTAGACATATTCGTAGAGAACGGTTCTGGAGATGCTGGAGCCTTTTTTTGGTTTGCTTCAGTTAGGCCGTTATAAACAAAACCGCAGTATTCTAAAACAGGAGCTATAGTTTGTTTGTAAACTAGTACGGCTATACGCTCAGACATTTTGCACCGTAGCTTAGCAAACATGTACCGTATTCGATGTAATAAGCGCCCTCCCCCTAATAAGCGCTGCCCCTTTTGCAATCTCCCGCGGCAGATAGTTCGTGCGACACCGGTCTTCACTTCCTCTCTGCCAAAACCTTACTCTGTGCTACGCAAATGGACAGATTCTGTCCATTGCGCACCTTTATACTCCTTCTTGAAATATACAATTTCCCATCTATGATTCGATTCAAATATTTGTAGGAAGGTCTGAACATGAATTTCTGAAAGTTATAGACAGATTGATCATGTTTTGATGGGAGCATTTGTTGATTTACCAGGGAACTATTTTTGGTGTAGGGAGATGGGCAGTGTGTGATTCGGACAGGAAAGCAGGAAAGTGGTACTCCTTTCGGACCTTTTTCCACAGGAGAGTTCTTAGGTTTGGGCAGAGATATGAAGTGACCGGGGGGAGCGGAAGTCTCTGCCGGGGAGATTGCCCCTTTTGGGGCATTTTTAGACTAGAACAAAGGCTCAACTTTCACGATTTTGCTAATAATTAAACTCTTATGTACTAAAACAGGCATGAAAATAATTTTATAAGCGCCCAAGGCGCTAATTACGTCGAATACGGTATATATGATAAGATGCAGAACTTATGGTCAGACGGTAGTCCAAAACAATTCCTAGATATTCATAACTATCACATGTTGACAGAGTTGAGCTCCCCATTTGTATTGCTATGCCAGGGATCTCATGGTTTTTGTCCTTACTAAATACCATGATCTTAGTTTTTTCAGTATTGATGCTCAGACCACTTTTACTAAACCATTTGTAGATAGCATGCATTACTGTCTGCCTGTAATAGACATTCAGCCTCATTGAGGTCTTTATTTGCTACATAAAACACAACATCATCGGTGTACATTATACAGCGACAGTTTTTTTATGACATTGGGGAGGTTGTTTACATAGCAGATAAATAATAAGGGCCCCAGGATCGAGCCCTGGATACGTCATTTTAGTGGGGTCTGAAATCTAACCATTACATGCAACTCGCTGTGTTCTGTTTGCCAGATATGAACACAACCAATCAATAAGATAGGGAGGGACGTTCAACTTGCGCATGCGGTCAAGGAGTGTTCCATGGTGTATACAATCAAAGGCCTTCCGTAACTATGTAACATGTAGTTTAATTTAGACATCCTTATACATATGGGACGTGATCTGTGAAATGCCATTGCAGAATAGAATCGCTGCGAGTTAATCAAGGGAAAGCCTTGCCCTCTGCAAGGTCATGGCATGTCTAGGAAGAGGTTAGCATAAAGGGCCAGTGCATGTGTTAAGTCACTTTCAAGTAAGTAAGGAAGGCTCTGGTAACAACCACTATATGACCTTGAACTTGGCTTTTGCTAGGTTTGGGCAATTCCTGCTGACAGCTTAGAACCTGCATGTTAACAAAAAAATCCTTAATTTACAGTACAGAGTACCCGCAGTTTAACCGAAACATCTTTATTATACATAATAATATCATTATTATATCCTATTGTCATCTCACTATACAAACACTACCAAATGTCCTGTATACCCAGTAATTCTCACTTTTCTCTCCACAGCGTGATATAATAACTGCTTTATATTCATCTGAATATGTCGTAACACTGTTAAATTCTCAGCTGTTTAGTGCAGGCAAATTGATTGTGTTATTACAATGTCATGTTTATGATGAGACCCTCTGAAGCCAGGAGTATATGGGTACCTCAGATTTTATCAGAAATCTAGCCTGTTATCTATAACTTTTTATCACATTCAAAAGACAGGTTAAGTTAGTAGTGCTTACTAATCCTGGTTATGCAATAATGGTATTATCAGAGAAGCATACATGTCATTGCCTTACCTCAGTCCAGTTTGAGCAGATACAAAAGGTATCTTCTTGACGCTGCCACGATAAGTACAGTTTGCCGTGTGTGTCTGATTCTGGCATATCCATGTCACCGTTATGGTTATTGTCACATAGCCGATGTCGGTCAGGGTGAACTCAAACTGGGTGTTGACATCTGAGACGTTACTAAGTAACACATGGGACTCTTGTATGGTATATGGAGCATGACCAGTGCTATATATGGTGTAGGTTAAGTTCACAAGGGTGACGTCATTTCCTGGGGTGATGACATCATTTTCTGGAGTGGTGACATCATATCCTGTGGTGGTGACATCATATCCTGTGGTGGTGACATCATATCCTGTGGTGGTGACATCATATCTTGTGGTGTTGACATCATATCCTGTGTTGGTGACATTATTTCCTGTGTTGGTGACATCATGTCCTCTGCTGATGACACCATATCCTGTGGTGGTGACATCAGTACCATTACCATAGTCTACTACTACTCCCCCTTGTGATGAGTTGTTTACATCAGGTTCCCAGGAGACTGTAACATTACTATTGTCAGTGTCATTAACTCGTGGACTGCAGATTATGCCAGTGACCTTGAGCCCCATGCTGACCACTTCACCAGCATACAGCTCAATGCTAGAAAAGGGTGGTTGAAAGTCAAACTGAAGGTCATCTGTGGCAGCGGGCGGAAGGATTACCGCACCAAGCAGTAGAAGTGGAAGCATGAGACTCCTGTCCATGGTACCTGAGAGGAAGCGTTATGGGGTTATCATGCTGCAAAATTACCAGCCATTATAGGGGCGCTTTCGCGCGGCTCCACATTTGTCCAAACTAACCTGACCTAATTTGCTGGGAGACTTCCCATTCAGTACTATTTTGTTCACTATCTGATGGGTACCGGCTAAATTGGAGCAGGAACTGAAGTTTTGCTGGTACTGATCAGAAATCGGAGAAAAGAGTACTGAATAGGAAATGTACCAGTGAAAACTAGTTTGGCCAAATGTGCTAAATGTGGACTCATGCGAAAGTGCCCCAGGGCTACCGGGGCACCCACAAGACAATTTATATATGCCTTCCTGGAGGTCTTATCAAATTTGATTACATGTCTAACTGTGACATGAATTATAAATGACGGCATGTACATCAGCATACGCTGATGATATATAATGAAAAGCTATAGAACCTGCCTATGAACCTTTCAAAAACATTTCTTTAATTCCTTGCCTTCTATGATCATGACAGGTTGTGTCTCACGAACATGGGCCAATGATTTTGTCTATAACCGGGTGCAATCTATGACCCGGTGCAATTTATGACCAGCATGACAGAAAAGGGCTGATTTAGGGCAGATTTACATAGACATTTAAAACAAAATGTTCTACAATATGTGATGCATAAACTAACGTGGATGGCTGTCATCATTTCCCCTTTCTTTTGACAATGTAGGTGTTTAAAATGGATGCTACTTATAAAGTGACGTCCATGACCTAATAAGATGGAATTTTCCATTTTATATGTGTTAAAATAGAGATATAATTATAGAAACTATTAAAATAAAATTAGTATCATAACGTCTCAGTATTAATCTGTCTCCTTTTATCCTTATTTGTGTCTCCTTCCGCACTATATTTGCCTTTTCCTTGCTAACCGGTCATAGATTGCACCTGGTCATAGATTGTTTCCGGTCATAGATTGCACCCGGTCATAGACGAAAACATTGGCCCATGTTCGTGAGACACAGCCGACAGCGATTATGATCAAGAGTAAATTTTCCTTGTTGTTATTTTTTTTGATATTATACTGTTAAGACAATAATGGGTAGAGATGAGATTATCTATCAACAGAGTTGGGGAGAGTTTAGAGAGGCCAAAAGAAAAGACGAGAATATGCCACGCAACGTTGCTCACTACAACTACGGTATCATTGGGGCTGGTCACCGGTTTTAACTATGCAACTCTTTTGTGTACAGGTAATTTGCTTGATCTTGAATGGTGTTGCACTGTTTGCTGTCATTTTAGTCTTAGAGGTGACCTATTTTCGCATTCTGTCCTTTTCATTTGAAGATGATATAGCTTAACTAGCTTGCACACGATTTACATGAACTGTATAGATAAAAACTCGGATTCATATATTTATGAACAATTTGGTGCAGCTTCTAAGCAGCCCTCTATGATTGATAAGAGGCCTACAGTCTCCGTACATGACAACTGTAATAAGCTTGTTTCGACCCCACTGTGTATCCATATGCCACATCTAGTAACCATCTCTGTCTTTGCTTGTATGAATACTATTGTTGTTGTCCTGTCAAGCAAATGTAAATGTTGTCCTGTCTACGTCTACTCGCCTTATCAGTATTACAAACTGCATCGTCATACCTTTAAATTTGTTTCCACATGTATTGTTAATGCTCACCTGGATAATCTAGGATATCTTTGGCTATCAGTGTGCTTCGTTTATCCTGTAAAAGAACACAATGTATCAAATGGGAGGGGGTTATGTCTCTAAATGTATTAGCAAAAAGGCTACATGTATCGGATTTCAGTTCGATTCGCAGAGCGTTTGGCAAGCTAGTTAGTGTGTGCAGTTCTAGTGGTCATATACAGTTGTATGGAAGGTTGGAAAATACCATATCTCATAACTATATCGTTATATGTGACACAATCTGCGAAATAGGCCCTTACTGCAGGGTGCACTAAGGTCCCTTTTCCCAGTGCATATCACATATAACGTTTTCGACAACAATGTGCCGTAGTGAAACGATATATAACGTTGTACTTTTTTTTTCTTTACTGGGTATACGTGTACTATACGAGTCTTTAATTTGACATAGCATAAAATAAATGTTAAAAGGAGCTAACTCTTGGAAAAATTCTTACCCCCCCCCCCCGCTTCCAGACCCCCTACATAAACCTGTGCGAATCACCCAGGGGTGAGAATGATACCTACATAGTCCAGAGGTGTGTTGAAAATCATGATGATACCTATTAATGTTTTTTTGTCAACAGGCATTTACATCGATTTGAGGTGGGTAAATATATGATGTTATTACTTACCGGTAGTCCTATCGTCTGTCTGTCGTCCTGTGGTACCACTCCCCTTAATAGTATAAAACACTACCCTCACACTGACCCCATGGTCCGTGTGACGTCACCATGTGGGTGGTCACGTGGGTAGAGGCCCGTGTGGGTGTATTGTGAACCCCGTGTCACCAGGTGGACGCAGCCTACCCCTGGTATGGAGTCCCATTCAGTCAGCAGACTCCTGTCCCCAGCACTACCACTGTAAGTATAGGTATAGCCTATGGCCCATACTTTTACATTGGAGCACAGCCTGCATCTTTCACTCAATGTCAAATCACATGGTATACAGTTTGACTTTGTGTCACTTTGTGTTTTGATTCTATCCCACTTTAGGGCAATATCACACAGCATAGAGAAAGGACCAGGGTATACAGTTTACTTTATGTCACTCAGTTTTGATTTTATTCCACATTAGGGCAACATCACCTTTAATCGAAAACACTTTTTATGACGAAACGCTTTTGATTCTAAACACCTTTGGAAAAGTGTTTAGAAGAAAAGTGTTTTGAAACTATACACATTTTTAAGGTGTATATCTTTGGTTCAGTGAGTTTACATAAAACTCGTTTATTTGGCAAGGAAGACACGTTCGAGACGCGGTGGGTTTGCCAACAAATACTGAATACAAAAAAGATATGCTATTGATCATTGTGTATCAACATGTTCCATTTTGCGCTTGTACAATTTTTCTTTGAACACTCAGAGACAACAGCAAGTACATGATGAAATATACAGTGATGGGGATGAATCAAAAGAGAGATAGAAGAATAGCTAGTCGCAGAGTCTTAAGATTAACAATTTGTAGAAGTTGAATAAAGATTACTACCAATCGCACGGTATCGGTAGTACAGGTGACTACATGGATGTCCGCAAATAATTATATACGGAGGTCCGTATTTGTATGCTTAAGTACCAATAACGATTCTTTTCTTTTTTTCTTTTTTTCTCCACAAATATATGGAATGTGTATTGCAGACATCAGCAAATTTGCGGAGGACCGAATATTTGTGGATAAACAGCACCCTGGCAATATTATAACCAAACAGTGATTGGAAAACAGTCTTTCCAGCCGAGATTTTTGGCATTTTGGAAAAAGAAGGTTTTTCGTTTTTTTTTGTCTTTTTTACCTTTCCCCTCTGAGAGTTTTTGAGCATTTTACCAAAAAGAAAAGAAGGAACAAAGTACACGTTGACCAGCAAAAGGCCTTTCAGATTAGGGATGTTTCTCAACATACCTTCATTAGATTACCCAAAAATGAGTTTTTCCATGCATCAAGGTACTCCGCAGGGTGCATAAGACAGCCTTGGATTTTTTGTATATTGAAAAATAAAATAGGCACTTGGAAGAACCGCACTACAGGGTTCGAACCAGCAGTCACGAAAGCCACTGAAATTGGCACCCTTATGAGTGCCTGTCTGAAATGACCCTATTGGTTTTTGCTCCCGTTCAGCCCCTATTAGAGATAACAGAACATGCAATAGCTTGTAAGTCTTAACATGGCAATTATCCAAATGTGAAGGTCAACTTTAAACAAGTGAATTTCATTAAAATATTCATGGCCCCTTTGTACTAACATGCGGCCCTCTTTCTACATATAAAAAATATGCTACATGTCCGTTTCTAGCCTCCTGCATGGAATCACAAGAGGCTTTCTGCATTCCACCTTTTTGATGTTATGTTTGAACTGTGCCTTGCTCAGGCTCTTCTTCAGCCATTCCGGCTGAATGTTCCACAGTGTGTTGCCATGATACAGTGGTGATTTCCTGTATCCAGCAGTCACTGGCCATTTCAGTGGGAACAACATTTTCACCTGTGATCTCAACTGAAGCTGCTGCTGAGAGTCTACCTCATTGTCTCTGTCAGGATAGGACCTGAGGTAGTACTTTCTCATGAGTGTGAGCATGAGCTCATCTCTGCGACGGGACAACATGTCTGTTTTACCTACACTGTGTAGCTCAGCCATTGTGTGCTGCTTAGCTACCGTGTCAAGACATCTACGAAGTCCTCTGTTCTGCTATTATGACCACATATACAAATTATTTATGCACATCTACATGTCCACCTTAAATATTCAGTGCTATAGAACTGGTGCAGGTGGCACTGCTTCATATCCCTATGTAAGCCTATCGGTAAAATGTTAGATCCCAACACCTGATGTCTTTATTGAGTCAATGAAAGATATACACATCAAATATTGTAGGATACATGTTTCATTAATGACATATATCTACTCAGGTAACATTGTAACATTGTGCAACCCTAGTATGTCATTATTACCTTGTGATTAAAGAGAGAACAGAGTGTCTCTAGTAATTTGCCACACCTGTGTACATTTGTATAGTATCAGCTTGCTTCTGCAGCCTATAAGAACATGCATAGTTCTTCAATTCTACTTAGGATACAAAATTAATTCTAAATGTTCTGACAGAGGGTCAATGTGCTCTACTACATGATCCCAGAGAGAATATATTGTAACCCTTTTACTAAATATATCCAATTGCCTACATAAGATAAACACAAAAACAATGTGTTTCTTTTTATGATAAACTTAGCTAAACAACCCTGCTTAAATTTCATGGCACTACTTTTAGGATCCTACCCGTGATGTATGGAGTGAATTGTGAGTGACATAGGGAGTGAGATGCGAAGAGGCTTACAGAGTATCAGATTGATTTGAATCATTCATTGGGTTGTTACGGTAAAGCTACACAGACTGTGCCCAGGCGGGTGTAGTGTATTCTTTGGCAATGTCACAGACTGTGTACAGACAGATGCCTAATGCCAGGTTGCTACGCCAGAGTGGGGGTTCACCGTTAAATGTAATCATCAAATCCCCTGTAGCACCTTGTTTCTAATGACACTCTTGACATCTTAATCTACGTCACTCCCTAGTTCCATTGTATTGAAGTATTGAAATTGGTATTGGTGTAATTCTTTATAGAAATATACTCAAGCATATTTCCTCGTACCACTTCTCTGAATTCTTTGAATTATCATTAAATAATTAGGGTATGTAGTGTGTTCTACATTTATTAACCTGCCTAGAAGTAGAAGTGTTAGACTACTCTAGAAAAAAAACTCACACTTTCCCCCAATATGTCACCACTTCGCCACTAGATTATGCTAGTAGCTAGGACAACGGATTTTTATAAAGCGTGTCATATGGTTCATCTAAACATGTCAATGTAGAGGCAATCAAGTGAAACCCATCCCTCTAAACAGTTTTTCTTTGTTTTTAATGGTTAATTAACTATGATTTTTTGAAAAATATTTTATGGGGAAGGGCACCTGTCAGTAGGGACCACAAGCGAATTTCAAGGAATACGATTACAATTATTATTTACACATCATCGGGAAGCTAAGAACATGGGGATTTCAGAAATACTAATCTGGTTATCATGAGGCAAAAAATGAAATTATAGGCGAATTTTCCCAAGAAAAAATTTTAAATAATTTTTCCAAAGATCAGACCAAATCTGATAGCTGCTGTTCATGACCAATATATATGCATGAGGGCACAATTTATGCTACCATTGCATGGGGTACACCTTTATGTACCATTCACAACACGAATATACAACACTGCACCTCTCATATATGAAGAATAAGCAATATTTATACTTGATAAATGCATTGGGCTTTGTTTACCCATGGTCAGAACCAAAGGCAATGAGTCCTGACTAATACACTCTTTTCACCAAGCCTATACGGCAGGCGGCGCTTGTCACGACCTGGCCAGCAGACTCGTCCTACACGGGCATTTCCTAGCCTACCTCCGCCTACCCTGAACCTCAGTAGGGGGCAGGCAGGGGGGGGTGTGGTGATGGGTATAATTATTTTATAAACAAGGCCCCCACTCCCATGGGGGTGTATGCGGTACATTTATGGTGTTATCTGTCTACCATGGGCTATTAAAGACACCCTGCTAATTGATCCAGGCTGTAAGGTCGGGTGCCCCATGCCTTATCTGACAGCTGTTTGTTGTCTCTTCTCTGTGTCCTCCGTCATCACCACAGGAGGCACACCCTGACCTGACCACAACCCCCACCCCTCCCCTACCTCACAGCCAAAAATAATTTTCTTACCCCAAGAAAATACTAGAATCAAGATTAAATTTTCTCGATTTAAGGAATAAACTCATTCTGAGTTTTTACGTTTATCTTGTTTTCAGAAAGGGGAAGCTTTAAAAAAAATCTTATATTTTTTTAGTATTTTTCTTGAAACAAGTATTCAAGATTATTTTTCTTTAGGAATTTTCTTAAAAATGGTCATTTGTGCACCTAACAAGATTATATCTCTTATTCCTGAAATAAGAAAGTTCAATTTCTAGATTTAAGATTGCTATGTCTTGAAAATCGGCTCAGTTAAGAATTAACCTGAAACCATGTGTCCAAAGTGCCAATTAGGGCGGGAAAATATGCAAGTATACTCTATTATGTGATGGTTATTGACCATGCTTAATGCCTTCACCAAATTCTTTCCATTATTTGGGAATTTTATAGGCGTGGAATGTGAGTTCAGTTAGGTTCCATAGGGATCAAGTATACAGACTACTAAATAAGAATTATTTACTTGAATTAAGAACATTAGTTACATGTTGTGCCACAAGAGGCCACCACTATGCAATACAACAACTTTCTTATCAAACAGGATAAACATTTCTGCCTCAAATTAAGTCCCAAAGAAACAGAAGAGGATAAAAATATGTGGGAAAAGGGGAACTTTGTTTGGGATTAACTTGATGTAAGAACCCTTGTTCCAGTGAATGAATTATAATAACTATTGGGAGAAATGATAAGAGACACCATTTGCTTGATAATATCATTTAAATAAAGGGAAGGATTACCTGTCCCATTATATGAAGTGAAATGACTTTGAATAAAGGTCTGTTTGCTTAAACTTCTATTGTAGCTACAAAAAGCTGCATTTAATTGGATGAACCTCTTTCTGATGGTCTGGCATCAATCCTTTCTCTCTAAGACTAGAATTAAATATAATCATACCCCTTTCCCAGGCAAGAACATCAATCTTGTTTATTTACTCGAATAAGAAATTAAAACTTACTTAAGAAAAAGGTTTTCTAGAAAAAAGGTCCATTCCATAAGAAAGATTTTCTTATTTTGAGAAATATGTGTAGGGGTTTCATATGCGTACAACACGAACACAGGTTCCAAATTCGGTTTGAATGCAACAGGTCTTTATTCGATCACAGCCTCAAAAGTACACGAAGGTTTCTCACTCGGTTCACTTGGTCTTTCAACCATTCGAAGACACACAGGATTCTATCGATAGTTCGAAGCATTAGCGATACCGGACAGTTAAGCTCTGTGCCAGCATGGCTGGTGCAGAGTCCATAACATGGGAGGGGTGTAGGTGCCCCTGTCAAAGCGAAGGTACGAAAGGTGCGGGTCAGAGCTCGTCCTAGGACTAACTGGTGAGGTAGCCAACCTCGGCCTCTTATATACCCTGAGCGCGGACCAAGCAGTGTCGACGTGGCACTCCTCCGTAGCGCCGTCTGGAGTGCCCTGCCTGGCTCCGCTACCGGATAACCGAAAGGACATGGCTCAGGTGTTGCCACCTAGTGTCCGTTGGAGGCACTTACCGCTCTGACTCCACGGACCTTATATGTACACGTATTATTCGTGCCCCTACATCACCCCCACCAGATTATAACTAGGGTCGAAATACATCTGATATAATATAATATACTCGAATATGGGAGAATAATATCAGTGTACATGATGACAATACCGGGGTACATTTGAAGGTACGATATACGTTTTTACACTTACATGTAGAAAGTACAAATATAGATTTTAGATTTTACCTGTTACACAAACAACACTTACATCTCTATGTACAAAACAGGGATCTTATAGATCCAACACTATAACGACAAGATAGATACGTAAGTATCCATCTCTAATAAAGATATGAATATATGCGAATATATATGTTCTATACTACTTCTAACTATAGTGATCACAGTTTTGTATGGTTTTCGTTGAGATATAATAATGGTTACTACATTAATCATTTTAAGGTAAGTTGAGATTGCACAATATGTGACTTTTTAGGACGGAATGACACAGAAGTAATGGCTCGAAAATATTTAAGTGGGCGAACCGTCCCAGGAGAGGTAATTACGTGAACTATTGGAATTATGTAAAAATACTTGGAACCAACATAGTTGTGACATTAACTCTTATAACCAAGGAATGTAGTAATATTAGCCTCCATGTGAGGCAACCGATATATACCTTTATATCTTTAACAATAGATATACTTTCGAAATCCGAATACCAGTTGTTATGTCCAAAAAGAAAATTTTTGGAGATAAAGGTAGGTATCGAACATTATGTACAGTTTTGGTTCGAATCATAGTATGTAGTATCAGTTATACTACCTAAAGTATGAACACCCTTTGTTTTTTTGTTTTTTTTAGACAACGAAGACATTTCTTGACAATTATGCATTTTCCACCCGGCTTATGTTTACCTTCGAATCATGACCTTAATCATGGATGTTTTATAATAACAACACAATTATTACAGTATCATCGAAGCATCATATGCACAAGTCATCAATCACACAATCGAACAGCCGAACACCCAAGTTAGCTTATAAGTCCTTCAATACGCTCTGGAGTTCTTCGAGTGACCCACTCCATTGGGTGAGTCCTATACCGAATACCCGAATGAACTTAACGTTCAGGGCCTTCAGAGTTTTGGCCTGATCGTCAAGAGTATCTTCTGCAGCTTTCTGCAGACAACGAGCTGTTGAGAGTTCTTTCTTCGATTGTGCCAGCTGCTTGGTGAGTTCGATCACCTTATCTGGCTCCGATTGTTCGTCAATACGTTGCTGCTCGAAGATCTTCCTCAGCCTCTCGACCTCCTTGCCCTGCATGGTGATGGCATAGTCGGTTGATGCTCTCGCCACACTGGCTGCATATCGTTGCATGCCAGCCAGGTGTTCCTGCAACCATCGTTCGTATAGTTCTTTATGCACCACCGCATCCGGAGCCTTTGGAGGCTCGAAGTAGTCCTTCGGAATCTGTATCTGGGGCCGAATGTTTTCACCACTGATCATCAGATCATACCACTGGTTTGGATCCACTGCTGGTTCCTCACGAACTCTGGGCTTATAGGGCACAGTAGCAGTAGTAGTAGTGGTGGTGAGTAGGGTGGCTGCAACAGTTGCTGCCTTCCCTCCTCCAGCAGTTGTCGTTGGTGTGGTGGTGACTGGGTTCGAAGTGGTCACTGGAACCGGGTCCACCACAGGCTCAGCTTTTATGGATGTCGAATCCGCACTAGTAGCAGGGGTTTTACGCCCCACTGACTTTGTAGAACTGTCAGCCCTTGGTTTCACCTTGTCTTCTGCCCGAGGAGTGAGGTTGGTGGTCGCCACCACCAAGTCCTTTTTCCCAGGCAGCACAAAGTGATCCGAATCCGCCATCTCCACGTCCCGTGAGTCCGGTTGGCGGATGGCATCCATCACAGAGATGCCCGTAGGGAGATTCTTGTACGGATCCTTCTCAGTTTGTACCTCCGGACCAGGGAAGTCCATTGAAGGGTACTCGGCCTTACTGGCCAAGTTACCAGGAGTCAGAGGACGAAGGGTTTGCAGCTGGGAGCGACCCTTGGGGGCTGAGAAGTCCGGACCATAGTCAGGACGCAAGTCCTTCAGTGGAGACCGGTGCTCGATCGTTGTCGCGCGCCCTCGTGCTGCAGTTGGAGCTCTTGGAGCTGGAACCTCCGACTTGACCTTTTTGCAGTCAGGTTCGGAAGTCGCTGGACTCCTGTTCTCACTTCGTTTCCCTGGAAGGGGGTTGGCCGCTCTCCAGTCGTACAATTGCTGGTACAAGGTGTCGTTCAGGTCCAGTCGACCACGTCGATCAGTACGCTGGAAGACAGCTGACTGTTTCGAATTCCGGGTTAATTGGACCTTTCCGAATTGGAAGGTCTCAATCGTAATGGTTTCGAATTTGACTTTGTCCAGGCCTGCCACCAGGGATGCATGGAGATCTCCAACGTTCTTTCTGGCCAACATCATGGCCTGGCCATGACATTGTATCAGGTGCTCGATCATTCGGCCTCTTCTAGGGGTCCACATTCCCGAACACTTTTTGTTTGATTTGCCGATATCAGCGCAGACATACATCGCATGGTGGTGCATGTGCTTCTCCACGAGATGTCGCATGAATCGAAGACGAGTAGGCATGGGGCGGTTCTCGTGTGCGAAGTAGACACGGCAGGAATCGAATGGGCAGTCCTCCCTTACCCCTTCTTTGTACCGGGCCATCGCCCAACGTATTTTGGGACGGCCCTCATGGTTGTAGTAAGTCTCAGGGAACTGTTTTCGATCCAGCAGCCGACCGAACCAGTTTTCTGTCCATGACCAGGAACTGGGTGAGCCCATATTGGATCTCATCCATTCTTCGTCATCAGACAATCCTTCATGGTCCGGTTCTTTGGGACACGAATACATATCCCTCGATCGTTTGCAGTGTTCCATGCACTCGGGCCTAAATTTCTTGAAGCCCCCACTGGCATTGCGCCAAATCATGTCCTCCACCCGAGAACTTGGGACGTCTGCCGAGGCACCTGCCCCTGCAGCTGGAGCTGGAGGGGGCGACGAAACCACTGGTGGTGTGTTCGATTGCCCTGACTCGGAGGACGTAGACGGAGATGCAGGTACCTTGACCTGCACTGGAGTTTTAGTCGGAGTTGCTGGAGGGGTCGAATGCGTCTGGGTGGGTGCCCTAGGAGGCGTCGAAGGTGTAGAGGCCGTACTGGATACTACGTCCACCAACCTCACGATTGGGGACATATTAATCGCAGTAGTTTGGGGAGGCGAAGGATGGGGTACACATGGCTGTCGTGCCTCATTCTTCTTTGCCTTCCGTTTCTGGCTCTTTGGAAGTTCGAAGGGGACCTCCTCCAGATCCGAAGCGTCGGATACGGACCGTCCTTTTTGTTGCGGATTGGGGTTCTTACGGGACTGGGCTCGAGTCATTGGCGTTCTGGGGGCAGTTTGCATAGCCTCCAGAGTTAGCCGTAACTGTTCATTGGCTGCCCTGAGTTCATCGGATTCTCTAACCACCTGAGCATAACGGGCTTCTTGCTCAACTGATCCTGAGGTATCCGAATGGATCTCCCGCGGAGCCAACTCCACGCTAGCTGAATCCTCTTCGAATGGGACTGGTAAAGGTCCCGGAGCTTTCAGAAGGGATTCGGATGGGGACTCAGTAGTCCCGGTGGTCGTAGTTGGTTCTTCGAATGACGTTGAAGCCGACTGGGAAGTACTCGAAGAGCATTCGGACTGGACTGGGGCAGGTTCGGACACCTCGGACTTAGGCGGAGTATTGGGAGGAGTACTGCCATTAGAAGTTTTACGACTACCTTTGGTCTTGGAGAATTTCTTTTTCTTCCCCTTCGTACTGGTCGTGCTCCCATCACTTGAGGGCACTGCTTCCTCCCTAGCTTTGGCTTGTTGGAGATGCCGAAAGTTCGTACCACACTCTAACAGAATGTCACTGAAGACTCCGTTCTTAAAAGCTCCTCGAATCGCCCCTCCGTAACTGTCTAACCAGGTGGGATCGTAACGATAGAAGCCCTCCTCTCCCAGCCTGTCCAACATCATCGACATTAGTGTGGGATGTAGTTTCAGCGAGGAATCGAATGGCGAATCGCACGACAGCACTTCCATTAGTTGTTGCTGGGCCAGCGATGTTCGCACAACGTCTTCCATCTCTTCGTCAGACACTGCGTGGATAGGCAATTTCTGACTTACCTCTTCCAACTCTGGCATCTCGTCCTCTTCCTCATCACCTGCTGCGTTCAGCCGGGTTGACGTCGAATTGTCTATGTCTTTCGAAGCAACACGTTTCGGGACATTGCGCCACGGCAACGGCCCTAGGTTGACTGTAGCAGGGGGGTGGCATGGTCATGCTGTCCCGATCAGCCGTCGAATAGGAGCCGATCCCCGCTACACGAACGGTAACCGCACTCCCGGTGGATTCAGAGGCGGATTCATAATCCGACTCACGAGCGTTGTCGAATTGGCCATCGTCCATCCCGAACAGATCTATCTCGTCGGACTGGAGGCCCTCACCGGGGGTGTACTGCTCCTCCATTGCAGTCGAATGTTTTCAGCGAAAACGAAGTTTAATGATCGAAGATTTGCGGAGTACGAAGCTCCGCGTGTCCTAATGACACTAGGAGTGGGAACTAACCAGGTTGGCGCGTCTTATGATGTGGTTTTGGAGACTTTTGGTCGACTACAAGTCCCTTCTTCCTCCTCCTTTGCCCTGCAGCGTCCGTGCGTCTTCTTGGCACTGATCCAATATGGCGACCGCCCTTCTTGTCTCGTGATGCCACGCCCGCCGCGGGAGCGAAGGTCAACCAATCAGCGTTCACGCTTCACCGGATAGCCCTTTTCCGACGGATAACCCGGCGGGAGACGCTCGCGTTTCCCGCCACTAATCGAACGGGTAGCTCACCGGAGTGTAATCCTTATTGAGTCAGTTCCACAGAACCAGGGGTACCGCTAATCATGTATTCTTCAGGAGTGTAGGCAAATGTCATTACGGGTAACATAAGAATACCCGCCGGATAGTTCCGTCTGCCACCCTCGGGGACGTTCATGATCAACTCTCACCCTAGCTCTGCTCACTCGACAGCAATTAGGTCTGTACTACCATCATGGCATCGAAACTTCTTGTTGTGTATACAAATTAGGTCACAGCAGTCTCCGGATTATGCCGTGGACTGCGTCTTAACCCCACCTTGGGTTCTTCAGACCTGGTCGTCCGGGAAGATTCGACAGGATGTCCAGTAGTCAATTGGACAGCCCTCCTCCCCTTCAGACCTTCATTTGCCGAGACTTTTTTTCCGCACTTTTTATCCTTCTTGCTAGAAGCTCGAATTGGTAAATTTTTTTTAGGCCTACCCCGGCCCCGCTTTAATTTACCAATACCAGGAGGCATAGGTTTTTTCTCATCTGAGGGTATCACTAGTTTCCTAGGTCTACCAGGACCACGTCGTTCCGGGGTGGTCGCTCTCCACTCAGTGTTATCTGACTTCGAATGCTCCCCTGGCTTCGAATGCGCTGAAGCATCACCCTGCCACCGGCGTAGGCGAGCTACATTGGATTTATACAGGCGTCCCAACAAGGATTTGATCACCACCGTGGATTCAGAAACAATCCGAACCACAGTAAAGGGACCATCCCAGTTGGGTGACAACTTTAGCTGTTGTAGTGGGTCGTGTAGCCTAACTACTTCATCCCCCACTCGAAAGGACCTAAGTTTCAAACCTACGTCATAGCCCACTTTTTGCCATGAAGCAGATTTGCTTAGCTCACATCGAACCATCTCGTATGCGGACTTGAATTGATCCCTCAATGCCTCCACGAACATCACCTGACAGGGTGTTTCAGCGTTTATCCCAGCTACGCCAAACACCAAGTCAGCAGGCATAATCAAATCCTCTCCGAATACCAACAAATTGGGGGAACAACCGGTGGAAGCATGCACCGTACTATTATAAGCATGTACCACAAACTCGCATTGCTCGTCCCAATCATCCATCTGACTGTTGACCAGAGGCTTCAGGACTTGTATCAAGGTTCTGTTGAACCTTTCTACTTGACCATCAGACTGAGGCCGGTACGGATTCGTTCTTGTTTTGCATATAGCAAGGCTATGGCACATTGCTGCCCATAACTCAGATTCGAATTCTCTGCCTTGATCACTATGCAACATCAAGGGCACGCCTAGATGAAGCACCCAACCCTTTACGAATGCACGAGCACATGTATGAGCCTTGTGATCTTTCAGAGGAAACACTCTAGTATACTTCGAATAGTAGTCGGAGATCACCATCATGCACGTGTTTCCATCAGGAGTGGTTTTTAGGCCACTAATGATATCAACCGCTATGCGTGCAAATCTAACTCCCCAGAGCTCTTGAGTTAGTGGCAACTTCCCCAGGCCTTCACCTGGTTTGCTCAGACAACAATCTGGACAAGTAGAGATCCACCTAAGCAGATCTTTACTCATGCCAGGCCAGTAATACCTTCTGGAGAGTCGCGCAAGGGAGCGCTTCTTTCCAAAATGTCCACTGGTCTGATGTCTATGTACGAAATACATGATATCCCTTCGCATAGCTGTGGGTATCACGATTTGTCGAATTTTGGCCTTGTACGGTGTTATCTTCCACCTACATAAGATACCGTCAACAACAGTTAGCTCAGACCATTGAGCAAGTAGCTGTCTCATTTCCCGGTTCTCAATCGAAATGGTTGGTCTTTGTGGTTGGGCACCACTGGAGACCTGTTCTATTAGTCTCGAAATGACAGCATCACCCTTCTGGAATTGCCTGATGGTTTCGGTGGACCATTCCATTGCTTTAGAATGTCCTACATCATACGGCATTCGAACTCCAGCTATTACAGCATTATGGGCTCCACAATCATCGCAATCCATTCTAGAACATTTCCGTATGGGTCTTCTCGAAAGGGCGTCAGCATTGATATGCTTGCTCCCTGCTCTGTGTTGGATTTGGCTATTTTCCAACCCGAACTCGGACAAGTGGGTCAGCTATCGACCGATCATTCCTTCTGCTTCCTTAAAGTTCAACAGCCACCTTAAGGACGAGTGATCTGTCCGTAAAGTAAAGTCACCTCCCCAAAGGAAGTGCTTAAACTTCTTCGTATACACCACTACCGCCAACAATTCGCGCTTAGTGGTACAGTAATTCCTCTGGGCCTTATTGAGGGTATTACTAGCGAAAGCCAGTGGCACTTCTATCCCCTCTTGCATCTGGGATAGAGCAGCACCTATACTGTCATTACTGGCGTCTGTGTCCAGTATGAAATGTCCATCAGCTGTTGGATATTTCAAAACTGGGGTGGTTCGAAATAGGTTCTTCACGGCTTCGAATGCTAGATCTTGTTCCGGACCCCATGGAAAAGGCTCCTTCCTTCTACCCGGAGTCCAGTGAGCTAGAGCCTGCATAGGCTGAGCTATTCTGGCATACCCCGGTAGGAAGTCTCTGTAGTAGCTACAGAAGCCCAGAAAGGACCGTATGTCTTTAGGTCCCTCTGGCTTTTCCCATTCCGATACAACATCTAGTTTCTCAGGATCCGCCTTAACCCCCTCAGTGGATATTATCCGACCGAGATAGTTAATAGAAGTCCTAAACAGGTGACACTTCCTTGGTTTCAATTTCAAACCATGGGTTATCAACCTCTCGAAAATTTTGACTAAAGTAGCCAGGCACGATTCGAAGGTCTTCCCGAAGACAATTACGTCGTCCAGGTACACCAAACACTCCTTCCATAACAGGTCACTCAACAGAGATTCCATCATGGCTTCGAAAGGGGCGTTACACAATCCGAACGGCATCACATTGTACTGGAAGAGACCGACATGGCTCGAAAATGCTGTTTTTTCCTGATCCTCTTCCTTCATTCCAACTTGCCAGTATCCGGATTGCAAATCCAGCGTACAGAACCATTGGTTTCCGCCCAGGGAATCAATAGTCTCGTCTATACGGGGAGAGGATAGGAGTTTTTCTTAGTACAACCATTCAATTTTCGATAATCTATGCAGAAGCGAATTGTGCCGTCTTTCTTAGTCACCATCTGAACAGGACTGGACCAGGGGCTAGTGCTGGGAACAATCACCCCTAATCTCAGCTGATCAGCGATTTCCTTCTCGGCCATCAATTTCTTCTTCAAAGGTAGGCGTCTATAAGGGATTTTGAAAGGTACAGCGTCCCTCTGTAGTGATGGAATGTAGCACCTTGTCAGTTCGCCCCAAACAGTGGGCTCCCCGAAGGCTGCGATCATATTTCACCAATACCCGTCTCAACTGATCTTTCTGGTCCCCCGTCACCAAGCTCGAATCGTCCACCAACTTTTGGAGTTCCGGACGTAAATCGGACATCCCCTCAAGGTTCGGTTGGGTATCTTCTGAGAGTATACTGGTGCTTGCCTGTGCAACGATCACCTGCCCCACGGGAGTACCTTTCATCAGATAACGGACTTCACCACCAGGATTCGAAATAGGAATTAGATTCCTACTGCCACTGCCTACGAAAGTATCTGCACTCTCGAGTCCAATGATGCAAGTCTCACCCACATCGGGTTCAACCACCGCCATCTGGTCTCGGAAGATACTGTCACTCGAAAACAGGACATCACATGTCTGTCCTGGGGGTATCTTAACCGTCTGTACCACCGAGGCTACAGAAGATACCTTTCTCAACACGCATTGTACGGCCACCCTATATGGATGTTCTATCTTTAACATCCCCCTACAAGGTTCCAACATTGCACCGTACAACGCAGCGAAATCTAATCCGATGATGCCATCATCACTCAGATCAGCAATAGTAGGGGACAGGAGGTAATCCTGCCCACCTATATTGATTTCGAAAAATGCTTTACCAAACGTCTGCATGCAGCTACCGTCGGCCGAATGAGCTGTTACCCTCGTTGTGAAGTTATCTGGCTCATCGACTACAAGGTCATAGAACCTCTTCGAGATCATGGAGTGACTAGCTCCAGTATCCACTAGAAATTCTGCAGACCTTCCCCTCACTGCTACAGTCAAATACCACCTCTTCCCATCCAATGGTGATGGGTTGATGGTGAAACGTTCGAAATCCTTAGTGACACCAAGATCTACTCCCCGTCGTTTCAAGTGCTTCAAACAGGGGTGATCCGGGGACAATCGGGCACTGCTGACTACTTCCAGCTCCTGTATCCAATTCGCCGCTTCCCCAGTACTTCCTCCTCGGACGTCTACTATTCTGGGTTCATTGGACATACTTAGAAGGGACTGATCAGGCCCCTCCTCTAAGTTTCCAATCTCTACTGCACCTCGGACTTCATCGCTTGCACCGCTGGCGATATGTTGGCTTTCTTTCTCCTTAGGGGTTACTACCTTGCCATCCAGAGCAACCCCGTCTAGTTTTCCGTTTTCTTCTCTTCAGGCTTGGGTACCGGCTTTTCAGCTGGGCATTCTGCAGCAAAGTGTCCCAGGACCTGACACCTGTAACACTTCCTAGTGGTCTTGTCCACTCTCGGCTTCGAATTCCTCCCTGTTGATTGCTGGTTTCCAGACATCAAGTCAGTCAACCTTAACAGAAGTTCTTCCATAGAACTGGGAGTTGAGGAAGTAGTCGAAGGTGCGCTTGTAACTCCTGGGGTCACAGGTGGTGTTTTCCTGTCGGCCTTCGGATAGCGCTTCGAATTCGAATTGGAATAAGATTTGCCGCTGTTCTTTTGAGCAACTGCGCCAATCTCCTCCTCCCTTCCAGAATCACCTTCCTCTGTATCATAGGCTGGTGGGCCTTGCACCACACTGGAAGTTCTCGAAAGTACTCTCGAAGATAGCAGATGCCGTTTCCTGTCATAGTCTTCTATGGCCATGAACAAATCAGTGAGAGAAGTTCCAGCTTTCCAACTATCACATGCAGCGGTCCGTTCATCAGAATCCCTTAATCCCTCAATGAATTGCGAGAACAAATCATCTAGGAACTGTGGGTCATCTAACTGCCATCTTGGTCTAGCTCTTTGCAAGAGAGATTGCAATTCTAGACCGAACACACGGTGCAACTCGTTTGGTTTTTGAGTCCGTTTGCGAAACAATCGAAGCGGATCCTCATTACCCACATTACCTATCAGGTAACTGGCGCATTCCACCAATTGGGTAAACGATCCGGCACCATGCATCGTTCTCCATCTCGAAACCGCTAGCTTGCCTGGGCCATTTCTCAATGCCCGTAAAAGTTCGTCCAACGATTCCTCTTCTGACCATCGATTATACCTCATATCGTCCATGAAGTCTGCGAACCAGTCCTGCCATGGCTGTCTTCCTGTGAACGGACTCGGAGTGCTGGCAGTGCGTCTAGCAGCGTTGTGGTTGTCCCTGTGCAACAGAAACGACTGCTCGATGCTCCAGTCGACGATATCGGCATTATCAGCTTGTCTGCTAACACAGTCCACTCCCATCTCAGCAATGCAGGGGTTCGTGTCGTAAATCAATTTCATCCCAGGGGACATCGATTCGCGGCGAGATACTCGTCTACCAGCATGTGTAGGAGATCTCCCTGGCCTCCTTGAGGGACCACTCGAACGTTCATTCGGATCAGATCTCGAAGATCTCTCATTCGAACTCGTACGGCTCGGTCTCTCTCGAGAGCTGGAACGACTGGGAGAGTTCGAATGGTCGTCATCATACGACGTTGGGCGTTGGTCACGCCGCGAAGATCTTCCATCCGGATCTCCTGTATCAATGGTCACTCGTTTTGGTCTCCCTCCGGTTGAGGTAGAGGCACTACCCCCACCAGTTGATGAGTTGTATATGCCACCACTGACATGATCGAACCCTGAACGGCTACCTCGAGTTGCCTCTTCATCTCGTTTCTTCTGTAAATCTTCCACCTCCCTGATCAGACGATCCTTTTCGTCCATCATCGCCTTGGTAGCTTCTCGGATCGTATCATGGAGCTCGTCCGAATCATGTATGGTCTTATCCTGACGTTGTTCTAGAGATTCAGTACGTCGCCGCAAGACATTCTGTTGATGAGCGAACTGGTTTTCCATATGTTCCAGTTCTGCCTTCGTTGTGTCTAAGCGGTTCTGTTTCTCCATCGTTGCCCCTTCTAGATCTTCATTCCTGTTCCGAAGCTGTACCAACCGATGACTCAAAGCTTCAAACTCTTCATTCATCCTGTCCATCTCTGCGATCCTTGCTCCTTCGAACCGATTCTTCTCCTCTTCGAAATGACGACGTGTCACTTCCTGTCGCTGGTGACATTCAGCATGCAGTATGCTCATGCCTTGTGTTGGCATAGGAGCAATGTGTCTCTTCGAACCACCAGTTTCAAACAAAGAATCATCTAGGTTTGACCCCAGATCTTTTCGAATAGAATCAGGATTGCCTCTCCTTGGTTCTGGTGTAGAACTCGAACGGTTTGGCCCATAATGTTTCTCAAGGGCTGCTACCACCTCCGGATCTGGACTCGAAATAGGATGAAGGGACGCTCCACCCTTTGCCTGTTCAGCCATGTTAACCCACTGACTGTGCTATTCTGTGTTTCACCCGAACTGGTCACGGCACCAATGTAGGGGTTTCATATGCGTACAACACGAACACAGGTTCCAAATTCGGTTTGAATGCAACAGGTCTTTATTCGATCACAGCCTCAAAAGTACACGAAGGTTTCTCACTCGGTTCACTTGGTCTTTCAACCATTCGAAGACACACAGGATTCTATCGATAGTTCGAAGCATTAGCGATACCGGACAGTTAAGCTCTGTGCCAGCATGGCTGGTGCAGAGTCCATAACGTGGGAGGGGTGTAGGTGCCCCTGTCAAAGCGAAGGTACGAAAGGTGCGGGTCAGAGCTCGTCCTAGGACTAACTGGTGAGGTAGCCAACCTCGGCCTCTTATATACCCTGAGCGCGGACCAAGCAGTGTCGACGTGGCACTCCTCCGTAGCGCCGTCTGGAGTGCCCTGCCTGGCTCCGCTACCGGATAACCGAAAGGACATGGCTCAGGTGTTGCCACCTAGTGTCCGTTGGAGGCACTTACCGCTCTGACTCCACGGACCTTATATGTACACGTATTATTCGTGCCCCTACATATGTGAGGAAATATCATCTTGATTCCAGTATAAAATACTTGATTTAAGAATTTCTTTCTTGTTTGTTTTTCTTGTTTGTTTTTCTTACTCTAAGTATATTAAACTCAACCATGCTTTCAAGTAAAATGTTGTTATCCTACGGACAAACTTGTTTTAAGTTTATTTTACTTAAAACAAGAAATATTTTCTGAAAATGAGAAAATTATTTTTGGCTGTGCTCTTTTCCTACTGAATCTGTTTCAGGGTTTGTCGTGTTTACAATGGTTTACATTATGTTCCACATAGTATTTTTACCCAATATTTATACTGCATGTAGCTAAACTATTTCCCTCTGGATATCTATAATTTCTAAGCTATTGGAGCATTCTTTCTATATAATAAAGGCATTATTGTAAGTGGTGTCTCTTCCTCCATGCTAAGCCTATGGGGGTCTGGGGCTGGGTGGGGCAGATGCCCGTGTTGGAGGCAGGCTTACAAGGACGCCATCTAGCGGTAGTAGTCTGATGAAACAAGTGTATAGCCTGCAGTCTCAGAGTGGTACTCACTAGTAACACAGCCCAACAGCAGCCACTGAGGGGTGAGGTGGGATGAGTGGCTATTTACCTAGTATTTGGGATAGGGTGGAGGGGAAGTTGAGTGTTATGGTATTTGGGGGAGGGGGTTAGCCCAAGGTTTTTTTCTTGTAAAATCAATATTTATTTTGGGCTCATCTATTGGGCTTAAATCAGAATGCAGATCTGTAGCAGACTTTTCAATTTGTCTCACTGTGGCATTCCCATAACCGCCATCTAATTATTTCTATATGAAAGATGGCCTTTTATGTGGAAATACTCTGATTAGAGGGGGAATATTCAAAATAAATATTACTTTTTACGATGGGGGTTAGTTCAGAGTATTCTAAGTCTTCCTGCTATTTCAGAATTATATTATTATCTTATACATTTAATGTAAAAAGAGCCCCCGTACATCCATACAGCAGCAGTCGATTTCTGATGACCTCAATAAATACACTCGACCTGCCACCTGCAGTGCCTTGTTGTCCCTACTGTCAGGTTCTCCTCGGGTCGACCTGCATTATGTATCAGCTATCCCTTGCCTTCATGGACACCTAGCAGATGGCTGCTTCCCTCTGGTGAGGAGCAGTGACACCTTATAACATTATGCCCAATGATACTCAGATGCGCCTGTGCTAACAAACGGAACTAGTCTTTAGATTTTCTAGACATTATAGCTATCCCTTCAATAAACATACCCCTGTCGCCAATTTTAGCCAAAACATTTTATTTCTAACTTAAGTCTATCCTATTAAGATAGGATAGCTCTATCCATTGGCAGGGGTTTTGGGTGGTTTTGGGTATATTTCTCCATATAATCCATAGCACAAGTTGATGTGCATATTTGCATTCTTATAGCAAATATGCATCATAAATATAAAATTCAAATTATTATTCCCAGATGAAGTCCAAACATCATATACCCATGTCCTGCAAACATATAGTCAATATACAAAATATTCTGTGATTTATAGCATTTTTACTGCAGATCATGGTCAGTGCCTGGTTCAGAAAATCCGTTCCAGTCTACCAAATTATATCAAGGCTTCTCAAATTTACAGCTTAAAATCACCAATCTACGGTCAAAAAATACTATTATGGATGTAATAGAGACAAACTATACATAAAATACTCTCCAATTTCTATCATATTTAGTATTTCGTGATTTACTGTGAGAGAGCCAGAACCAAGGTAAGTTGGGTGGTTTAGCACTGTGACAGATACGAATGCGTGAATGCAGCCAGTGATTTGCCTACCTAATGCTAGGTTGCATAGGGGTAATATCCCCGCAGGGAAAATAGAAAATAAGTAGTAACCACATCAGTTTAGGTATAGTCCTTTGGTCCTGGTGTTATTCAGCGTTGGCCAGCGACTATCCTACCAGTTGGAGAGCCTGGGAGCAGGTTGTCATCCCACCCTAATCCACATCTTCACATTGCCTCTGTCAAATCTAGGTGTTAATTATATAGTATCACGCACTAACTTTAATTACCGTTTTGATCTAGATAAGAATCCGCCTGTAGTTTGATGTGTATTGACCAATACACAACATTTGCGCCACCAAACTGGCGCAAAAGTGAAATGCCCTGCTCCCAGCCCATACATTAGTACAGATGGGGGAGTACGAGACTGGGTGTCATTGCCCGTCATTGCCCACTGCCATCTAGTGGTATCAAGTGGTGGGTATCAGGTATCAATGGAATAGTGTGGCAAGCCATTTGTTCATCTTCGATATCGGAGTTTCTAATTCCGATATCAGAGTTAATTACTTCGATATCAGAGTTAGTAACTTCGATATCAGAGTTAATAACTTCGATATCGGAGTTAATAACTTCGATATCAGAGTAATAAACTCCGATATCAAAGTTAAAAAGTGAACATATCGCTTGTCATAGACGCGTCATATGCTGCCACCTGTCGTGGAGCAGGGGACTTAGTACCTAGTTTCAATCCCTGGTTTCATTTCCTGATCTGACCTCCTCAAGGGGAAAACCCCGCAAAACGTATGAAGGTAGCCACGGTAACAACCAACTGATCTGAAGAGCCCAGAAGGTGTGTATCTTAACTCATGAGCACCTCTAGACCCTACATGTACTCAGTACTTGATTGTCGGTAGGCCTAAGGCTGGGTCCCTGGGTTAGGTAAGTGTCGGTAGGGAAGTGTCGGCATGGATGTCAATGTTGTCCAAGGTCCGACACTTAGTTAATCAGCCCCGGTAATCAGCTTGACCCAGTTGACACTGTCAATCGGGCCCAATACTGGATGATAAGGCTTTTGCCCGATACTATGGGTGTGGACCGCCGTATTCGACACGGCGACATGGCTGACAATCGAAAACTGACATGAGGCCACATGTGACATGAGGCTCAAAAAACATAGTGACAGGCGACATGAGCAATTCTTAAAATCGACATGGGACAATTTTTAAGATCGACAAGCGAGATGGGGACCCCCAAACAGCCTTACCTTTTATGCTTGATGCCACATTATAAAGGCTTTTATTGGAATTGTAAATAAACGTACACAGAGAGAAGAAACAGTGTCAAAAGGGAGTCCAGGCTTGCCTCCAGACTCCCTTTTCTGACTCGCTTTTTGACTCTCTTGATGAAAGGAGTCAGTACTTGATTCCCTTAAAAGGGAGTTATGTGACTCCCTTAAGAGAGCCCAGGTTTTGCCTCCAAAATGACTCCCTGTTATGACTCCCCATCACAAACAGAGTCCAGGTCCATGCTGCAACTCCCTTCAGAAAGTGAGTCTAGGCACAGGGAGTCATTGAATCACGACTCCCTTTGTGAAGAGGTCATTGGTAATTTATATTCCCTACCCCTCTATATATCCATTCCAGTAGCTGCTCTTTCTACATTATTTTGGTGCAATGCCTCACAAGGAGGAGGGATCTCAGAAAGATCCCTCAGTGCATGCACATTAGTAATTATATAAAAGAATATCTGAGCTGTTGTGATTTAACTTTCTCATGTTTCTGCAAATTGGGTGTCTATAACTAATACATCATGCTGATGTTGCAGTTTTAGGTTAATTGTAGTTATTTCATAAAATGTAATTCTGACATGAAATCTTGATGTTACAATGATATACATGTTTTAGCATAATTATCAATATCACAAATTACGTGGCTCTAGAGATCTGAGCATACAGAATAATACCATTTCAAGTATAGTGCTACCCCCTAGCAGGCTTAATCATAACCAACTGTTTGACTCCCTTATGCATTCTCTGACTCCCTTGGGGGGAAGGGAGTATAGGGCAGCTTGACTTTGATTATAAAGAGAGTTAGATGGCTTCTAAACATATGTGCTAGATGGCATTGCAGTCATTGTCTAGTAGTGCCACCTAGTGTGTTTCCTATTTCTGTCTTGTATACTTACTTCTGTGACTCCCTTAGGGAGTCCAGGCAACCATTTACTCACTTTAGCTGCCCTGGACTCTGTTTGAGCTAATTGAAAAGGAGGCAGGGCCATTAGAAGTGGGAGTCACACAGTGTGTAAAGTGAGCCAAAGGGGGGTCTGGCTCTCTTTTTACAGCCCGGACTCCCCTTGTGACTCGGATTCTTCTCTCTGTGTATTGTTTGAGCCCCTTTCGTTCAGATTGGGGGCCATGCCCCTCAGCCCCCACTTTTCCTATGTGGGAGGGGTAAGATTGGGAATTTTGTCCATTATGCAGCAAGGTCCTGGCAATTATTGGGGGGAGGCGAACATATTCAGCCCCCCCTCTTCCTTACATGTACAAATGTATAAATGTAGCACCAATATTAGTTGTCAGGGAATGCTTTATGCAAAGGGTCACTGATTCTCCTTGCACAACATGGGGTCAGATAATCAAAAAGCGCAAAAAAGCGCTGGTAATAATCTATTGCAAACAACATAAAATGGATAGAAGACATGTTTCTGCATGACCCCATCCCTGTGGAATTCTAAGGAATTAAATAATTTTTCTAAAAAGTCCTTTAGAAGTTAGAGTAATGTTCATAATACATATTAATTATACCACTCAACGTATTGTTGTGAAAGAATTTGCAGCATATGGCTCAAGATCTTGTTCAATATGTCTCCAAAGATCACATGATTGGTGGAGAATTGACTGAACTACGCCATTTTTCGTGAGATACTCTAAATATGTGGGCCCCCAAAGAGCAGTATGGCCTCTCCCGTGACTCTCTCTATGAAATGCGTTTTAGCCAACTTCCCATCATCACAGGTCAAAACTTGATTTTCATGCATTTCTGCATAAGTATGGGTATTGTTTGATTTCTGTATATATATATATGGCAGGTATAAAGCATATTTGCCTCATTCCGAAAATATGTTTAGAGGCCCGTATATATATGAAATTAAGTGTGCTAAAGTTGTCAAAATAGGTTCAAAAGAAGCGGAATTTAGTGTTACCCATTCTGAGGATTTCCCATGTCCATCCTCTGAATGGCTGTCAGAGTGATGAAAGGCAGCCAAAAATCCCAAATTTCAGAAAAAAAATTTATGGTTTCTATGGCAACTGGTCACATGATTTTCAAAATATGGGAGTGACAATGCCACAATGATGTAGCCTTTTGCCTTAGCTTTAACCTCATACTTGGATCACTATTGTAGGTTGAGGGGTTGTAAAATGATGACTCTTCAAAACATACAGGGGAAACTTTAAGTTTTTGGTCCCATTTTGTAACGAAACCTTTGAAATCGTAACATTAGGGGGAATAGCCATAAATGCTCTAAACATGATATTTCAGGAGATATAGCTAAAAATGTGAATACTTAAAGCGGTATAATCACAAAGCGTGTCGACGTCCCACTCACAATTCTAGTACTGTTCTAGTCTACTATGTGGTAGCTGCGCGAGTGGTGATATTGCTCCTTTAAGAGAAAATGACCTTACACAAACTTTTCCCGAGGAATCTTTTGAAGCTATTATCAAAATCCTATTTTCATTCTAAATTCAGTCTTATTTGGAATGTAAAAAGAATGTTTTTAGCCATTTTAGCCCATTTGTTGACATTTGGTTGCCATGGCAACCATCAATTCATTCTTTTCGAATACAAATTATCCCTATCCAATTGCCCCATCCATGAGGATCTCAGAGCTGAAAACAGAATGCCAATATTCCTACCATATCCAAATCTATGTACAATAATATGCATTTATTGGTTTAATGTCTAATATTTATGATTTATAATTTATGGATTATTTGAAAATAGATTGATATGTGATCGCATTCCAGTCTATTCTGAATTCCTACATGTCCCTACCATCCCTGGGAAGATCTATAGTAAATATCTTTAGAGAAGAGATGTTCACAAAACGTCATTCACTACGAATTTTGGTTATTCCTTGATCCTGGACCCATCGTCTTTTTTCAGCTCTGCTATTGAATTATTCAGGAAATATCTACTTTATTGCAGATTTCCTAAATATACAAGATGGATGACATTGATTGGCAGACTAAGAAAACTCTATCACAGAGTACAAAGTACATACTGGAGAACAGCATCAAGTGTGATGTCAACTTTAAGGTTGGAGAAAACCAAGAAGTTATCAAAGCACACAAGTTCATCCTTACTATACGAAGTGCCGTGTTTGACAGGATGTTTAGCGGATCCTACTCTGAATCAGAAAAGGACCCCATAATTCCTGATGTGTCACCAGCAGCATTTAAAACACTCTTAAGGTCAGTAGAGTTTGTAGATAATATAAAATACACCATGTGTTCCTGAAGCAAACTCCAGAGTGCAATGTGTGTTCAACTATTCTCTTGCAGAGGTTTTAATTCAAATACCATCACATTATTCAAACTATCAAACTATTTCTATTGTATAAGTTTATGTTGTTTATCATTAAATAGAAAAAGGCACACATTGATTTATACAAGGTGTGAATTAACAGACATATATATATACCGTAAAACCTCGCGTATAAGCCGCGGCTAGTACGCGAATCAGATCGGCAGTGCGGCTTATAGGATCGGCCCATGGTCGAGGTGCGGCTTATACACGAGTTTTTAGCAAATTCTCAAAATCTAGTATTATGTCATTGTTGTTAATGCTTATTTATTTCAGATATTGTTATTATGACTGTCATGACATCCAAGATGATGAAGCTTTATCAGTTCTCTACGCCTCAACAAAGTACATGCTGCCCCTGCTGGAGGAAGTTGCCAGGAAGAAACTGATTCAAATTCTCAGAAGTTCAAAATACATATGGGATGTGTACAAGTATGCTGTCAATGTTGGAGATACAGATCTTCATGATGCCTGCAGGAAGTATTTCCAAGGTGATGTTACCCCGGTGCGGGAGGCGCTACAGGCTGGGGCATTCCTCAACATACCACACAATCTACTGCTAGACTTCCTGCATATCAATGACGAGGTTGACAAATCACTACTTATCCCTGAAAATAGAACGATCACACCAACCCAAAAAGCTAATTCTGGAGCAGAAAGACTTGTTTATCAAAACTGTATTGGGGTAAGCATCTCCGAGATTGATTTATTCAAATCGTGCAATGCATGGGGGGAAGCTGAATGTCTACACCAGAAGATTGACCCCACTGGTACCAACAAAAGGAATGTCCTTGGTAAATGTCTGTTTCTGATACGATTCCCTACCATGCTTCAAAAGGACCTTGTCAATGTTGTGTATCCAACAGGAATACTTACACAAGATGAAGCACTTAGTCTGTGGCAGTATAATCACAAGGAGACAAACGTTGAACGTCAGGTTGACTTTGCATGTAGAGAAAGGCAGTTTGTGGTGACAGTGTTAGGCACTAAATCAAACAGTGACAATAGTACTGTGTCCATAGAGTCAGACCACAGGGTCATGTTGTCCAGGGTTTGGACAAGATATGTAGGCAGTTATATAGTTACGGTGAAGAATGAAACGTCAAAGAGATGTTGGTCCCAAAAATATGTCACTCGATACGAGAACCAGTCTTCAAGATCCATCAACGCTACTTACAAGCTTTATTTCATTGACATAGAGCCACAGCTACTGGAGGCAGACACCGTCTACCATGTTACTACTGATGTAATACAACGTTCTGATGAGCTTCCCCGTACTAACGAATTTATGAAGAAGATAGCAATAACACAACTGGCCACCTTCAAAGAGTTAAAGCTATCACATGAATCAGGCGGTGATAATATCTATGCACTTACAGTATGTCTAGTTTAAACTAAGCCTTAGAGAGTGACTACCTGATTGGTCCGCACAACTGGCTTCAATAGCACTACATACGGAGATACCTTCACCATTCAGCAAACAATGCTATATGTTATAAAAGATACAAGTGATTGTAGTGTGTCATGTGACGAGGGCCAACGCCAGATTTTGCTTGCTCTCGCTTAGAACTACTTTGTAATTTGACATTTTTGCCTCAAGACAGGCCTTCTCTGGCCTATGAACAATACCAAATACTGAGAGATACTGCCACAAGCTGTTGACAGATTGACTTTGAAAATTGACACGTCAAACCCAATTCTGAAAGCACTTTTGATGTTTTGGTTTTTCACTTTTCACGTTTTGATCTCCACTTTTCATGTTTTGACTTTCACTTTTCATGTTTTGACTTGCACTTTTCACGTTTTGATTTCTACTTTTGACTTTTGAATTTCAGATTTCACTTTTTGAATTGCTTTCTATTTGGCCCCTATGGGCCACTGTACTAGGCTACTAATGTAGTATATTTGTGGTGACCTTGTAACCTTTTCCGATGTATGTGAGATGAACAATAAATACCTGATTGCAACTTAGTAACTCAGAAGCGTGGCTTACAATCCCTTTGTGCAGAGAGTAATCTATTACAGTACCACTGAGCAGTAATGAGTGGTTCTATATAAGTGGCCCCCAAATGGAAGCATAAAGAATAATTGTATACAATTCAATGACATGAAAATCACAAGAAGGGGAAAAAATAAGTGTCTGTCCAATGCTTTCTAGCAGCCATTGCGACCTCTCTCAGTAGTTGCCGGATCCAATCTGACCAGCACCAGTCAGTGCAGGTGGGAGGTCGCCTACCTGGCTGTTCTATCCAAGCTGTTCCAATCTCCCCCCACCAGTCACCTGGCAGTTCCTGTTATTACTCAGTGGGTGAAGCCTTGGTCATTCCTTCTGTATAGCCATACAAAGTGGCGGGCACTTTATATATGTGACCAATTCATTTTGATAAACTCCTGCACCAATCCTTTCACCTGTTGGTGGGTACCATTATTGTAATGCCTGGAGGTCCTTAGCTAGGTCAGGTAACACACACCTGTACCACGCCCAGTTAAGTGCTTGGTCCTTATACCCGTGCGCTATGCACCACCGTACCTGGTTATATGGACTACACTCATCCTTCTCTCCCCGAAACACCTTCACCCTAAACCCTCTCACAAGTCGCACCTTAATCCCCAGGTAATCCAGGCATAGTCCGATATAAGCATCCTCCCAGAGAAAGTAGGGGATATCGGGGGAAATGTTATGAACAGCCACAGCTATAGCTCGCGACATGATGTAGCCATAACCGCCGCAGTACGGGGGATATGTCGCGTGCGGGTACTGGGATAGGGGCGTGAACCATTTCGAGTCCTTTCCTCTGTAGGGCTCTTTATTGGCATGACAGCGTCCATGAACATGGCTTGCGTTGTATGATGGGTGATGCATCAAGTGTAGGATGTTGGGAACATGGACTAACACATCGTCATCTGTTTTCATGAAACTGCTTGCCTGTGGACAGTAGTTAATGTACCACTCCAACCCCATTAGTGTCTTTAGTGTGAGATTCATGTAACTATCTACAAAATCCTGCATCACAATATCCTTGTACTGCTCACTCTCCTTTCTGATGTCATGATCCAAGTCACTTCTCCCAAGCAGAAACACATAGCGTGCTTTTGTCCATGTGTTATTCCGTGTGACGCTAGCCCATGTGGCTCGTACCAAATCCCGGCGCTTTCTCCGATTAGGTGCTGAACTAACCACAATCATGAGCTCCAATGTCTGTCCCTTGTTAACATTAGTGTTACATATTTCTGAGGCATTAATCAGGAACTGGTATGGTCTGTTAAAGCAGCTTTTACAACTCGCGGGTCTCTCTGTGGTGCTGACAACCAAAGCCTTCACTACCTCAGTCTCTGTAGTAGGCCCACTAGGGAAGTCTACAGTGAGATTGTTGTCATGAATAATGACCAAGGTCTCCAGTGCTGCAAGAATAAATCCACAAAGGCAAAGAATAGATAACTTTGTTTTGGTTTTCATTCTGATATCACACCTAAGACACTGATATTCAAGATGTCTGAAACATATTCCGTTTTTCTTCATTGTGTGATATTTGACAAATGTGTACAAACAGAATACAAACTTAAACCTTCACATGAATTATAACTGGGCCCTTATAGGCACCTAGATTGCAATTGATGCTGGCCTAGTTTAGCTTTTAGTGTTATTTTGATTCCTCCATTTACTGCTGCCAATTGAACCACAAACATCTCAAAAACGTGCATAACGTCTCCCCTTATATTGACATGAGGAGGTCTTGGTCAGTGTATCCAAGTGATACAGTGATTAGTGTTAAAATATTGATAGTGTCTTAGGTTTTAGATAAGTAGCGTAGGGGATTGGTAGTTCCCATGCCCGAGTGGTAGTCCCGCAGGGGTAAGCGGTGGCTCACTCTGGTGGGTATCGCTCCCCTCCTGTAATGATCCAGTAACAACTAACATAGAGCGCATGTAGATCAGTAGGTGTGGGTCCGTGGTGTAATGGTCAGCATACTGGTCACTTGTGCCAGCGATTTGGGTTCGGTTCCCCATGGATCTACGTGAAAACCATGTTTCACCTTTACTCTACAATAGTATAATCATCACAGAGTAACTTAGTGTATCACACACCCTGTGGTGCTCTCTGAATGTGCTAGATGGAACTACCTGATGAGGTAGAGGGTGCGGCCACAGACACCAGAGATCTCCAGTATAATATATATAGAAGCTCACACTCCCATCGGCCTACATGTTTATGGATGTGATTTTTGTGCCGCTTTAATTGGGGGAGGTGTAGCACCATGTATATATATATATATATATATATATATATATATATATATATATATATATATATATATATATATATATATATATATATATATATATATATATGTGCATGAATCAGGTTATGGTTATGTATCATATGTTAGCCTCAGGCACAGTTTAGCCTAGCTTGGCCAGACACAGTTCAACTTGACCCCTTGTTCACTGGTTTTGAGTTTTAACCCAGAGTCATCAACTGAGACCTGTTTGAATTGTACTAGACAATTGCAGTATGTAATTTAAGCCCCTCGTTACGATATGAGAAGACTTGCTTATTTGAAGTTTGAAGTGACGAAAACATGCCTCAGAGTATGAAGTAGAATTAACGTTGCACTAATCCCGGAGTAGGCAATTCAAAGCATGCTTTGGTTTTCAGTCCATGTTGCATTCCATGTTGATATAGTCAGGCATCAGTCACTACACAAAGCATCTACGTAATGATAGGTAGTGATTACTCCCTCGTCACATACTGTATATCAGATATGACTATCACATTTAGACCATGTGTCCCATGTGTGAACCAAATAGTCCTAGCTGATTTCCAAACAGTCACTCTCTTTCTCTACCATATATATGTAAATACTGACGGTTCCTATATATATATATATATATATATATATATATATATATATATATATATATATATATATATATATATATATATATATATAATTATATGTATATATATATATATATATATATATATATATATATATATATATATATATATATATATATATATATATATATATCCATATATCCTAAAGCTGGCTTGTGTCCTAGTAAGTAAGTAACCGACTTAAATACCAATATTTACCCCGACTCAGACCACATTGAAGTGACAGCCTGGTCGGAGTGACCAGGTATGTGGTCTGTATAATACAGGTCATCCCTTACGATTCATAATGAAGTTTTAATGAGAATTGTGCATGAGGTAGGCTGTAATGGCATGTGGTCCTAATGACCAGAGCATACCATAGCAGAGCCATAACCATAAATCAGTGGTCATTTTTCAACAATAGGAAAAATATAATGTGCACTGTCTAGGTGTTATTTTGTGTTACACTAGCCCATGTGGCTCATGGAGTATTGCACTGTTTTTTTCTGATTGGGCGCTGAAATAACCATTACCAGTTCCAATGTCCCCCCATGTTAACATTAGTGTTACATATTTCTGAGGCATCAATCAGGAACTGGTATGGTCTGTTAAAGCAGCTTTTACAGCTCGTGGGTCTCTCTGTGTTGCTGACAACCAAAGCCTTCACTACCTCAGTCTCTGCAGTATACTGAAAACCAAATAGGGCTCAAAGGTGATCAATGATGACGACCTTGGGGCACTCACCGTGCTGGTGTCGTGGGCGCGTACCCCCTCGTCATTAGGGTCGTCAATAGTGATGACCTAGGGTCGTCATTTTGAGCATCTTCTGCCCTAAATTGAGGTCGTCATTATGATGATCTGTGGTCATCACCAATGATCACATGGGTATTTATTGTGTTTTATTTGTTACAGAGTAGAATGTGTGCAAGAATAGCGTTTACCTTACCCCCCCCCCCCCATCATCATCAAGGCCCTACTCTGGAGAATGAGTACTCCTCAGTTATACACCTAGGAACTTATGTATAAATTACCCATCAAAGTCAATCCATAGACTTGTGTCAATGATTCGATGTACATAAGAGGTGTCTAAGCATTACATACATCTCTTTAGTTATCAACTGCCAAATTCTCCTTTTATATCATACTTGAAAATACTCTAATATGACCCTGTCCAATAGCCTTCATTTTCCAAAGAAGTATGCATAGCTATGGTTAACATTGAAGTGGATTTTAATCAAGATATGACTTGTTGGGAGAATCCATATCACACTATTGCATAGTAGAGACCTCTAGTGGCAGAAATATTGTGATCATTATGACGACCTAGGGTGATCCACATTGTATGATCACCCTAAGGTCGTCTGCAGTGACGACCTTCATGAAGGTCTGGGTTTTCAGTGTAGGCCCACCTGTGGGGTCCTGAATGATATGGTGAGCCTTTCTGATTTCAAACGGAGAAAACCAACCAGCCAGAAAATCCAGAACTTTGCCCTCTCATTGTGGTATCCCATCCGGGACATCTAGATTACAGAAGGCATGTGATCCAATTGGATCAATACCCATATCGCCATGCCTCATGAGAATGGAGGGGGTCATTTGACACCTGAGGGAAGGTACAAAAATATGATTCGTTGGGTATGAAAGACTATGATTCTATCGACACTCCCAAAAGGGGGTTTACGTAGATGACAAGTTATTGAAATTCTAAAATTTCTGGTCGGTATGTATATATTTAGTTTCAGTAGAGTAATCACCAGCTCTGTGCAGCCCCGGGGGCAGGTGCCTGGGCCATGTCCTAGCAGCTGAGGTGCAGTTGGGGACAGATGTTGCCCCAAGCAATTAACACCGCTCTTTGGTGCGCATTGTGGTTGTAAATAACCAGGTTTTTCCGATTTATGATGGTGAATTAGATTTAAAACATTACCTCAGTATTGGAAATACCCGAACTATGAGAGAGGAGAAATGTTATTATGAGCATTACTTCAGTGTTGGAAATACCCTAAGTATGACTATGAGAGACAAGCAATGTTATAATAAACACAAAGTGATTTTCCAAACCGCATTTATTCAGTACAAAAAGAGTCACACAATGAATGAATGGACTACATTGAATTGCTAATATACAGCTATTGGACATAAAGTAAGGATCATATCTCATTCCCATATCTATCATGAAAGGCAACATTGGTAAGATCGATAAAAGGCATGATGCGAATGTGCAGTGTTTTGATTCTTTTGATTCCTAAAAGTATTACAATGGAAATTAACTGCCAGGCTACTAGTCTATTTCTGACCTTCAAACTGAGATTAAAGCATAACAAATGATGACTGAAGTCATTTAAATCTACTGAAACCTTGTAGTGATTCAATTTTATTCTTTCCAATTCCAAGTTCATTTATCTATCCTGGTAACCTGTGTTATTACAAATCCAGCTCAAGTGAAGGCAAGAACAAATTATATTAAGGCAGTTCGAGCGCACAGGATAACAGTTTATTTGGGCCTAATTGCATAGGTAGCTTTGTCACCTAAAAAGGTCCATCGTCATTGGACCTCAGCTACAACACTTTTTTAAATCTATGACAAAAGGCTACATCTATGTTCACATATGACATAACATCTACTCTAAAGCATCCCTCTCACCCAGGCACACATGCAACCTAACCCACTATAGTACAGCAACAACCGATTAATATAAAGCTATCATTAAGGTGTCTACACTACTAGATATAACAATCCTGACTCAAACTACTCCATAGGAATATATTCCTTATGATGACAAACAGCTTTAAGAGTGTGGCTGATGTTGGAAAGTTCTTGCAGATAATTGATAACATGGGTGAATATTTCAGATATTAACAGTCTGGTACTAGCCTATAATGCCAACAATGATATTTACCAAATCACATACAACTGTTTCCCTTATCTGGTTGAATGATAAGCAGATGTAAAATGACAATGGGTATGATAGAGCTAGTACATTAGCCACACAATCTCCAACATGTTGCTGTGTCATGGAAATGCTTATAGAAGGCTGGGTAGTACAGGGTACCAGTGTAGGTTGTTACCATGTGGTGTGCTGCCCTCTGTGTGTGGTAATGGAACTACCACACGGTTTTGCCAGCTTCAACTCACATAAGATGCATCCAAATAGTTAATAGGCATCTCATCCTAAACTTGAATATGTTGCATACATTTCCCTGTGGATTATAGTTACATTGAAGCATAAGGGATAATACCCTGCCATCCAGATCTGATCATGGTATGATTGATTACATATTTTACAGATGGCTTGCACCTGGGATGTATTGTTGGTATAGTGAGTGGAAATGGGGAAACTACAATAGCAAACAGCCAAAGATGAGTCGAAGCCTTTCTACTAACTAGTTCAATGTATCTGATTATAGAAGTCAGTTCATACAGTCCTAAACATTGCATATATATTACAAGATATATTGTAAATTTATTCAAATCAGATTAAAGTTCACTTTCACAGAATTAAACAGAATCATGCAGTGTTCTCTTCTTTCTCTGACTGGGAATACATTTGTTATCTTGTATGACCATGAACCAACTATGTGCTATAGTATCTCAGAGTCATGTGACACATGTGTGAAGATACTACCAGACCCATATCTATAATTATCGTGTAGTGTGGTCATGCAGGGTACACCAATAGGTGTGATAAAGCTGGTATATGAACAGTGGGACCACATGCATGTTCACCTGGTGTGGTGCTTGTTCAGATGAGTTGCATAAACAACAAAGTCTCGCCATTTTTGTGACTGTTCTGACTAGCATGTATACTTTCTGTAATGCTGATGACCATACACAGCATGTATGTAATACTTGTCAAATATTAAGACATACTTTTAAAGGTACGTATTTTCAATTACCCTGTCTGACAAACGTTTCTTCTCCTGGTTGATATCTATCAATGTCTTTATTTACAATGAGTGCAAATAATCATTTTGCTTATATTATTTGGTATTAACATTAAAGGGACTACTATGTTGTGTTTTATAGTACAGCCTGAGTGTGACTCAACATTTCTTTTCTTTTTTATTGATATTAAAACACACTGACAAGAGCTGCCTAGAGCAGTGCAAACATCAAAATGGCGGCCGATATGGCGGCGGTAAGATGGCGGGTGGTGGAGGCGGACGATGACACCTGCTGTTTGACCTTCTTATTGCGGCTTTTCAGAGTGAGGCTGAAGGTGACGTCACCGTACTTCTCACCCGGACAGCAGTCGTACTCCTTCTGGTTAACTTTGGCGGTACTCCGCAACAACTCCCAATCACGATTCTGTTCATACTCACTTGTGTCAACAGTCGTTTCCAGTGGCTCAATAGCAACCTGCAAGGTCAATTCAAGATTTAATTTTAAGCGGGAGTAAAATAACAGAATATCATCACCTCAATGCAAAATTGAAGGAAACGTTGAGGAAAGATCCTACCATCCCAGAATTAGATCTTGTATCACTATTCAGATCAAGTTGAACAGATGAAGGAGAAATTGCTATCATCAAAGGATGATAGATAATGTAAACTAAAGCCAACCCCATTTAACATCTGAGTTGAGTTTCGATGTGCATACGGATCTTCACATATTAATTTTAGGAAACAGGTCATTATGATATTACTGTCAGCTTCACTATCTCCATTAAACCTGTGCTAATAGACAACTAACTTTCAATATAAAAAAATTTAACATACCAAGGCCATGGGGTAAACCCAGGAACCCAGCTTCAAGTTGCACGTGACGCGTTCTGCATCAGGGTCACATGGGCAGGAGGTGGTGAGCTTCAGGAAGGGGACATGGATGGCTGTACCGTCATTCATGATCACCACCCGGTTGTCCCGGTACATCAGGTCCTTAGGTTGGCGATACCTACCGAGCAATAAATGTATAACTGGCTGAGGTTTAAGTCATGTAAATGTATTATACATCTGAAAGCTGAACTGATCTACGATTTGCTCGTTTGTATATTTGTAACTGTCATTTTCTGGAGTTATCAATAGACAGTCTTTAGAACAAAAGTTCTAGGTCAAGTGCATATTAGATGAACTTAGAAGTATCTTTGTCAAAGTGTTGGGTGTCTTGCTGCCTCTTATTTGGCAAAACATGATATGATGTAAGGGAATAAAGCAAATTAAAATCCAAAGTTATTGATGACCTAATGAAAGGCTGAGGCTCAACACCAATGATTCTTTTAACCAAATATTAACCGACCCCTGCCGACAGAACTTTACTCTCGTTCCCAAATCCTTCCGAAGGAAGGCTCTGGTAACTGCCAAATGTTGGGATTTTGCTGGGTCTGGGCAACCCCTGCTGGTAGCTTGGAACCAGCGAACAGGAACAGGAAATGGAACCAGAAAGGCTGATGGTAAAACTACCTAAAACTACCATCATACATTCTGGTTCCATTTCCTGTTCCTGTTCGCTGGTTCCAGCCTACCAGCAGGGGTTGCCCACACCCAGCAAAATCCAAAGTTCAAGGTCATTTGGCTGTCCCCAGAGCCTTCCTTCGGAAGGGTTTCGAAACGAGAGTAACAGAACTTACGCATTGAAGAGCTCCACATCAGGTGTCCAGACTTTGTCTGAGCCGAATGCAACCCTCTTGAGACCCTCATGCTCCTCAGGGTCCCACTTGAGGAAGTCGTCATGCCAGTACTGCAGCGAAAATGAAGATTCTTATATTAAATAGCACCCAAACTGGAAGGCCTAGAGTGTGTGTGGGAGGTGAGATGAACTGGGCTAATATATATGAGAGTGTGATCGCGACAGTTTAAACACGCGTGTTTGAACTGTCTTTGATCCATTTTGAGGCTCATGTGACAGGCTTTGGATTAAAATTGAGCTGAACATGGTCAAGCAACTAATGAGTACAATATTATCAAGTTACAGATCTTATTGACCATGCAATTTTATTTCACAAATACCTATCTGCAGCTAATTTTGTTAGTGCCAGGATCATTCTTAGCACATCAATTATGCTTTCAAATAGTTCAATACACCATTCAGCTTGACTAGCTTTGATATACATCCTTAATTAAAGTCCCTTTTCCAACTTCAATATTATGGACTAAACACCACCATGAGTATAAGTTATGACTTAGGTTACGACTGGTGGTGACAGCACCAATGAGGAGACCCATACCCACCATTTTTAGAAAGACAGCAACAGTCAGGGTCTGTGCCTCCTGATCCATCTCCTGAATCTGCACCAAGGTCAGGCCCACCTTGACAGCGATTGGTTCAGAAGCGTTCTCCGCTGGACGGCCATCGACTGACGCATAGCGGTCCAACAGTGAAAAGGCTAGTTGTTGTTCTGTATCTGCACGCACCAGAGCCCTGTCAACATAGAAAAAGATAGGTGTTAGATACCTTGTTAATATGAGTAGGTGTCATCAGCACTGGTGCAACATGGGGGATATGTATCAAACACAAGGTTGACATAGGATGAGGTGATTTGAAGACACTGTCAATCTTATAGGATGAGGTGATTTGAAGACACTGTCAATCTTATAGGATGAGGTGATTTGAAGACACTGTCAATCTTATGGAGATATCACTGGGAAACACGCTTACAATAAAAAGTAGGTATGAGATACAATATTGATACAATCATAATTACATCGGAACTAGAAGACAAAAAAACTGTCAGAGGCAGTGTCGACATGTTATGAGATACATTTAAGGTAAACAGGGATATCGCATATTACTTTAAGATTGCCATTGAGCATTAAACATTTCAATGTAGAATCATGTATATATAGCTCTCTAATCCCAGCATTCATTTGAGATCGGTGGTTATTAGAAGATCCTGTGTTTATACGAGCCAATACGGTACACAGAGGAGACAACTCTATAGTGTCTGCCTTTGTTACCCAGAATATACTTACCTCATGAAATCATTGGTTAATGACATGTCACAGCAAGAGTAGTATAGGGCACTACTCTATCACCATATATTATACTTGATAACTATGAAATATGAGATGATTGTAAATGAGGCTCATCATAGCTGGTTCTTATGAACATACATCACTATACATTTGCTTGGGAGGACATGATTACCACTATCGTGATTAAGGACCCAGCGAACAATATGAGACAAAAGCCTTAAGCTCTGCTCATGGAAGATGGGCCAATTATATAACAAAATAATCTACCTTGTTGTGAAGTTTATTCAAATGTGTGTCTTTAGCTTGGCTGCTTATGATCAGTTGTAGTGGGCCTTCCAGTTATACCAGGCATGATCCACTGATGATGTTTGTTTAGTGAATACAGCTAGCAGACATTAGCTGATGGAGCAGTGAGCAGATTAACTGCAGCCAGCCTATCTAGTTGGCACCTCTCAGCAGCTGATGAGGACTATGTGTGATTAGTGTACACGCCATGCTGTAATAACAGCTGCCATAGCACACACTCATTAGTCATTTAAGGCCCTTTGTCAACATGATGCATGGATGCATCCCTGGTGAGTCTACCTGCCACCGCTGCATTCAACAATCACGCTAACCCGAGAAAGGCAGGATATACTCCCATGGGGTCGGCATGATGCATGGATGCAGCCCTGGGGGGAAACTCACAAAGGCTGCATTCATGCATTATGACGACAAAAGACATAAAACATTGAAGCACTCTGTGGTTCTTGGTGGGCTAGTCTGGTATTGGCTGAGGCTGGTAAACATCGAGGTGTGTTTATAAACACTTAACTACCAAGGTCAATGGGTCAGACCAATCTCCATGTAAGGGGTGTATTATGCACATGCAATACACAGCCATGGGGAGTGTCCCTGGTTACCGTTAGGGCTTACATACGTAATAATATCATAGGCATGTTATGTCTTATTCCCTTGCAGTGGGAAAGCCCCAATGTTACTTCTCAAAGTACCTCATACCTTGGGCATACAGACTTTCTATGCTTTTCTAAACATGTCCTTGGGAGGGGAGAAGAAGAAAATGAATACAAGCCTGAAGTTTTTCTGGCTTTCATCTAAAGACTCTCACCACTCACGCTGCACCCCTTAGTTGACTAGAACAGTACTCAAAAAAACTACCCATAAACTGAGGGTGGTGAGAATGCCACTTAAAGTTAAACATAATCTAGAGGATGTAATTTGTATATTCCATGTGAGGAGTTGGGTGGGCAGAGAGGTTGTCCTGCTTATGTGAATTAACATCAATCTACATAGGTATGCTGCGCAGTGCTATTACCCCATATAGCTCTGTACATAATGGTTCATAATGCCTACAGATGGCTTTGAGGCTACCCTGTCCACTCACGCCATCCATCTACCCATCATTCAGGTTCAGGGTCCCCACATCTCATGTTGTCTGGAATGCCATGGAACATTGTAAAAAGTGCAGTGTGTCATGGAATGTCATGGAATTATTGAAAATGATGGAATTAATATTACAAAATCTCCTAGAATATACCATTTGTTTTCTAGATTTTTGACATTTATTTCAGGGGCTAACCCCCCTGTCCCAATAAGAATGTTATATTATAAATGTCATGGAAAATTGAGATTTTGACATGGAATGTTATGGAAATTTCATACAATTTCAAATTTCAAATATTTTTGGGAACCCTGCACAGGGCACGAAAGTGTCATCTTTAAGAAGAACGGCAAGCCAAGTCAATGTATGTACTGTTAGTGTGAGTATATCCATTGGCAAGTTTAATAGATTACATGATTTAATGATGAATCTTTTCGAGAATGGGTATGCAACCATTAGTTATAATGTTCGGTGTGTTAGCCATGATTTTTTGTGATATTCATGGGCATTGCTATCAGTGAATTTTACTTAATCTGGAGGAATGTATAAAAATGGACTTGGGAAGGAAGTAATGACTTTTGTATGGGCAGAACCCAGCCAACATACCCAGGTGGGCCCCAGGTGGGTCACAGATGGGCTGCCATATAGGGGCCCACTACCCCTTCTACGTTTTGAACAGGCGATAGCAGGGGCCCATATGAGTTTGCCCAGATTTGAAGTGGGTTGGCCCTGTTAGGATATTTTTTATAAGCATTGTAGTTGTAAATGACCATCTGTTAACCCTTTAGGGCCTAGCATTGACTAAAGTTGATACCATGTCTGGCCGAGCATGACTGGCCGAGCATCAACTATAGTCAGCATAAATTTATGGGAATCAGCAAAGGCTCAGCCCAGAGAAAGTTCCTGTAAAAATGGCCCAGCCCCATCACTAGCAAATAGTTTTTTTGGTCAGCCTTAAAGGGTTAAAGAGTAGGTACCCACAAGTATTCCAGTGGGTTGTTTAATTTATTTGCATTTAATGTCATCTCTGCCCTTTATTCAAGGAGGAGAAGGAAAATACATTCTTTGACTAACTCTGATCACATCAGTTGACACAGTAAGAGTTCCTGTAAGTCTGATAGTGATACCTGAGGAAGTCCTGGGATTGTATTATGATCATATCCGGGGAAATGTGTCTGTATCAGAACGCTCCTTGTATCTCCATTCACATACAAAATTGCGTAGACAATTTCACATAATATGAATATACTGTGAAAACTGTTTCATTTTTAATGGTTTTAAAGGAATTGTGAAGTTATGCCTCATTGGAATAAAAACAAGAAAATGTCTATAGGATATCAAATCCTATGTATTCTCAATGATGACATCTAGTGATAAGTTCAGGAACAATACTTGCCCACTTAGCCCAGGGCTAGTCCTGATGAACCCCACTCTTTTGGGGATAGGTCTTTGAGACGTGATCATGAAAGTTGTGTTGGTAGAATAAGCCCAGGAAGTGAAGTTGCTGGGCTGACCCACATGGGGCCCACCTGGCAGCCCACACCAAGCCCATGGAAAGCCCATTTAGCCAAGCTCTCTTAGCTCAGCTCTAGCCTAGGTGAAACCAAGGCAGACAACATAGCATAAAGAAATATAATTTGAACTTACGAGAAAAAAGCGGCAAGTGAGGATAAACTAAAGAAATCAATTAAAATCCAAGTTCGGTACATGGGCTCATCCCACCTGGGCCCTACCTAGCCGCCCACACCAAGCTCATGGGAAACTCAGGGAGACCTTTTCCCAGTTTGCCCATTTCCAACCCAGGTGAAACCCATTTTTGTAACAAAAGAAAATATGATGTCAATATAAAATGTAAAATAATTAAACATTTTCAGAAATGAGCATGAATTGAAAGATTTGCAGTGCAAACATGACCAGCTGATATTCTGAGCTGGGCCCACTTGGGCCCCATCTGGAAGCCCTGACAATTACCAATAAATACCTAGATATGGGCTAGCCCAGGGTGCCCAGAGACACGCCCATATGGGGCCCATTTGGGTGAGTTGGCTGGGAAGGCAGGAAGAGAATTAGGCAAGGAGATCACCGTCATGTAAAGAAAGAAGTATATGCCCTATGCACAAGGCTGTTATGTCTGGGTCATTATATCGATGTCCTTTGTAGACTACATCTGACTTTTTCCCACGAAATTACCCTGCACTTAGATCTGTGAAAAGAAAAGGGACGCTGCTTGTGTTGAAATCAAGACGGTAAATGTTACAGGCCGGCAAGCAGCCAACAATTACAAACTACCTCACACCGGAACCTCTCGGACCACACATGCTGCACCACGCATCCGGCTATAACCTTACAGCCTACCAGTTACCACTCCAAACTCTTCTCCAATCACAATGTCTCAGTTTGGCTTCTCTTGATTCTTCAGTCCACTGTGAGCTAGATTGTGCTTGGAGAGTAAAGTTTGCAAGGAGATGACATTATCATAGAATGCCGTGTTAAATTAAGGTAATGGGTGATAAAAGGGGCAGTGAGTGGTAGGCTGAGTAGAACAGACGCTTCATGTCTGACAGTGCTTGTTTTCTCTAAGATCCTTTACCCTTCCTCTCACACCTGGTACACGTATAGACCCTCCTACCAATTATGTAAGTTTAAACCATTCCGATATACCTGTCATGCTTTGAGTAGATTGCTTTCTACTTCATAAAGGATTTACTGTTGCCCTCCCTAGAAATGCGTTCTACATTTAGAGGCTCTCTTTCTAGCCCTATGTGCTTTGAATTGCTATGTGTTTAGAACATCCTTTATGTACATGTTAACGTACCTTGTTTCAAAACATTCAGTGCATTGTCAATACTACGCTGCACCTTTTCCCAAATTCCTGCATCCGTCCCTGATCACCATCCTATGTGTGAAGCCCTATGTACCAATGATTTCCAGCAATACATCCACCCACTGCTAATGCTTTCTATACCTTGGTCCACTGTAAAGGACTCTGATGCTCACATTGGCTTTCCTATAATGGTGCCTTCTCTTAGATCTATCCACACTGATCCAGCCTTGATTTCCCTTCAGCAGGACACACTTTGTTCACCTAAATTTGTGGGGGCTAATCATGCAAATACCTGGTATCTGCTTCAATCATGACAAAGCTGTTGACAACAAGTGTCCTGTGTATTTGACTGCGCATGCAGGGACACCAGGTCGTAGGTCGGTGCTCTCCAGCCTTAACACTACCCTTCAGCTATAGAAAGTAAGAGCCCCACGTACCTAGAATGTAAGGCCTGCATCCATGTTGTGTTCCAGCCATTTTCAAGGCGAGGTGGAATGTCTGCCCCTCAACCCCCCTTTTTTTTCCCGAAATATTCTAATAAGCTTACCCAATAGTTCATAGCCATACTAGAGAATCTTTACTATCATCCTAGTATGTTACCCTACTTCTACTCTCTCTCTGCCCCTATACTGCACTCCCTGCTCCCTGCACCTTCTGGCCTGCCCTCATCGCCCCCTGTTCTCTGACCTTCATCTGCGTGTGTCCTACCTCCAGGCTATTACCCCCCCCCCCCACCTCACCAACCCTTTAAGGATAGCATAGTGCTTTAGTGTGCTATGCCCTCATCATCATGATGCTTGAATACTATGGTGATTCTAGACACCAGGGCTGATATCAATGCATCATGCGGACCTTTTAGGAATGTATAGGACACTGACGAGTTATTCCCCAGGGACGCATTTATGCATCATTCTGACAAAGGACATTAAACACCATTCCGTCATTAAAGGGTTAAACAACACACAGATACGCCCTTCAGCATCGTCTGCCATCAGTTGCAGGGTCAGGTATTACAACTGACCCCAGCCTTGTTCTACACACGTCCAGGTGCAGCCCAGCTAACTAATGTCACACGTTGTGAGCCTATCGTGTGAGGGTGTGTCAGCGCACATTGTGTGAGGGTGTGTCACACTGTGTGAGGGTGTGTCACACTGTATGAGGTTGCATCACACTTTGTGAGTGTGTGTCACACTTTGTGAGGGTGTGTCACACTTTGTAAGGGTGTGTCACACTTTGTGAGATAGCATCACAAGTGAGGATGCGTGATGCTGGGGTTAGCTTACATTCAGTTAAGCTATTGTATGTCGATACCTCTCCTTTTATTAGTTCTATAGTAGTTGCTTTTTGGTAGACCTTCTTGTAAAATATAGTATTTTCTTATCTTATATAGCTACTGTGTATGTCCATAATCATATCATTGTTCATATCATCTATATACCAACCCTTTTATGTGTTAAACAAATGACGGAAGAATCAAAATCAATCAATCAAATATTATTGCCATGACTACCACACGTACAGGATTTACAATGTAACAGTTAACAGTAGTTAGAGACATTAGCTGAACCATCAGGGTCCTGTGTGGAAGACATCTGAGGCTCCCTTTTAGAATGACATTTAGAGGTACAGATAAGACTACATGATAGGCTGCATGGCCTGCAGCCGTGTCTTTCTCTACCTGCGGCATCTTCCTCACAAATCACCTTCCTGTCACACTCCTGCAGGTAGACTATACATCATACCCCACCCTGTGTGTTCACACCCATGCTATAGAGACCAGGGCAAGGCTACCACAGCTAAGCATGGCGTGTCCCCATAATGAGAGAGAACCTGGAATACTTTCCTTTTTGATCTATAATAGGTTCCTCTGTTATCCAGGGGCGGACACTGGTTATCTATGTATGTTAGGGAGAAGGGGGGGGGGCGTCGCCCTCCCTTTTTGGTGAACCTAACCTTTTTCCTAATTATATTATGATCTAATGAACCCTGAAACCATTATTTGGTCCGACCAATCTAACACCACTGTCATACCAAGGGTTCACTGTGAAAGAAGCGTCTGGAAGGTAATCCATCATACCCCAAAATTGTATGAAGACAGCACAGCTAGATCCCTAAGTACATTGTACTGATAGAGGCCGACCTCCTACCAATAGCTCAAAGAACCTGTCTGTTCAAAGTCACAGTTATTACCTCTAGCCTACATGAGAAGAACTACAGAGCTCTACACCATTGCTGAATTTGAATGGCAATGATGTCTTGAAGATTATACTGCAGGTACAACATCTACCATAACTATCATGCCATAGCGCCCATAGTTCCCCATTAAAACACAGAGGCACGATTTCACACCATATCATAGTGCATTTATTTATTTCAATACCACTTTATCCCTCAGCCAAAGTGCTCCAGAAAATTATGAAATATTCCAATTTAGTTTTCATCCCCTAGTATTGTTATTCTGAAAAAAACTAATAAGTAAGAGGTCCGCCATTCTAGTGGAAGATGGGTAATGAACCTTTTTCAATATGTTATGGCCCCCTAAAGTACTGAGTCATCAAATAAGCGGCAGTCTTGAATATAATCCATATTCCGGGAATAGAGTATAGTAATTGAAATAAATGAATACACGATACGCTGCATTTGGATAAGCGTACAGTAGAAGAGATAGTATGTCACAGAAATTAATAGCTCCCAGGTGTTTCATGATTGGACCCAGATAAGCTGCTTTTTAAAGGACTGTTTCATCATGTGTCTACAATATATTGCAGCACAGCTAAAACCTGCTTACATCTAGGCCTAGAGTCTACAGGTGCCATCTATATATAATCATAATGAAAAGAAACAGCGTCAAAAGTGAGTCCAGGTTGCCTCCAGAATGACTCCCCTCTTTAGAGTAGCCCAGGCTGCATAAGAGAGCCTACGTGACTCTCTTGCTGACCTAAAGGAGTCACCTAGGGGAGTCACATAGCTCACTAGCTCACCTAAGGGAGTCAAGTATAAGGACCGAGGCTCCCCTAGAGGGGGAGTAATTCTCGAGGAAACCTGGACTCCCTTTTGACGCTGTTTCTTTTCTCTGTGATGTGTATGGTTGCTGATGGGGATTCTTTATGTAGCAAACCAGCTCACCATTCCCTCTCATCCCAATAAAGCCCCAGCATCCCATATAGTGAACCATTCGCATCCTATCACCAAGAGCCTGAATCTGCCTGGCGCCAGCCAGAAGTAGTAATCTGCAAAATACATTGGTGAGAGATAAGCTGTACAGGTGCTATCACCTCCTTAGTAGCATGGACACCTTCTATATCCCATAGACACCTCGTTATCAACGCCTATATCCAGCACACATCTCCTGTATAGCACTCTCTGCTACTTCACTCACCGACCTAGACGCCTTCATAACCCCCACTCCTCCAATTCCATCCCATGCAGTAGACATTGCTTTCTTGAGGCAGAATAATGGTGATTGCTTGCATGGGATGGCGACCTATACAATATTATCAAATGCATAATTATATATGTAACTGCCACATAATCAGAATGGCAACCTACACATTGTAGACAAATGAACACAAATGCATTTGGGTAAATCTACCATGCTTGGCCAAGATATAGTGAGCTTCTGGGGCGAGCAACTGGTTCATTGCTGTACTAGCACTAACATATACAAGATCTATAGTGCCCTGGATGGTGTCTTCTATCTGCAAAGTCTCCCTACAATCTACAGGTAAAACAAACTTTTATTTTGGCTCTCGAGGCATGCGAGACTTGGTGAGAAGTGGGTTGGTTCCCGTCAACACCGCTAGGTGGGCTGCAGGATGGCTGAAGCTGGTTCCTGTGGTACCCTGCAGCTGCTGGTACCCCAGTGCTACAGGGTACCAGCAGAGGAAGAGGCCGTCCACCAAGTCCTGCCTCATACAGAATGCTGCATGAGATTTGGAATTTAAGCTATTTAAACTATAACTCCAAAATACACGCAATTTAAAAATGAGGGTTTCACCATGTCACCTCTCAATTATAAGAAGGTGTGACTGATATGAGAACCGCGGTTTAAGCCTAATTGACATTTATAAGCGCCCGTCTCTTATTTCCTATATTGATGGTGCATTTGAGGTTCGGTCAGTATTGCAAACCCAGTATCACTAACTTCTCTGAAAAAAATCACCCTTTCCGTGGAGAGTGTGGACATAGCCTACCCTGGTCTCAGATCTGCCTGGCGTGGTGGTGCTATGTCAATATTGGGGTGCTGGGGGAGGTGAGAGGGGTGCCGAGTGAGGGGTGGGATGAGGGGTGGGGTGAGGGGTGGCAGGTTGGCAGGTATAAAGGGGAGGGGTGGGAGGGTAGAAGGCAGGGTCTGTTTTTGTGTAATGATACGTGAGGGGTAGGAGCAGTAACTGGGTGCAGACGTGCTTGTACCCAGCCCCCAACCCCTCGGCCAGCTGCCTACGTGCACACCTATGCGGTCACAGTGCTATTATATACACAATGGCATTTTCTTTCACCAACGCTTAACTCTACATTCATGGGTCCAGGTAGAATTGTAAAATTATTTTCTAATTTTACGATATCTAACATCTGCCCTGTAGTTTATATACAAAACAGCATGGGAGACTGTACACAGATGGCACCGTATTACAACCTTAAAAGCCTGGCACCTTATTACAACCTTAAAAGCATGATTTGTTGCACTAAGCTGGGGCAATATGGCTACACAGTACGCTATATCAAACAAATTATACTTCCTATTCTATTGGAGTAGATAATACGCAGATAATACGCAGCCCTTGAGAACTTCCTCGGCTATAATATAAGCAGCAAGTGATTATATATGCACTGTAATGCATATCTGGGTTTGAAACGTAAGCCCCAATTCAGACTCAAAGGCATTTTACTTCTCTGAACCTTTGATTTCAAATTAATATCCCAGAAATCTTCTAATTCTGTTTGGGTCAGCTGATACGACACCATATATCATGTAATTACTAAAGACAAATGCAACTTGCATAAATGCTGGATATGAGCTGAACATTATTCATTATCATTTTACCTGGTCTTTGGATATTTGATATAGGTTAATAATGCAATATAGCATCTGAGCATTGCATCTGGAAAAAATATTCTAATGGTGAACAGTGATGAAAATATATGTTCTTCTCAGGGTGTTTTGGACTTCCATCCCTAAATAACTGATGGCATTCCTGGTTATGTGTACAAGTAAATATACAGGCAGTGTCAAGATCTCTCTTTACCCAAAGGCAAGATGCCGAGTGATTTAGCGAGGCAAAGCCAATGTAAATCCCACAGTGACATTACCTCCACGAGGGCTGGCTTCTGCATTCAGATCCCATGTTCACTTTTTATCATATCCCCAGAGGACGCAAGCTGGAATAGTTGGAGAGTCTTGCAATTAAAATGGAAAAAGTTTAGATGGCATGAGATATAGACCGTGCTAACCACATATTTCCTTGAGATACATAATTCTAGTCCAGAGATGGAGTGCACACATTTGCTCATATAGTTGCTCATATCTATGCCTCAACCTGCCTAATTCTCTAAATTTGAATTTCTCGTAATCAAAATGGGTTTCAGAATAAATCACATCTGCGGTCTTGGAATTTAAAATATTCAGAGAGGCTGCTCTATGTGGGGATCTAGCAGGAATAGAAATTAGTTTCTGCTTTGGTCCTGTTCTCATCTCCTCCACGGGAGATATCAGCTTGGACAGAGGCATATCTGGAAGGCATGAATATGCATGGAGAGTGTGAATTCCCGTGCCCTAGTGTACCTTAGTTTACCTCGGCGCCACGCGGGGCGCCACCTGACCTTCGCACCTGCCGCCAGGTGGCACTACCTGCTGATCACATGACCAGGGCCTGAGGCACGTGACCTCATCATTAGTACCCATAGGAGGCACCAGGGGGCTCCCTGCAGGGGGCGGCAGATAAGGGACGTGTCTGTACAGAAGGGAGGTGGGAGGTGAGAGGTCTCAGGTCTAGATAAGGCACAGATATCTGCAACCTGCTCCTCTTATAGGTCTCATATAGGGGTGGCAGGATGTCAGGGGCGGAACCAGGAATTTGTGAGAGAGGGTTTGATATAGGCAAGGGACTGAGGGTATTGAAACAAGTTACGGGTACATTAAAATTTACGGAATCCCTCCCCTGGATCCGCCTCTGGAGGCGGTGGTGTGTGGAAGGTGGGGAGGGGAGAGAGGGGGAGGGAGGGAGGGACCACGGAAAGGACCAAAAAATGCAGCTCTGAAACAATCTTAGAGTTACTTAACTCATGAGTTAGACTAAGGTTCCTAGCATAAAGAATATCAGTGAAGACACAGAGAAAAGTACATGCATAATGGGAAGGGAGATGGAACAGCTTGGATATTGGAATAGGAAAGAGGAGAAGACTTTATAGATGGACGGCCGAATACATACTAAGAACTTATCATTAACCTTGGCCTGTCTGGTGTATATTATGTTAAAACGTTAATCGTGATAGCAGCACTCGGTGACCCGCCCTGTAACTGCTGATACGGGAAATCATAAAATGCCTGAGGCTAATGCGGCTCAACCATCGACATGATGTTTTGGCATGAACGTGAGCCAGAATTACTCCCCTTAAAATTTCCTTAGTCTGGGAAAGTTGATTTAGAATAGCGTGGGCCAGCAGTTTGTATATTCTGGGAACAGCCTGTACGTAATATCAACCAAAGAGACGGGATAGCCATGAGTTCAACATTGAATCAATATTGGCAATTATGGGGAAGACTTGAATTCCCCGGGTAATGGCTCAGGACGAGCGCGGCAAATCATGGTAGCGCCCCCTACGGGACGCTGATAAACTAACATACCACCGTTACCAGCGAATATCGTCCATTTCGCCATCTTAAAAATTAATGATAACACGTGTATTTTTGTCGTCACTAAGTTTCCACATTATTCTTCGTTTTTCGGCTTCATCATGCCTCCTAAGAAGCCCAGTAAGAGCAAGTGGACAACCGCTGAGCTATCAGATAAAGTCATCGACATTACTGGTCGTATAGACACGATTGAGTCCACCGTTTCGGATTTCAAGTCGACTGCGGAGACCATCCTTGGTAGGATTGATGCCGCGTTCCCCCGCCCGCCCACAGCCGCCACGGCCGTGGCCACGCCTGTTACTACGGCTGTCGCCTCTACAATCACGGCTGGCGGAGGTAAGACTGTCACCCGCTCTGCTGCTAGGGTAACTTCACCATATGTACGGCCTACCCCGGCGGTTTCTACCTCCGTGGTTACCGTGACGACCCCGTCGGTGGTCACCACCCCCACCTCGGGCCCTGCTGTCACTACACCTGCTCCGCACGTGCCTGCTGTCAACGCCTACAGCGTCATTGCTCCCCCGGCTGTCATCCCGCCTCCGGCCCCGGCCACCGCCACGCTGGGCGCTTACGCCGCCCCGGCTGTCAACACGGCGCTGGCCCCGGCGGCTACTTCGCTCCAGTCCCAGCCTGCCCCGGTCTATTACCCGGGCTACACTGCCGCCACTCCGGCCGCTCCGGCTTCGACCCAGCATACATCGCTACCTGCCCAGCTGTATCAACAACACCTACAGCCGTCAGTGCAGCAGGTACTCCAGTCCATCCCTGCCATACAGGTACCTGTTGACCAACGACCGCTGTCAATGCCCATCAACCCGGACCCGGCCGTCAACATGAGGGTCCAGGCCTTGTTGGACACGGCACAGCATATCACAGGTGTTAAGGGTAAGCCGACTCACCCACACGACTACATCACGAGGGGCCCTACCCGCACTAAGACGGGCCTGGCCTCTTTAGATTTAGCAGAATATCTTTTCGGCCTTAAGAAACTAGCCGTAGATGATAAAACCCCCTTGTCTGATAAACCAAAGATCATGGACCATTTCAATCAGGTCTTGTACGACGCTAAAGACTTTGAGTGGGCCCAGGTGAGGGAGTGGTCCGAGGAGGTCCTTTCAGGTGTGGCCGAGGGGACTATTCGCTGGTCGGATCCCCTCGACCCCACCTGGACCGACCCCTCTATAGCTGCCTCCAGGTCAGAGTTATCCCGGTTCCGTCCAGGTAGGCTCTACCCTACCCCTGCTGCTGTCAACATTGCTGCCGAGCACACCAGGGTTCAGGCCCTTGTCAGAGCAGCTCGCCAGGTAGCCCCTTACAACATGCCTGCTGCTGCTGCAGGCTCGGCTACCTATACTGCCACTAATGCCGTCCAGGCCCGATCCAATACTGCTGCTGGTACTAGGCAAAAGAAGAAGCCTGTATCCTCTGTTGGCCGCAGTGATGTTGTGTGCGAGGCATACAACACCCCCACTGGCTGCACCCTGGAGGATGGTCATTGGGCGGGCCCCACGCAGCAGGGCCACCACTGCAGCTGGTGCCGCTCCACGCTTCACATAATACATACACACTCCTTGACGTCTTGCAACATCAAAGGTAATTATAAGGGCCCGGCATCCTTTCGTGCCTAGGCCAGTCCATACTGCTGGCCTGCCCTCCCTACCTGTACATGATGACGTCATTGCTCGCCCCACGATACCTGCTACCATGCCAACTTCTAACACTGGGTGTGATAGTTCACCACACTACACTGGTGCACTCCCAGCTGTTTTCTACACCAACAGCCACTGGACTAAATCCCTGCCTGTTGTTGTTACTACTACTACCACAACAGCCCCTACAAGCTGCTGCGGTTCTACAGCGCCTAGCTGTTATACTACAGGCCTACCACCTGTTCCTCCTACTACCCACACAGCCCACCTACCAGAGGCTGCCGTCACCACTTCATCGGAGACGCTCGACATGGGTAATAAGGTTTACACCGAATCAGACTACGATCCTGTTCTCTCGGACTCTCCTCCAGTGGGGCCTACCCCATCAGAATATGCTCCTATCAAGGCATCATTCTGGCCTGTGCTGGATGAGTCCCAGTGGACACAGTTTCCAGTGTACGCCCAATTATATACGGCGGTGAGGCGTACATGCCTTCCTAACCATCTCAGTGCCCGCCTTACTGTACCCACGGGGTTGCACCTGGATAAATGGGATACACTGCTGTCTAACTACCACGACACTGAACTAGTGGATTTCTTACGTTATGGCTGGCCTGTGGGGTATACCGGTAACACCAAACCACCTCACATTAATAAAAACCATGATAGCGCTACACGCTATGCAGACCAGGTCCGGGCATATATCGCCAAGGAGCTCAGCCTGGGCGGCCTTCTTGGTCCTTTCTCCGCACCTCCCTTTACCCCATGGACCAACACGGCCCCACTAATGACCACACCAAAAAGAGACTCTAAAGAGAGAAGGATTGTGCTTGACCTCTCTTTCCCGGACGGCGCTGGCGTCAACGGTGGGATAACTAAGCACTGCCTGGAGGGTAAGCTTCGCCCCTACACGCTCCCCTCGGTGGAGGACCTCGCCACTAAAATGCGCCTCCTGGGCCCCGGCTGCTACCTATGGAAGGGCGACCTCTCCAGGGCATACCACCAGTGGCGGACGGACCCTGGAGACCTCCCCCTCCTGGGTATGACATTTGAAGGTCTGCATTATATCGACCTCTGCCCTTCATTCGGAGCGCGGCTCTCCTCATCAGCCTGCCAGAGAACTACTAATGCCGTCGTCTACTTGCTGACCAGTGCTGGACACTGGTCACTGTCGTACTTGGACGACTTCTGTGGCGCGGCCTCAACCCTGGAGCAAGCCACACTAGACTACCAAGCATTCCTCGACGTATGCTCGGAACTCGGCCTTCAGCTCTCACCCCATAAATGCCAACCCCCTACACAAAGGTTGGAATGGCTCGGCTTCAATTTCGACACAGTAGCTATGTCCATTACGGTACCTGAAAAGAAATTAGGTGAGATTGAGAAGGAATGCTACACATGGTTGAGTACGAAGTTTGCGACCATAAAAGACATACAGTCCCTAGTGGGGAAGATTGTGCACGTTTCCAAGTGCATCCCTCCTGCTAGGAAGTTTATATGTCGTATATTACAGACTCTCCGCCATGCATCACCTGTAGGCTTGGTGTACATCACAAAGCCCTTCAGGATGGACGTCACCTGGTTCTACCAGTATGCACGCCGATCGAACGGGGTCCACTTGCTACAACCCCCCTCATATGATCAAGTGATCGAATGTGACTCGACACTGATCGGTGGAGGAGGGAATAGCTACACCAGGTACTATACACACACGTACACCCCATCTGAAGTACAACAGTACCCCCTCATCGTTCACCTCGAGGCACTTAACCTCGTGACGGCCTACCGTACACTCACCCCGGAGGATACACCGGGCACTAGAATCCTCATATATACGGACAACATGGCATCAAGCCAGGCCCTCCAAACAGGTCGGGCTACTGACCCCATTCTGGCCATGTGCTCCAGGCAACTATGGCTGGAGGCAGCATATAGGGACCAAATAATTGTCATCAAACACAAAAAGGGCGAGGACCTCCCCCTTGCCGACGCCCTCAGTCGCCAGCATGTCGAATCTAAAAAGAGATATGCAGCGACAGAGGTCGCACGTAGGGGCCTACTCAAAGTCGCACCATGCCTCCCCATACCAATGTTTGACCCTATTTGAATTATTTCAGATACACCCTTGGGTCTACAAACCATCACTACGTTCAATGCATCTATCACTGATGCAACTAAGACTAACAACATTAGGCAAGCAGTCTACTACCTGACGTTTGCAACTTACTACCGAGTTGATTGCCTTCTCCCCTCTATCCCGGACGCAGCTATGTACCACCAATTTCTGGCCAATTCTCTCGCTGCCCCGGGATCTAGGAAGAACTACATTTCTGGTGCTAGAAAGTGGATCTGTGCTAGGGGTGGGGATGATTCTGCTTTCTCCTCCCATGAAGCCATATCAGTATACAAAGGTGGCCTTCTACTCAGACCACACGTAGCCACTCCAGCACCGGGCCTCACCCCACATGACCTCATCCTGGTTTGTCATTATCTTGATAACATTCCTTTGTCATTACCAGTGAAGGCTGCACTGTGTGTAGGTTATTTTTCATTTGTTAGAGCATCTAACCTACTGACACCAACTGTAACATTATGGTCGGGACCTCACACCTTTAGTAGGCGTGACATTGTGTCACATCATACTGGTCTCACTGTTATAATAAGATCCTCTAAGACGATCACCACTAACTCACCGCCAGCGGTACTCTCACTACCACGGATCCCTGGGTCCCCTGTCTGCCCAGCCACTGCATGGGACAAGTACACACTAGTCATGCCCGGTTCACCTGACTCACCTGCATTCACACTGTTAACCGGTACCCCTCTAACACCTACTGTGTTCAACAAGATCATTAGAGACTGTCTAGTGGCAGTCGGTTGCCCATACGGTAATAAGTTCTCAGGTCACTCCCTCAGGAGGGGTGGTAGTACGGCAGCCCTACAAGCCGGTGCTGATAGACTGGACATTGCAACTCATGGGACATGGACCTCCACTGTTGGAATGCGACCCTATGTACCATCTCCACAGTCCTCACGAGTGGCTAGCAAGCTGGCCACACTATTTGCCTCATAGACTGTATAATCCTACATGGATCACATTACTTCCATTATATGTTCTTCGTTGCCATGACTACATGTTTCCATGGTTACCGTATACATACTACTACTACTACCGGGTTACTACTCTACTATGATCTCATGTCTCCATGGTTACCAACCATGTAACTTCTAGTAACCATGGATACCCACAAACACTACCGGTATCTATATTACTTAATAAGGGTTTATTTACTAGGCCAATTGTTCATGGCCTTTATTTTACATTATTTACAATTACTATATTTATCCTGTTGTATCGATATATTACCTCAACCACAGGATTAAACACCATTGTATTTGACTCGACTCGTTCTGTTGTCATTATGGGGAAGACTTGAATTCCCCGGGTAATGGCTCAGGACGAGCGCGGCAAATCATGGTAGCGCCCCCTACGGGACGCTGATAAACTAACATATCACCGTTACCAGCGAATATCGTCCATTTCGCCATCTTAAAAATTAATGATAACACGTGTATTTTTGTACCCACCCTCCTCACCCTATAATACCGGTACTAAACACTGTATAATCATAGACTGTATAATCCTACATGGATCACATTACTTCCATTATATGTTCTTCGTTGCCATGACTACATGTTTCCATGGTTACCGTATATATACTACTACTACTACCGGGTTACTACTCTACTATGATCTCATGTCTCCATGGTTACCAACCATGTAACTTCTAGTAACCATGGATACCCACAAACACTACCGGTATCTATATTACTTAATAAGGGTTTATTTACTAGGCCAATTGTTCATGGCCTTTATTTTACATTATTTACAATTACTATATTTATCCTGTTGTATCGATATATTACCTCAACCACAGGATTAAACACCATTGTATTTGACTCGACTCGTTCTGTTGTCATTATTATATCGGCTCTTGTCTATTACCCTGATTAAATGGACAAAAAGTGTATGGAAGACCCTGGAAACCACTGTTGCCGTATAGCACAAGGCTTAACAAGTTATCTGTGCTCATATCACGACCAATGTCCGTTCCATGGGTGTCGAACTGCAAGTGCGATGTTGAAATAAGCGCTTATCGATTGCAAGACCTTTGTGAGGAAAGAAAACCAGCTGAGAGTGGACTTTGGTCATGTCCAAGGGCAGAGAGACGTCCTCATCAGGGTCCAATTATTTTGCGCCAACTGTTGCCCTCCTCCCTCCCTCCCACCCATCCACCCACCATGGCCACACAATGCGTTTCTCCTACAGTACACCCCTGCGTTCCCACAATGTTATGTGTACATGTATGGCCCCCAGTTTACCACCTGGACCCCACAACTTACTGATCCCCCTAGTGACAGCACGCCCATTAACCTTGTACAATATACCAGTCTCTATTACCCACTTCACCCTGTAAGGGTCGCATCATGAGTTAATGCAGTATGCCCCATCATCATGATGCATGGAAGCAGACCTGCAGTTATGACGGTTATAAGATTATTTTGCCAAAATAAAATGTTCCCAACAACAACTTGTCAGTGATGCACGAAAGCACTATAACGACAAAGAGCATAGTACATTAAATCACTTTGCTGTACTTAAAGGGTTATAAAGCTAAAATGTAAAGCCGCCATGGCACCCCCTGCCCCCATGATGCCCCCTCCTCCACATATACCTCTGACAATTACCTACCTACTTACACAGCTAACCACCTAAACCAACCATCAACATGCCTCTGACTACTGTTGCATCTAGCACCCATTAACTAACCATGGTAGTGACAACTCCCTTGTTAACAGATATGTAGGGGGAGACGGCAGTTCTGGGCGAGGGTAGGACACTTACCCTTTACAGGTCGCATATTGTTTAGCACGACATGGCATTTGTCATTGTGATGTATGAGTGCAGCCCTGGCGAGTGACTCAATATGACAAGGCTTATGTAATTGTACAGTAAAACCTTCAGCGCATATAATAGTAGAATCTTCAGTGGCATATAATAGTAGAACCTTCAGTGGCATACATAACATGTAGACCAACCTCTCCCCTCTGGTGGTCCATTATCACCTACAGCAGAGAGGCATGCATATACATGTGCCTAACCCATCCCCAACCTGTCCATACCCTCAGCCATATCAGTCTGTGCAGATAGTACAGCTGACAGGGTGTTTTGCCACCCTCCTCACACCTTCACTCTACCACTACCTGCAACAAAACATATAGGCCTTTATCTGCATGGTGAGGGAGACAGACAGGATAAACAGGAAATTCTGAATATTAAAAAGAGAGAAGGGGGTATGTAGCTTTTATTGGAGAGTGAGGGCAGGAATTTGCTTTGGTTGCATGGTGACGGCAGGTTGGGCTATTTGGCTAGAGAGGGATGAGGAAATATACATTTGGTTTGAGGATAGATGTATGCTTATACATGTACACTATAGGCTAAGGGGTTATGGGGGCCTTTGGTTTGGGGATCCGATGAGGGACGGATAATGTCAGAGTTTGGAGGTAGAAAGGAAGCTATAACTCTGGTTTACAAGACAAGAGTGGAAGATAACAATGTTGGCTGCAGAATGGTGGCAATATTTACCTTTCGTGGTATTGGGATTATGAGCTATCATGATTGTAGATTATGGACAAATCTTGGAACTGTCCAAAGCTAGTACATGTACATGCCTTTTCTGTAGAATATACAGCTGTTGTTGGGGAAAGAAGGGAGGGGGTCCGAGCTATACACCTTTTCGATTTATGCACAGCACTGCAAGAGGGATAGGCTGCAAAGACGATGTGGCCGATAAGACTGATGTGGTGTGTCAAGTAGAGGAATGATAGTAGCATGTTCATGTTACTACACCAAAGGCACATAGGATGTAAGCATATCCGTCTGACACCGCAGGGGGTTCTAGGACAAGTACCCCCTTAGGACCTTTACCCCCTGGGACATCTACCCCTCCATATGATGTGACTCAATAATATGGGCATGTGGAGGGGGTAGATGTCCCCAGTGGTAGAAGTCCTAGAGGGTAAAAGTCCAAGGGGGTAGATCTCCAAAGGGGTGGAAGAATTCCTAGGGGCTGGATGTCCTAGGGAACGACCCATGAGGGTGGATGTCCCAGGGGGTAAAAGTCCTAAGAGGGTAAAAGATCAGGGGGTAGATGTCCAAGGGGGTAAATGTCCTAGGGGGTTACTGGTACATGTCCAAGGGGGTACATGACAGGGGGTAGATGTCCGGGGGTAGATGTCCTGGAGGTGATTGCCCTGATACCCCCCAGGTTGGTTTATGAATCTCTGACGGTATTAGTAATCCTTGGTCACCTCTCATTAGATGGTCTGACTGTATATACAACACATCTCAACCAGTCCAGCATCCTGTCACAGTAAAGCCTGTGCTGTGGATGATCTTTCCTATAGCGTGTAATTCTGTGGTACTGACATTTTTAAAGCACAATGTATCAAGATAAAGTGACTTCCCAAGGACCAAGGTCCGCTTGCATTGGGATTGGCACATATAGATATAGAGAATTAACTGTCAAACATTGTAAGTTAAATGGCAGTACATAATATCCTCATGTTATATGTGGGGTGTCACTCAGAACATGGATAAGCCTCGAAAACGGCAACTGCTTTCTTGGGAGGTCATCTTTTCTTGCTGCTTTGGTCTATATCGATATGTAGCCCCGCAAATGACAATGCCACAGAATATGCATGCCACCTCATTAGCAGGCCCTTTGGAGCTCCATTCAATGCATGAATATTTGTATTCAAGTAAAATAGATATATGCTTAAACCATATCTAATTTGATTAAATGCCACCTGGTATGACCGTTCAATGATATTTACCTGGTGGCATTACTCAAATCAAAGCCCCTTTAAGTTCCTGCAAGGCATCTTAAATTTGCTAAAATGCAAACACTCATGCAGTGATTGTTGATATTATAATGCAATGGTCTGTTAAGCCAAAAGCATACTGAGGGTTTTGTTGCGGGCTTTTGTTGACACTGGGGAGATACTCACTGGCGCTTCATTAGTAGATCATGAGGATAAATGAACATGAAGACTTGAGTCATCTGTCGTTCAGGGTTAAAGTTTTTAGTGACCCGTATAATGACAGCCGTGTTCTAGTAGGTGGCATCCCCTACATGTATGTGATGTGACCGGGTACATGGAGACATTTTTAACAGGCTCTGTGGTATGTTTATCATCTATGTCAGTGTTAGCGACACTGTTTGCTTTGGCCACAGTTCTGAGTAGCTGAGTCGGTAGTTTTACTACATATAGCCAACAACAACAGTCCAAATTTTTATAGTCAGGACACCTAACGTAGTAGATGTTTTCAGACTGTCTGTCTGTTTCATGAATGAAACTATAACATAGTGCATGGTTTGAAGCGATGGCCTAAGACATCTTTCACCATGATTGTGAGTTGAAAATTGGGATTTACCCCATGTTATCAGAAATAAATGTATAGTTCTGTATCAGCTGCCTATATATATACACACATGTTGCAGGATCGACCAATTGATGTTTGTATCAACTCAATTTAAAATGCCGTAGACACATAAAATTAGAGGCATGTCTTCTAATTGTGGCACCACAGGCTAACATCGTTGCCTAGGTAAATCGAGCAACTTTCAAGGTGTCTTTGAGTGCCACAGTTAATCTTCACATGATCAAGGCCGGGATCAAGGCCCTTTCCTAATCTATGCAACATCACACAATATGCCTAACAGGTCTGTAAGGTGGACAGTCGGCCTTTAAATATAGATAGTGTATTAGAAATCATGGGGCCCAGGTATTTGGCATGGACTATTCAGACCCATGTGCCTGGTTGGATCATTGATGCCCCACGTCTGTTTAAAGATCTGACTTGTTGTAGGGACGGGTCAGTGGCTCCAGACTCTGGCAGCCGCCAACATCTCACACGGCAGGAATCCCGTTATTCACATCCCACCCGTCTCTCATAACAGCAGCAGCATCACCTGTGTGCCAGAACGGACTGGGCTGAAAGACCACAGCCAAATGTCAGAACCCGTCAGCATGGGAAAATGGCGGACAAAATGGCGGCCCCACGCCGGTCACGTGACCTAAGACCAACATCATGTGACTGCAGCACGTGACCTACTCACAGACCTGACCTACTTCAGGGCTGTGCTCAAGCCGAGCGGAAGACGCTGTGACCTTCGACCTTAACTCACATTTAGAATACCTGCAGTTACCTCCCACACCTTCTTCAGGTTCAGATACCCAGGTACTCAGGTCACTGCCTTAAAACCCTAAGTTGGGGATTTGCCTTTGGCAGTAGTGGCCTTTGGTCTAGGCCTTAATGGTGCATTTTTCTTATTTTTCTTTTCAAATCGGCTGGTGCTGATTCCATTTTTCAAAATGTTCATAGTGTTAAAGGATGTTTTGATTTGAAGGCCAGATATTTTAGCATTCATTTATAAATGTGTCAACCTTACTGTCCATCATGGGTTGATGATTCATGACATAGTGTGGTATCTTTGATTAGGTCATAATAATAAACAATTGACTGTCGTCGTCTGTAGTAGTCTATCATGTGTAGACAGCTGTTTCCTGTAACTCCCCGTCCTGTCCAGGAGAGTTCCACGGTCCTGTAACTGAGGTAAACTCCCCTCTCCAGTGGGGCAGACTCAATCACGTGGAAGTCTTCTGTGGAGGAGGGAATCAAAGACGGGAAGTTTGCCTGGGGTGGCACCCCCCAGCAAAGAGCTATAAATAACCCTATCACCGCCACTGGGGACTGCTGGGTAGGCAGCTATAGGGGAATAGCAGACATATGTTCGGGCTCAGGGATGACATGCCTTTCATACAAGTAGAGTTTGCTATTATTAGCCAAAACTACTTAACCGAAACTACATTTGTATCAGCATATTCTAGCCTCATCTAAGCACATTATGTGCCCGATTATGTGTACAAAGAACATATAGTGTTGAACACAGACATCTTAGTTATGGCAAGTAGGGATATGGAACCTCTCAATCAAGTGCTCTTATATTTCTAGATATTCTATAGTGACCCTGACTAGGATTGTAGGTATTATTTATACTGAAAATAATGCCTGTATTTCCAATCATGGTAATTACGTTGATCTCCTCAGGAATTTTGGCTGGCTAATGAACTGGCTCAATTCCCATTATGTAACAAGGCACGACAGGAAGGGAAATAGATGTTTATACAGTTGGTATCTTTTCTAGTCAGCACAGACAAGCAGGGTGCTGTTTCTCCACAAAATACGGATGTCCGCAATTTGCAGAATTTGCCTAAACTGTTTCTGCTTATCAAACTTCATACCATGAAGATGTCCGTATGTGTATGTATAAGTATTTATCATTTTTATTTTGTCCACAAAATACGGAATCTTTTTTCCGCAATTTGCGGACGTCCATGGATATACTTTGTGGAGAAACAGCACCCAGGGAGATAAGATGGCGGCTGTATGGAGTGACCTGCTACAGCACTGTACCCCTTTACCTGTTGGCATGGTAACCTGCAGGTAGGACTGGTGCCAGTGGGGGATGCTTGTCTATCTGTGTTATCACCTACTAGATATACATATCACACACCCTAAAAAGAGAAGAAAAAATGAGACATGGGATAAAGTATGTAATATGAAAACATGAGTCTGAATATCTATTACTATCTCATCTGAGACTTAATATCTACATATAGACACCATCTGACATAGATATAAACAGCACGGGGTGCGCCCGGTCTACAGCTTAGTGCATGGGTAATGTAGTGGGAGGGAGCAGCACCTTGGGTACCAGTCAAGTCATGTCACTTTCTAGTTATCAAAAAACCCTTTTGAATTTCTCATAACTGATAAGCAAGAGATTGATAGAAAGTAGCTATTGCAGGGTAGAACCAGATATTTTATTTGTGAGTCACACATACAAAATGAACTTTTATTTCGTGTGAAAAATCTGAACCTCGTTTTTCGTGACCTGTGATAGATCTATCACTCAAATACTAGCTATTATATGCAGGTGTACTCAAAACATGGCATGATTTTTTATTGTTAAGATAGTTCAACAGGTTGCAGAGAACTGACCTTCCAAACATGGGATGGTAAGGACTTGTGGATATTAAGAATAGTTAGTAGCTCGCAAATGTGTGGAGAAACAGCATCAATTTTTAAATCATATTTCTGTATAATCAATCTAAATAATCATATTAGAAAATAAATTAATGCATGTGAATCATGAAATAAATCTCTGGATCTAGAAGGAATATTGGTACTCTGTTACTATTTCTTGCATCCTTGTGGAATGGGGAAAGATAAGAAAGTTCTTTATACATGGCAAAACATGCTATAAAAGATTATAGGGTGAAGTTTACACGAGGGTTTAGGTATATACGTGTTAGATAGACTACACCTGGACATGGTTCTTCCATATACCCACTGCCCCACCAGGTCTAGACGAGGTGTTATACACCGAGTCGCTGACCAGTGGGCAGTGGGTATGTGGGAGAAGCCTGTCCAGGTGTAGTCTATCTGATTTAACCCTCGGTTATGTCAGTGTATACGATATACCCAAGGTGCGATTCCTTTGTCTTTGCCCTGCACCGTGGGTTAAATGTAGTTAGCCAGAGGTATATATATACGTATACTGCAGTACTTAATTAGACATGTCCAGCCCCATTTGTGGCTTATAGGATTGGTCAAATTTGGGGGTGCAGCTTATAATTATGCAAGTTAGATTTGAATGGTCATTATGCAAGTTAGGCTTATACGCGAGAATTAACGCTATTTACTCTTCTTGTAACATCACCTACAATTCTGAATTGGGTCACTAACACCCCTTATCATCACGCACATTAACATATTTGTTATTTAAATCCCCATAACTACATCTAATTTGTGTTATCAAGATTCACTCACATTACTGGAGTGTGTTCCTAAAGTCTCCAATGATTACTTACATAGGGGAAGGATAATTATGATAATTGGACCAGCTCCTTGATTGTACCTCAATTTTGGCAACCTTCCCCTACTCACGTACGCACCAATATCCGGGGAGGGGGGTACTCAAAAATGTTGACATGGGTATGCGGCTGGGCCTCTGACAACCCCTTACCCTTGACTAGAAGGATTTCTAGTCAAAAGTGCATTGTTTATGGAAAGTTTGCGTAAATGTGCATCTTGTTTGGAGGAATATGATTCAAAAATGACACTTTTTGGATGGATTTTGGCTAGAGGGATTTGGTGAAAAGCCAGGGGGGGGGGGAGTGATCCCTGGCTAGAGGGATTTTGCTCAAAGACCACCCTTGCCAGCCTCACACCTGTGTATACCCATGGGACCAATATATACGAAGATAAGAAGATTGAGCGTGCTTGACTTTCAGGTGAGAGTGGTTTTACCGACAATGACGCTGACTTTTCTGAGTATATAGCTTATCATGCACTTAGATAAAGTACTGCCTTATAATCATTCGTTGGTCAATTCTGGCATCAGAAATGGATTCCTTGTTAAAAAGTTCGCTCAAGTCATGTGTCATACATGTATGTTATTCAATCTCAGGCCAGCAGGTGGGTGTGGGTGAGCAGGTGGGTGTGGGAGAGCAGGTGGATGTGGGTGTGCAGGTGGGTGTGGGTGGCAATTGCAGGCTGCGGGTATGTACTGCCTTCTGTCCCTGTCAAAAAGCGAGTCGGTCGAACCATAAACGGCAAAGATATGGGTGGCACAATTGCGCTTTGCACTCCTTTTATGCTGACGCTGTGGGACTCTCGTGCTGTCTCATTAAGTTCTTGCGGAGTGTGAGAACGGCTAGTGGCACCACCATATCTTTGATGTGTGGAAAGAGAACTAAAAAGCTAATTTAAATAAGGTTGATGGTATTTTACATTATCCAGAGGGTATTTCAAATAATGTAGAGGGTATTTTTAAATGAAAAGAGAGAAAAAGGATCCAGTATTTTTGAGTAATAAATCAACTTTATTCACCAGAGAAATGAGGTCGTTTTACAGCGAATTTTCCTTGCGTTATCATTTTGTCAAATCCTCTGCAACAATAATACACATACTTCTTTGCTTAGCATTTATTTATGATAGTTTGACATAAACATTTGACATTTGAAATGCCAAAGTTAATCTGCATTTATCTCGTTTCCGTTCATCATGGAATATTTATGAGTACATACAGAGGAAAATTAGACATAAACCATTCGGTGAATAATAGTTAATGATTGCAGCGGTCAGTAAAACTGTTGCTTGCTACAACCATTGTATGAATAGCTCACATACATGTACCATTTTAATGAGATAACAGTCTACTTGAGAAGAAATATGCGGCACAAATTTTACTTTAACTTTTGCTGATTGTGATTTCCCCCCATGAAAATTTAAGATAAAAAATAGTTACACTCAGGCATTTTGCTCTTGAAGACCTTGTAGCTTGGGTATGCTTTCCATCATGCTAGATTTAGACAGGCTTTTAAATACATCTATATTCTCCTTACTTCTTAAATCAGTGTTTAAGGAGTTCCAAGCTCGTGCACACACTACTTTCGGACTATACTCATACGATCTACATTTTGGTATATCATACCTTAACAAGGGGGCAGTAGACAGCCGGGTAGCTCTTTGTATAGGCTTTAAATACAAATGAGATTTGGATCGTTTATGTGCATACAGTCTGGCATGATAAATTCTTCTATTTTCCAATGTAGGAAGGTTTGTCTTAGCATGAACATATTCCGTAGGGGTTAATATATTTAATGATAAACATGTTTTTAGGCACTTGTTTTGCACACGCTGGAGTTGCTCTAACAAATCCACCTTGCTCCCAGTATACAAAATATCACAGTAGTCCATGACAGGAATGATATGAGACTTGTACACATGTAATAAAGCGGTCTCCTGCATGTAGTCCCTTATTTTGTACATTAAGATAGATTTGAACCTTACATTTTTTATCAAATTTCTGACATGTATATTGAAGTTAAGCTCTTCATCAAGAATTACACCTAAATACTTGTATGATATTACAGACTTTAGTTCTACCCCATTCATCATAATCTTGGGTTTATGCAGTTTATTTATCTTTTTCCTAGAGGCAAAAGTCATAACCTTAGTTTTGGACTCGTTAATAGTTAATTTATTAATTTTTGTCCAGCTTACAAACGAGGCTAGAGCGGTCTCTAATTCATTAGATAATACATTGTGGTTTTTACCAGTGACATATAACACAGAATCATCTGCATAAAGTACAGTCTTATGGTTATCATACATGGAAATACAGTCATTTATGTAAAGTAGGAAAAATAATGGGCCCAAAATTGAGCCCTGTGGAACGCCACACGTCAATGGGAGAATGGATGATTTAATGTTATTCGCTACCGTACATTGTTTTCTGTCTTTTAAATAATTTTCTACAAGTCTGTAATTTTTTTCTCTAACCCCATATTCCTCTAATTTTTTTAATAATATACTGTAATTTACGGAATCAAAAGCTTTTTTAATATCTATGAATGCTGCTAAACTTATATTACCTTTGTTTCTATTTTCTAAGATGTCGTCTACAAAATTTGAGATTGAGTCTAAAGTCGATTTGCCCTTCTGATACCCTCCCTGTTTTTCGGTTAAAATGTTATTTAATTCCATGTGATCTGACATTGAGGTGTGTATTAAACGTTCCAATATCTTTCCAGGGGCTGGTAAAACACTTATTGGCCTATAGTTAGAGACATTGGTCAAGTCCCCACCCTTGGGAAGAGGGGTGACTGTCGCAATTTTCCAACTATTTGGAAATATACTTTTCTCCGTACACAAGCGTATTATTTTAATAAACCTGGAGGGATTACTTAACACAGCGTCCCTGAAAATTGTAGTAGGCAGGTATGGAATGGCTGAAGACTTCGATGTATCCAGATCTTTTACACATTTAATTATTTCTTCATCAGTGAAAGACATTTCAGGCATGTCCGGTTGACAACGTTCACCCTTAAACTCAAATGGCTCAGTATGCTTTTCAGCTAAGGTAGGCCCTATATTTGCAAAGAATGTGTTGATAAATGAAGATGTATCGTCTCCGGCTATGGGATCCCCAATTTCATTTACTAAATTAATCTTTTTTGTCCCGGATTTTTTTGAAGGTATAATTTCTTTTATAATCGCCCAAAATTTTTTCGAATCCTTAATATTATTTTCAGAAAGCTCCCTATAATATTTCTTTTTGGCAGTGTCCAGCTCTTGATTTACGGTATTTCTTAAATCACGTGCTAAGTGCCATGTTATTACACTAGTAGAATTTCTTGCTTCTAATAAAAGGTTATTTTTATCAGTAGACCTTTCGATCAGATAGTTGGTCATCCAGGGATCTGCTTTGTCTTTAATTTTAAAGGTTTTTACCGGACATGAGACATCTAACATACGCTTCATCATGTTCTCGTATACATTCCAACATTCTTCAGGATCTTCACATGCATTAAAATACGTCCAGTCACAGTTTTCCAGACTAGCCAGGTATTCTTTCTTATCATACTTCCTGTAGGATCTACCTGTAAAAGTCCTAAATTTAGGCTTAGAAAATTCTTGTTTTTTTATAACGTGTACAGGCAAATGATCACTTAAGTGTACATTTAGTGGTCCGCTAGATGCAATCTCTAAACAATTTGTAAACACAAGGTCAATACAGGTATTAGTCCCTGAGGTTGTGGTGATCTCATGAATAAGCTGTCTACAGTTGAACTGGTCAAAACATTCATAAAGCATGTCTTTTTGATTATCATTTACAAGTACATTTACATTAAAGTCTCCTAGAATAAATAAATCATTTGTATCTAGGTTTGGTATTTGTAAAAATAGAGCTTTTATCGTATCACAGAAATTTACCAAAGATCCCCCAGGGGGTCTGTACACATTACATATAATAGCCTTCTTGCCGTTACCCTTAAACGATACGAGCCACTGGATTTCAATATCCGTGTTGGTTCTATTCAAATGGCTTAAGACGTCAGCCGAACTTGACACACTCTCGTCAACATGAGCGCTCAATCCTCCTCCTCTATACACACTGATTCTGTCAAGTCGATACATGTTATAGCGTGGGAAAGTATACAAGCCATCCTCATCGTCTTCATTTAGCCATGTCTCAGAAAATAAAATAATATCTATGTCCTTATTATTTAATTCTAAATTAATTCCTGTTCTTTTATTCCTAACACTCCTGGCGTTTAAGTGCACTAAAGAGAACCCCTTTTTGAAGTTGGGTAACTCACCCATTACATTTGGTGGTTTCTAGAGATGAAAATTTGAGGACAACAGCCTGAATATTTTTGAGAATGTAGGCTAAACCGATTTGAGTCAGACGATGAGCTTGCTCCGAGTGATAAAAATAATAATAAAAAAAGAATCCCATAACCCAAAAAATACCCCCCAACATAGGCTTTCGGCTCTGATGGCCACCCATGTGCATATGATACTCCAGAGGATCACAGTCTAAACCGGGTCCCCCTTTAAGACAACTTACGTACGGGGCTGGTTGGCTAAGAGCATTTCAGAAATAATAGAGATCACTTATTCCACAAAATATAATAAAACTAAAAATAATAATAATACCGGTAGGTATTCTAATCAGATGAGACACGAGACACTAGGTGAAAAATTATAGTCATTGGTTTCACAAAGTAGAATGAGTTCAGTAAGTACCGGTAGACATACAACACACTTTTCATGTTACTATATAAGACTAGGAATTAAACAAAATTTTACAGGAATTTAACCAACATATATTTGTCATTGGTTTCACAAAGTAGAATGAGTTCAGTAAGTACCGGTAGATACACAACACACTTTTCGTGTTACTATATAAGACTAGGAATTTAAACAAAAATTTTACAGGAATTTAACCAACATATATTTCTTATTGAAAGCTATTTCTCCCTTGGTTCAAAATATATTGTAGAGTCATACAATTTTTTTTTTTTTTTTTTTTTTTTTACATAGTCCATTGACCTAAAAATATTATTCTTACGTAAAGTTTTAGTGACATGAAACCTTGTTATAATTTATGTATGTCTAAACATTGACAAATTATTTAATCCTAATTAGTATCAAAAATATATGTATGTAAAAAGTTCATGTTTTGAGGCTTGCGTGTGGTTGTTTGAGCTTCACCCAGTGCCAGGGTCTGCCTGAGGCTGTTGTTCGTTTTCGTCTGGCTGCTCGGGAGCTGGTCTCAGTTCTGCTCTGATCTTTTCTAAAGACTTGCCGTGGAGGTTGGCTCCAGGTATGTTTCCATCTACACAGTGCGCTGCTTGCCCCAGGTGGTACCCGCAACCCCAGACGGGGTGCAGGCTGGCTTCATACAATCTCAGCTCTTCCGTTGTCATCAGGTAGTCCTTGAATTCAGGGATGGTGAATTTAACCATATTAATGTCATAAAGTGTCTTCTCAGCTACTTTCGCCCAGGCCTGATTATCCTTTACCTGCTTTGCGAGACTCATCATAGTATATGGGCATTCCTGTATCATGATTTCATCGTGAAGTTTTTTTGAACCACATTTGATTGCCCGGGTTGCCTGGAAGGCTTGCTCTACGCTGTTGTAGTCTGCTCCCTCGTATGTGATCTGCACTGGATATAGGTTGGACAGCCTGTGGTGACTAGACCTAAACATCAACCCGTCGTCCGTGTATACCTGCGTAGCCAACTCTAGATTCAGGTCTTCAAATGGTAAGTTGTTTAACCTGTAGTGTGGGAAGCTCTCTTTCTCTATGATCACCGCCCTCTGCCTCAGTCTCGCGTCGTATCCACATTCTTTGGCTAAGAAGAACACCGAGCGTAGATCTATAAACTCGCGCCTCTCTTTTTCATTTAACTCGTCCCCTACAGACACATTGGTCCACCTCACGTTGTGTTTCAGGAATTTCAGACCTTTCATCAGCTCGGATTTGACAGTTTTCTTGATAAATACCATCTTTATGGAGCGTATTCGAGTTTTTCCTTGTTGTCCGCCAGCATCATCGCGTCCTGCATGGGCGCCGCCATCTTGGTTCCGGTTGGGTCTTGCGTTGTTTCGCATCTGAACTTTTCCAATACGAGTAATGGATTCGACTTGTTCGATATTCCAGCCCACACGAGTATCATTAAATAATCCACTCATAATTGTGTGTAGGTTCTCTCCTTCGTTTTCTGGTACTCCATCAAGAATAACGACTTGCCTTTTGTAGTCATCGTCCATCTTCTCGAATCTCGTCTGATGTGCTGTCAACATGCGGGTCTGGGCGCTTGACACTTCCGATTGCTTTTTGAAGGCTTTTTGCGATTCTTCCAAAGTCTTAGTGACCTCCTGCATGGCACCCTCAGAGTCTGTCAATCTAGTCTGGATGTTATCGAATGTCTTGGCATTAGTGACAGCAGTCTCATTCAGGGTTTTGATGGTGTCAAGTATACCGACAGTGGCCTCTTCCTGCGTTGTCAGACGTTTTGCCAGTGCGTTGACGGCGGCTATGACCTCAGCGGGGCTCGCTCCAGGTGCAAGTAAGTCATCATCCTTAGTCACTCGTGGTGGTTGTCTCCTACCTCCTCCTCTTCCTACTCCAGCCATGTTGTGTTTGCTATACCTTTATGTGTATGTATGCCAAATTTCCAATCCCCTCAGTTAGTTTGACTTGAGTTTTTCGTCAAAATGTCGGGAGCCCGTTCACCTCACGATCCTACCTGGTTGCCGCCATCTTGCCAGTATGGCCTAAAACATGATTTCTCTCTTTCTGTTCCTGACTTTTAACCTTCAGGCCTATCCAGAGTTCATTTAGAGGGTAGCAATTTAACAGTAGTTAAGAGTTTACCGAAAAGAGAGAAATCAGTACTCAAAGATTGCAGGTCAATATGACATGGAAGGAAAGACAATTTATTTCTTTTCAAAGGAGACATGTGTCACTCGATCTTGCCTATCCATGTGTTTTCTCTCCAGATCTCTATCTTTCAAAGAAACTGAATGGAAACAGTTTCCCTGTGTGTAACGTATGTGCTGCCGCCTGGCGAGAGAGGAGGGAACTACGGACGATGGGCGATAATAAAAGGACAGTCTACACGTGACACTGAACGATCATGGTTGTGTTTCCATTCTGATCATTCCTTTAGTATCCTACACATCTTACATGGCTGTCAGAAGTGGTTTTCTCTACACAGGAGAGAAGGTTGAACCCACCTGGTATTGCTAAGTGATGAAATGATGTTTGTGCATACCAGGAGATGTGTGAAGGATTTGTCAAGACTGAGGAAACAGTGAGTAGACTTGATGCCCCAAAGACAAAGTGACCTGCCTTGAACTTTTGTGTAACCAATGTGCTGTCAAGAACAATACAAGTATTGAACCCAATCTGGATTGAAGGAGTCAATGTGCCATATGTCAAGTGTGTGAAGCCTATATAGTGTATTCTAGCTAGTCAAGTGTGTTGGTTCCCAGACCTGTTCTGGACAGCACTGTAGTCCTACTGATAGCTAGTGGTGAGCAATTCTGCAAGGAATAAGTATAAAGGCTCAAGTTAAGATGGCAGAAAGTTACTCCAACGGCAGTGCTCCCTCCATGAACTGGGAGGCTACCGACCTGTCCAGGGAGTGGCAACGGTTCAAGCAACACTGTACATTCCATTTTGGGGGTCCCCTTTCAAAGAAGTCGGAGAAAGAGAAGGTGAACTTTTTAATGACATTCATCGGGGATAAAGGTCGTGAGCTGTACAGTACCTTTACCTGGTTACCGGCCACTGGGGATGATCCAGCAGAAAATGAGAGTTTACAGGCAGTGTACAAGAAATATGAGGACTATGTTAAGCCATTCAGAGATGAGATCAGAGCAACTGCCAGGTTCCTGCGCAGGAAGCAGAAGGCAGATGAAAAGTTCGACGATTTTGTCACGGCGCTGCGTGTACTGGTAAAAGACTGCGGATATGATCCCACTCATGAGGACCGGATGCTGCGTGATGTGATTGTCATAGGAGTGCGTCAGGCATCTGTGAAAGAAAAGTGCTTTGACAAGGGGGAGGAGCTCACCCTTCGGATGGCCATCACATTTGGTCGTAGCAATGAGTCCTCAAGGGAGACTATGCAGGTGTTGGACTGGGAGGAGGACAGCGCTGTCCACGCAGTCAGGCACGACAAGCACGGTAAAAATAAAAAGAAGCAAGCACCACCTAGAGAGAAACCACCCAAGGGTAACCAGAAATCTGAGATGTGTGAAAAGTGTGGTTATGATGCGAGTCACAGCAACTGCCCAGCACGCAATGCTACTTGCAACTACTGTAGAGGCAAGGGGCATTTTGTATCGGTATGCACTAAGTCCAAGAGGACATTCAAGAAAAGTGTGCATGCCGTTGACGAGCGCTCAAATGAAGAGTCGAGCAGTGACGAGTCTGACGTCGGATTTGCCCATCTAGTGCACGCAGTGCAGCCAGTACGGGAAGAGCCACAAGGTGAATGGTGGGAGAAGTTGACGATTGGTGGTATCAAGGTACGGATGCAATTAGATACTGGCGCTTCAAAGTCCTTTATGTCTGCAAAGACATACAATAAGATACCAGAAAGACCTGCCATTCGACCCACTAAGCGTGTATATCTGTCATATACACAGCACCCGATTCCCCTACTCGGATCTGCGGTGTTCCGGGTGTGGTGGAAATCTCAGGAGATTGAGGTCAAGTTCTACATCACTGAACAGGACCAGAGTACCCTCTTGTCTGGAGCGGCATGTACCGAGTTGGGCCTCATCAAGCGCATACATGCAGTCGACAGAGGTATAGACAAATATCCAGAGCTGAGGAGTTTGACTGGAACTCTGCCAGGAGTGTACTCACTGAAGATTGATCCAACAGTGAGACCAGTTGTACATGGGAATCGTCGCCCATCCCACTCCATGCGCGAGAAGGTTGTGTCTAAGCTAAAAGAAATGGTGGCAGATGGTCACATTGCCAAGGTGAAAGAACCTACTGATTGGGTCAGCTCCATGGTTGTGGTGGAAAAGAAAGACAAAATTAGGATATGTTTAGATCCAAGGGACCTAAACAAGGCCATTCGACGGGAGCATTACCCAACACCGGCAGTAGAGGACATTGTGGCATCCATACCAGATGCAAAGGTGTTTACAGTTATTGATGCCAAGTCAGGTTTCCTACAGATCCAGATTGACTATGAATCAAGCCTATTGACGACCTTCAACACGCCAGTGGGAAGGTACCGCTGGCTAAGATTGCCCTTTGGGATAAAGTCGGCACCAGAGATCTATCAGCGGATAATGGATGCCATGTTAGAGGACATTCCAGGAGCATATGCAGTGATGGACGACATACTAGTGGCAGGGCGTGACGAGAGCCACCACGACAGTATCATGGCAAAGGTCGTCAGACGAGCAACTGAATGGAACCTGAAGTTAAACTTCGAGAAATGCCAAGTGAAGAAATCGAGTGTGAAGTATGTTGGCCACATACTTTCATCAGAGGGCCTCCAGATAGACCCTGACAAAGTCGAGGCAGTTCGAGATATGCCAAGACCCCAGACAAAGGAGGACGTACGTAGGTTTTTGGGATTCTTGCAGTACATCTCTAAGTTCATCCCTAACCTGAGTGACATTGATGCGCCCCTTCGAGAGCTCACAAAGAAGGATTCAGACTTTGTTTGGGAAGAGCCTGAACAGTGCAGCTTTGACAAGCTAAAAGACCTGTGTTGCAACGCACCAGTACTGGCTTACTATGATGTGCGGAAGCCAGTTAGGATTCAGTGTGACGCCTCTGGCTATGCTTTGGGAGGTGTTCTGTTGCAAGAGGATAGACCAGTGGCATACACTTCAAGAGCCCTCACAAGCACAGAGAAAGGATATGCACAGATTGAGAAAGAGACTCTTGCCATCGTCCACTCTTGTAAGAAGTTTCACCACTATGTGTTCGGCAAGGAGGTATTGGTGGAGTCCGATCACAAGCCGCTTCAGTCTATCTTCAAGAAACCCATACTAGCGGCGCCGATGAGACTCCAGACGATGATGCTGCGCCTCCAGCCCTACGATTTGAATGTTTGCTATGTTCCAGGGAAGGACATCCCAATGGGAGATGCCCTGGCCTTGGATCAGTCCAAAAGGTCACAAAAGCACTATCACGATGCTAAACACCCACGAGATCTACCACCACTTCAAGTGGGTGACCCAGTGAGAATGGCACCATTCCCAGGAACCAAGAGATGGGTACCAGCTACCATTGTCAGGCACCATGAGCAACCAAGATCCTATATAGTGGATCGTGAAGGGCATAAGTACAGGAGAAACAGGCGACATCTGCGGTTGGCAACACACAAAGCTAACAGTTTTGGCGCCTCGGATGAACTGACTAGGCCTAATGTAGCCCCTAGCCCTACAATGGATGTAATACCACAACAGCCGGTTGTCCCGATGCCATCTCTGCCAAGTCCTAAGCCGCTATAGCCCAAGAAAGCCACCCATCCAACTGTGGATAGCCCCATGGGTGTGCTTCCCATTCCTGCTGGCGGAGAGGGTTCTGTTCATAGTGAGGGTGCACAATATCGCACCAGTAGTGGCAGGTTGAGCAGACCCCCAAGGAGGCTTGACCTGTAATGTGTCTGTTTAAGAGTGACACAAACAAACCAACAAAAAAAAAAAAAAAAAAAAAAAACTGCCGTTGACATTTATAGTGTTTTATGTGCAAGTTCTGAGTGACTGATTTTATTTATTTGTATTTTATTGTGTTTCCTTTCAGGGTATTTTCAAAGCCTATTATATTGACTCAGTAGCTACTCCAGGAAATTATCTTGTTCCAGCTTTCATATGTTGCTGTAGTTATCCAGTGTTCCTTGTTGTTCAAAAAAAAAAAAAAAAAAAGTGTGAAGAAAGGGAGATGTAACGTATGTGCTGCCGCCTGGCGAGAGAGGAGGGAACTATGGACGATGGGCGATAATAAAAGGACAGTCTACACGTGACACTGAACGATCATGGTTGTGTTTCCATTCTGATCATTCCTTTAGTATCCTACACATCTTACACTGTGTAACAAAAACGTCTTAAATCTTGGTCTAGGCAACATATATTAGTCAGTTACCCTGAGTCAAAAATATGTGGTCCAGTGGATCAAAATGCCATAAACAAAGGGTTTTGACCAAATTGAGGTTCGAAAGGTGAGTCTCTGCCTTTCGAACGAATGTTTCTCTCAGTCCCATCCGCAGGATAGAGACTGGCCCAGGCTGAAGGAATATGTGCTACACCCCTTATTATCGCTCACTTTGCTGCGGTGTGTTGCTACCCACCACTTCTCACTGTCCCTACATAAAACATGTATTTTGTATATCAGCAGTCTCTGTGGGACTAGTGTCAGCTTACACCACCAGGGGGACCCACAGGGACACCTGGTGCAGTCCAGGTGTGGGATAGTATGTTGGGGAGAGCACTCAACTGGTACAGATTCAATCTTAGCAGTTATGCTAATTATGTGGATATCTATCTTATTCTGCATCTGTGGCAGTTTATATATTTTTCACAGCTGGAGTACATATATTTTATTTCAGCTAATATAATTGGTATTTACCGATGCATCCACCTATAGGCTGGTCGAAGGTCATGCATCTCATCTATTCACCGCTGCTTGCCATCCTGGGGATTTCTAGCAGAGACTATTTTTCCGTAAACAATCTCTTCTCACTATATCTGTCAATTACTTCCCTGCGTGATATCATATTGCATTGTCATTTTAAAGATGGGGGAAACAATAAAAACCAAAGCAGCAAATGGCGTTGCACAGTGGTTCGCGGCATATTGAGAGATATCAGAAGGAAAAACAAGATTTTCTGAAAGGGCGGGGCGATCTGGATCCCTTGAACCCTCTCGGCCCCTGGATCCACCATGCCACTATCAGGTAGTGTGTTTAGAAGGACCACCTGCACTCAGGTGTAAAGTGAGTAGTTCTGCTGCTGGTGTGGTTTCTGCTGACTACTCACAGCTTTTTATTCATGTCAAATGGTTTTTCAGCTCTGTGGTCTAAAGTTTACTCACTCAGCACGTCTGCATGCAGCTGCCCGGGAACCACTGCTATTTCAAAGATGACCTTTACTAGCCTCCCTCCAACACACCCCACATCATCTCCCCCTGCCCATACCCCTCAACCCAATGCCAATATATCTACATTCATGAGTTATGTAGGGGGTAGGTGATCACTACTCATACTCCTGAGACTACACCAGAGCTTGTCTAGCCAGAGGTTCTGGACATCTGGAGGATTTAAACATGATATGAAAAGTGAATTTGAAATTCCTAAAACTTGAGGTATATACATTGGTGCTTTCCAATGTAGCAAGACCTATTTATAGCAGCAATTCCAAAAGGACCAAAATTTAATCTCATTGCGGTGGATTCGGCAATCTTTTTATTGCAGTTTAGACCAATATTTCTTCCTCTGTATTTTTGTCACAGAAGATATAGTGACCAAAATAATATTTTGGTCACTATCATCTGTGACAAAAATATTGCAGCAGAAATACGTTACAGTTAGCTTAAACTCTCTACCAATTAGGTGATAAGTTTTTAATAGCTGAGCGTAGCCAGTGGGTTCTGGTATTGGGTAGGGGTGTGCTAAAGATTGGGAAGACGACACATAGGCAGAAGACACATGTGTTTGACGTTATACATAAGGTTTGGGAACACTAGAATTTAAGAAGCATTGTTTTCCCAGTCCCTTTCTTTGCAGGCATAATAGTGTATAGTGGACCCTATTGTTTCTACTAGGTATTATGTATATCAGATGTTGTTATATGAGGCACTTTGGTGCTGGTTTGTTACACCCTAGTACCCTGAGCACCCACCTCCCCCTGCTCACCCACCCTCACCCACCATCACCACTCCCAACCCCCGGGGCCCTGTGGCCATATGGATATAATACCAAACACACAAATCAGTAAGGGCCATAACCCATGAGCCGATTTGGTGGCATAATCGGCCGATACATGCACACAATTATCCTACACAGTACTGTATTGGGTCTGTTTTTTGAGGGTGTATTGGCCGATAATGCCTCCAAATCGGCTAATGGGTTATGGCCCTAACAGATACCAAACACATTTAGAGGCCCAGCAGTGCAAAGGCCACCACCAGGCCTGCAGCCTACTGAACATATTCTATATCATGTGCATGATCCCTGTGATGGGTCGAACCATATGTAGCCTTAAAATGCAAATGGTGCATAGTCTTGCCTGTGGATGGCCCCCTATACCATCCTGTGTGCAGAATAGTCATGTTCGTTTATACACCTCTTTCCTTCTTGGCGCACATTTTGAAAAGATTATTCTCATCTATGATTGGTGGCATTTCCATCACCGCTGTATAAGTGCATTCCACACCTATAACTGCAATAGCAGAAGGCCATATTAGCATACCACATTAGTCAAATGAGTGACGCCACAGGCAATGGCATACGTCAACACTTTTTTCCCTAGAGGGCTTTTACATAGAAATGTACAACAGCCTGTAATTAAAGTGCTTGTCTCATAGCACATGTGCATACTACAGGGAAATTGCTGTTTCTTTTAGGTGCCAACTTGCTTCCCCAAATCCACTGGCATTTGGTCTGAACCCCCAATGGGTGCACATATATAACTTAGTGGTGTCTTTCCTTTAGAGCATTTTGCCAAAATGTACAACTGTACAATCTAGTGTCTACTTGTAGAAATATTTGATGAGTATCATCATGCATACCGAATGCATGAATGAGTTATCCTGCTCCCCATACTCATCATTCAAATCATCTAACACGTTTCCATAATACCCGCTTGGCAGAATTGCAAGGACCCCATGGTTATGGTGAGCCCTAAGGTTGGTAACACCCCCCCCCCTCGCCCACCCCCAGCAGCTTCTACTTGGGTGCTACCTGAGTGTACCTGATCCCTTCTAAACATAACACGGTTTGTGTTTCTGTGAACCTGCTGGTCCCCACAGGTCCCGTTCTTACAGAGTGTTACCGGCAGGGAACCAGCTCCGGTTAGTTCTCTCCGCCGACACCAGATTCTCTGACAGGAGTCTGGTATGGTGTACCTCGTGCCATCTTTGATTAAAATGAAGAATTCCCTACTGAAGCTGAGCTGATCCCAGATCCATTATAGATTATATAATATAGTCCAGGTCGGATTAGGGCCTACCTCTAGATACACAGTTCAGATTAGAGAAGAGTCTGGATGGCAATGCTGGATTTCCCAGGGTCTACTGGACTTTTCTGGGTCTAGCTAGATTCTGGAAAGTTCAGCAGTGCCATATAATGATGATATTTCATATCTGAAAAAGAGTCTAACGAAACTAGACTCTGGGCGGGGAGTCCATCATAGCCAGAACCGAGATTACCCTACAGTCAGTTTTAACCATATTGTAAGCAGTTATTACACAAAAGCTATTCAAGTTTAATTTCTGCATTATAAAGCTTCCGTCGTTATCTCAATATGAGGGTTTCATTCATGCTCTCTCAATGCAATACAAATATACTGGGTGTAGGCCATGGCCCTCATACAGCCCAGTGATGCCACCTCATACCAAGCATGTGTATTTGCACAGAGCTATGCTAGACTTTGGATTCTGGACTCTGGAGAAAGAGAATATTTGGTGACATTGGCTGCCTCTCACCCTTTTCTCTGTAACAGGCTGTAACCACAGCTGCGTTAGGGTCTGTTACAGCAGGACTAAGGCTGTGTGTTGTCTGGCTGGTTGCCGGCGTGTAGGTAGACACTAATCAGGGTCCGCAAAATAAACACCAGCGCCCCCTACAGCCACCTAACGGTACCAGACACGACCACCTCCACAGCCTTGTCCACCTCTTACCCAGGCTCGGGTGTGGGGCTCCTGGTGAAGATAGCTCTACTTCTGGGAATCCTCTATAGTCTAACCCAATCCTCCCTTTCTGTACTCCATGGCAGAACCCGAAGGCGATACCTCAATTCTTCTGTGAACATTCTGTGAACTTCTGTTATGTTCCATGAGCCCCAGCAACTGGGGGGTCATGATGGCCTCTCATGCATGATGCTTCACTGGTCAGCTAAGTATGCTATATTCCCTCTATGAGCCCATCCTCCCTATACATAATCTCTCACATATGATATGACCACTTTGGACCTTCTTTCTTGTAATATCTCTAGTAAAGCATGTATATAATATGCTACTTTGGAAGAGACAGCCTGGCTTTAGGGGTCAGGGAGGCGACACTCTAGCTATCCTCTGGCCAATATTGAAGATAGAGTGGTCCATTCTCCCTTAGACCTCTTTCTGAAATTGGTACAACTTTACTGGCAGAATCCCACTAATATGAACATCATTATACATTTTTCATTGTTTTGGTGTGACCTTCAATGAACAATCTATAACGTCTTGGGCGTAACACTCTATACTGTCCCATGCTTAAAGTAGATCTTAAGACATCACTAGAGCAATATATTTCATTTCATCTCCTGTAGTAATATTCCCGAAATATATTGCCTCCACGTGACAATGGTTTAGGGAACTGAAAGTTCAAGGTTCCTGTTCCTGCCTTGCAACCTTTACCTGACATTCTCACAAATTGAGGAACTCTACACACACAGAAAAGTGAGAGTCATTGTCGCTAAAACTACCCTCATCTGAGGGTGAGGCACTGCCTGACTCTCAGGTGAGGGTAGTTTTAGCGACAATGACTCTCACTTTTCTGAGGGTGTATAAAACACTTAGCTGAGCATTAGAAATAACATCCACCGGAAGTAATGTTAGAAAGGAGGTTTGCACACATAGATAGGTTATATGGCTGCAGCAACTCCCCTCTACAGACAGGAGGTTTATAAGGGGAAAGGTACTTTGGTGTCATTAGCTACATGGACGGAGAATTAAGGGCGAGGGCCAGTTAGACTTTCCCTCAATGAGAGTCAGGCAATGCTGAAGTCTCACCATGAGAGTCCAGAATCTAGCAAAGCAAGACTCTGGAAGAAGAGTCCAACATTATCAGAGACTCTTGCAGTCTAACAATACTGGTTCACAAGATGAACAGTGTATAATTCTCCTCGAAATGTCTTACTCCACAGAGTAGGGGTTCTCTTTGCTTACTCTGGGAAGAGGGTATGTTATGGCGAAAAAAGGAGGGTTTGGGCGACGCTCACTTTTTTCTAGGTGTGTGTTGATTGCCTACTAATATTGAGAACCATCAGAGTATGGGAAGGAACCAGCTTCAGCCGAAGCTGGCATTTCACCAAAGGGAGTTCAAAGTGTTGGTCCCGTGACACCTCAGAGGCAGCGTATGATAATATACTTCATTATAATTATCCTTACCACCAACTATATGTTTCGTTCCACTTTGGCACATCAATAAGGGTTGTGCTTATAGTTTCCGGTCAACCTCATGAGATTTGAGGTTCAAATTACCTCAAGTCCTTAAACCAATGTAATTGGTTCCTATTGCATGTTATTCATGATTCCTGTAATCAAGATCTTTTGCTCATTTTCCCACGGTAAATCTGGGGTTGAATTGTCCTGTTTAAGGCTTTTATCATTGTGATTCTAGATCCGGGTACTTACCCTGTAAGCATCAGGGACGCGGTCAGCAGCAGCACTGGTAGTGTCTCCATGGTCACAGGTCACAAGGTCACTGCAGGTAAATCCAGGTGTGGTGTCCTGCTGTGTGCTGGATTAGCCCTCCCTATACCGGTGTGTACCTCTCCACAGGTGACAAGGCAGCAGACTGGGGTGGTGGTGGATGGCGGACCAGTGGTGGATCTACTCGGCAGGACGGTCTGAGCTGATGTGAGGGCGTGCAGGGAGCAGCTCCGAGCTGCTGGTGAGCAGGACTGGGTTGTTAAAGGGAGTGGGACTGGTGAGGGTGGGTGTGGGTGGTTGGTGCTATGGTCCCAACGGTGGGTGGTCTGTAGGGGGGCTGAGAGGATGCAAAGGAGGTTGAATTACTGTCTATATCTGATGAGTGTTGAACCACTAAACTATATGCTAGTGGGAGATAATGGGTGTCTGTGTCTCTCTCAGGGCAATATAACACTATAATTATTGACTCAGGGTCTCCCCTGAGTCTAGTGAGACGATTCTGGACACCTCTTTTCCTTGAAAAAATGAAATTGCTCCCATTTGGTCAATATTTCACTCTTTGCATCTTGCATGGTGTCATTAGATCACTTTCCACAATATCTATCTAATGGTGTATTTGTTTTTTACAAATTCCAACTGTAACCCCCTAAAAAACGAAAAATAATATTAGGCAGTAATTGCTGGTAATTTGCTTCAGCATAGAGCTCTATGGGAGCGTGTAGATAACCGATAACCCCAAATTTGGATAGTTCGTGACAACCAATGCTATCTCTATGGGAGGGGTAGGTGAGACGCTTTTTTTCAGACATCTATCAAACACTTAAGTACTAGAGGTAATTTACAGGGGAGGTTACTTGATATTATTTGTGTAACAGATCAGTGTTGTGATAACCCTGATTCACTTTGCACTGACAATGCACATATCGCAACAAAGACTATATGGAAATGTGAGTACCCCCCTCCCCCTCTCTCTACCGGGGTAATTATTTACAATACGGACATGGGAGCTTTTTATTCAGTGTGTGTCGGACATAGACGTGAGAGGACAAAAGACATAGATAGCCAATATCGGGGGACATGAAAATTAGAATTTGGGCTCAAGTACCCCCCCAAAAAAAAGTCAATGTACACATTTTTTTCGAGTATACCCTTTTTTTGCGCGGCTTGCCTCACTCGGTGTGACTTTCTTAGGGCACCTGCGTCATGCGACCTATAGGTTGTGTGGTGCAGGCCTATAGGTAGTTGTCAGTTCCTGACTTGTGACGCACAATTTGGGTATGCTATCCGAAACGGTCCAGCCAGGATATAATAGGGGGAGCAATGGATGGATATGGATAGTGGACTAGGGTAAACCAAAGGTGCTGAATCCATTTCTGTTATGTGTAGGATGATATCTAGGTCAGAAAAAGGTCAAAATCACGGTCAAAGGTCACATCTTTAAGAATCCTATTAATACAAGAGTGCACCCTTTCTCTTTCTTACTATGATAAATGATACATTTCCCTTCACACCTCTACCTGACCCTGAGTCTAGTGTGATCTCAATCACACGTTCAATCTTTATGTTTTGGGGCTGATATAACGATGTGGGTAATGGTGTGTGGGTAGGGAGGGGTAAGTGTTAGCCCCTTAGTGTAATGTGGGGTGAGAGCTTGCTAATGCAGACTGAGTTAGTGACTGAGGAGGTGGGTGCCTGGAGCTGCTCCTGGTGTCTCTGAGCTTCTCTCTAGGCCTCAGGTCTGTGAGCTGCTCGTGTCTCTGAGCCTGAGTGCACTGTTAGGAGTAAGTGGTGCAGCTGCACAGTATTTCTAAAAGGAGGTATTTTTGGTTTCCAGTAGTTTCTACATTGTGGTGTAGCTGTAGGTCAATCCAAAGATCCAGGGTTCGAACCTCAGTCAGGCTTGCAGTGTATTAATTATTTCAATTTTCCCCCTTTGTCTTTCTAACTTATTTGAAACATAAATCTACCTATATTTGTATACCAATAATATTCCTTCAATTTTAAGTAGGTTTATTAGTCTAATTCTGCTGCATTCCAATGGCAATATGTATTGTGCCCAGTTTATACTCTAACCCATGGACTCTTGAGTGTGGGTTTTACAGTAGGTGAGTGTAGCTGAACAGTGTATGTATTATTGGAAACCAAAAACTTTATACTGTAAATCTCCTGTATATCTCACTGTGCATCTACACTAACTTCTGTGAGCTGCTTGTGCTGCCCCCTCGTGGGTAATATGGTAAACAGATCATGCAGTCATAAATGGTGTTCTGGCTGCTGATTGGCTTAACTTCTGAATGCAAGAAAAGCTGATAAATCTGAATATGAATTGTGTAATATAAAAGGATGTATCTAATGTAGAACTAGAAGGCTTGACAGTAGAGTATTTCATGAGGTATGCAGAATGTGATTTAAAGTACCGGTAGTAGATGAGTGTTGACACATTGTGTAAGAAAGGTCGAAAAAAGAGGATGAGATTTTCAACAATCCATTTGAAAGAATGTCATTGTGTATTACTGTACCAAATTAGACTATTTCAGTAGTTCTATGAGACATGCATGCAGTAGATGTGTGTATGCGCTGTTCTGTACTGAGTGATTATGAATTGTATGGGAGCAGCCCCTCCCTTACTGTGGGCATCCCCTTCATCACTCTGGTGAGAGACAGTGACATGACATTTTTCTCTGTGATTAGTTCAAATCCCCAGCAGAGGTGTTACCCCCTTCAAGTATTGGTGTACAGTTCAATCCAATTATATAAATTACAAAATAAATACATAATAACTTATTTTAACTAGACTCCTCTACCAAAATGGTCCAATATGGATAAGCCATGGCATATCTAGCCATTACACTAGATGCAATTTTAAGATTGTTGGTGGATTGTGGATTGACAGGATTAAGATTACGTCTTGTAATATGCATCTTTAAGATTGTGGGAAATATGCAGGGCGTCCAGTCAACTGGTGAGTCCGTCCCTTCTTGTGTATACAACACCAGGAGGTGCCTTGCGTATAGGGGTGGTTATATCCTGTCTAGATCATTCAACGTACACGTTATATGATCATCATAGTAACAGCTTTGTGTACTGGAAGAGTGTGCCGTAATGTAATAGGCATCATATATATGTATCATTATCTGCTCGCCCCGTATAGAGAAGATTCAAGACCGGCTTGGAGGAATAAAATTTATTTATAAGAAATAAAGTTTTATGATTATATACACACATGTAAAATATACGGTAGATAAACCTACATTGAATACAATTATTAATGTGTAAAGGTATATGAGACACATTATGTGTTTAATGTGGGTAAAAGATTTGAATGATAAGAGTTTGTTGATATAAGAACCTTGTTACAAGGTGTGGGTGGGTGGGATTCAATGTTCATGAAGAGTAGTGGCGTCTACCGCTGGCGGAAGGTTAAAGACGCCTAGATTGAGGTTGGCTGACCTGAGGTCAGCTATTGGAGGAAGTAGGGTGTGTATGAGGAATGTTACCCTTTAATGTCTTATGGTTGATTGAATTTCTCCCCAGGGGGCGACAATGACACGCAATTCCAGCACGTCTGTGGAATGGCGACAGATATATATATATATATATAGCTTCATCTATGCTGCACCCATGTATCCATGCTTCACCCATGTATCCATGCTTCACCCATGTATCCATGCTTCATCCATGCTTCACCCATGTATCCATGCTTCACCCATGTATCCATGCTTCATCCATGCTTCACCCATGTATCCATGCTGCACCAATGTATCCATGCTTCACCCATGTATCCATGCTGCACCCATGTATCCATGCTGCACCCATGTATCCATGCTTCACCCATGTATCCATGCTGCACCCATGTATCCATGCTGCACCCATGTATCCATGCTGCACCCATGCTGCAATAGCTACAGCCATGCTGCACCCATGTATCCATGCTTCACCCATGTATCCATGCTGCACCCATGTATCCATGCTTCACCCATGTATCCATGCTGCACCCATGTATCCATGTGTATACAGACTACCAAGTGGCAAAATTGATGAGTTTATAACTGCCCTGGACACCCTGTACACTGATTTCTCAACCCCCAGCCTAGAACTATGGGTTCTGGGTGATACAAATATTAATACCCTCGAAGAGGATAGCTCTAAAACTGAGAAACTAGCGGACAAGTGTCGGGACTACGGCTTCAGAAACCTGATTCATTTCTGTACCAGACCCTTTGAGTCCAGGGGAAGTTGTATTGATCATATTATCACAAACTCTAACAAAACTTTGAAAAGTGGTGTATTGAACGCCTTGGTCTCAGATCATCTGCCTGTGTTTGTTGTGTTACAGTCTGACATCTCGGAACCAGTGGTGACAAAATACTGGTCGAGAGATTACAAAAACCACACTACTGAAAATCTTGTGGATTGGATATTATTCTGGGATTGGGAAGAGTTTTGGGCCTGTGATGATGTCAATCGTTCTTGGGGCATTGTCCAGGACTGTATAACAGAATACCTGGATAACTACTGCCCTCTTGAGGAGAAAATGTATAAAGACAGTGGTAAATCCTGGATGACAAAAGAGATCTTGGATCTTTGTTCTGAACGTGCTGACTGTATGGATGCCTTCTTTAAAACCAAACAAAATCGCTTTTTACAACAGGCAAAAAGATTAAGAAACAGAATCTCTAAAAAGGTTAAAAATGCAAAATCAACAGAGGTTAAGACTGCACTGGAAGAGAACAAGGGAAATCCAAAAAAGTTTTGGAGTGTTTTAAACGGCATTCTCAAACCTAAAGGTGCAGTATTACCACCCCAATTGATTGGTGAAGATGGAGAACTAAAAGGGAATCAAGAATCAGTAGATTACCTGAATAGCTTCTTTGCTGGAATAGGCGAAAAGCTGTCCAATGACCTAACTGACAGTGGTTACCCCAAGAAAACAATCACAAATGATTATAAACCCGACCCTGAAAATGTCTTTAAGCCACTGAGAGTAGCTCCAGAAATGGTGGAGATATTGGTGCGTGACATCAAAGACAACAAAACCTCAGGAATGAGGGATATAAGAAGCAAATTCCTCAAAGAAGCACTTCTATTGCTGTTGGACCAATTGACTCATGTATTAAACCAGTCTTTCAGTACTGGTACAGTGCCTGACATTTGGAAAGAAGCCCGTGTATCGCCCATCCCAAAACCAGGTAACCTTAAGGACATAAACAATTGGAGGCCAATCTCACTTTTGTCTGTGGTTTCGAAACTAGCGGAAAAATGCATGCATAACCATCTTGTAGAATGCATGGACAAGGTGGGTGCCATTTCTGATCGCCAATTTGGGTACAGAAGTGGGTTAGGCACCGGTGATGCAATCTTTGAGCTCGCCACTGACTTGTACCAGAACAGAGACCTTGCAAAGACAACTGCATTATGCTATGTAGATCTGCGCAAGGCTTTTGACTCTGTGGATCACTCTTATTTGCTGGATAGGCTAAAAAGGCTAAACCTCAGCAAAAGTGAATTTAAGTGGCTAGACAGTTATCTGACAGGTAGGCGCCAGTATACGCAAATAGGGGGGTTCGAATCCGAGGTCCACAATGTGAAATTTGGGGTCCCTCAAGGATCAGTTATTGGCCCCTTACTATTCATATACTATATTGACGACCTGGCATCGGACTTGTTACACTGCAGAAGTCTGATGTATGCAGACGATCTTTCTTTTATTGTGCAGATAAAACTGCACAAGTTGCAGTTGACAAACTCCAATCTGATCTATCCAGAGTGGTCACTAAATGCAGGGACCTACGTCTGACTATCAACAGGGACAAAACCAAGTTTATGTTGAGTGGTAGCAAGGACAAAATGAAAGTTGCCCTAACCAATCCACCAAATATTGATGGTACATCCTTAAACCGGGTACAGAATTACACTTACTTTGGAGTCAGATTGGGAGAAACATTAACCATGGAAGAGTCCATCAAAGATGTTATTCGCAAAGTCAACCATAAGCTATTCAGGTTTGCCAAACAAAGGGATGATCTTTCTAGAAATGATGCCATCCTGGTCTACAAAAGTAACATCTTGAGCCAATTTGACTATGCAAGCTTCTTACATGGTGGAGCAAACCAAAACTGGCTAGCCAAGCTACAACGTCTCCAAAATAGGGGGCTTCGCATTTGTTTGAAGTCTAGTGTCCGTGACAAGTCTATTGAAGACTTACACTTTGAATGTAATGTCCCAACACTCGAGAGAAGGCGTGATGAATTACACCTGGTGTACATGTACAAGTGTGCTGCAAATGGCAACCACTTGAGGGTCCCTGTTGTTAACCGGACTACAAGAAGTAGTCTCAAGAAAAAATTCGCTGTAAAAAGACCGAGGAGGGATTTCTTCAAAAGGTCACCTCTATATAGGGGAGCCAAAATGTGGGATCTGTTGGACTCTTGGTATCAAGATACTGAACAGAAAGAAAAGTTTAAAGCCTGTATAAAACGCATCGCAAACCTGCATACTAAAAGCAAACGTCCTGGAGATGACCTCGACAGTAGTGATGAGGACCTGCTTGATGATGTAGACGGGGACGATAGAACGCTTCCAGTTGAGGATCATGGGCCTGCTGCACAGTCTCCAGTCACCGAAACCCCAACTTCTAGTATTGTCTTAATTGATTAATTAATAACTACATCATGAGTTGTTATAAATCCTTATGAATTGAAGCAATTGGCTTTGTTTCATGGATCACTCGATTTGTGAGTGGTAACAATTGGTTACCCTCGTTATACCAATCAATTGCATGTGGTGGCCCTACTACTATGTCCAATCTCTAGCCGTATTACCTAAAAAAGGTACCCTAAGTTCTTGATTAGAACGCTTTTGCAGTCAAACAAAACCAACATTACTCTAATATATGAGACAATTAAGTCTCCCACACCGTGAAAACAGATTTGTACATGTGCTATTTTGGTGCTTCTTGTGTGTATATATTTCTTATTGTGATTCTTCGTTATTGTAAAGTGTTATGACCTATGTTCAAACAAGATTTCTATTCTTTATTTTTACTCCAGGTAACTAAATTTCAGCTACTCTATAGTGCTTGCATGCACACCCCTCTTCCTTAATTTTTCATTGCTCATTGTACATACCATCTTTACAACATTATGGTTTTCATTTATAGCAACAACTTATAAAGGGCCACCGAAATTGATTGTATTTATTATCACAGCTACAGCAGTGGATCAATCAATAAACTTTATTATTAAAAAAAAATCCATGCTGCACCCATGTATCCATGCTTCACCCATGTATCCATGCTTCATCCATGCTTCACCCATGTATCCATGCTGCACCAATGTATCCATGCTTCACCCATGTATCCATGCTTCACCCATGTATCCATGCTGCACCCATGTATCTATGCTGCACCCATGTATCCATGCTTCACCCATGTATCCATGCTGCACCCATGTATCCATGCTGCACCCATGTATCCATGCTGCACCCATGCTGCAATAGCTACAGCCATGCTGCACCCATTTATCCATGCTTCACCCATGTATCCATGCTGCACCCATGTATCCATGCTGCACCCATGCTGCAATAGCTACAGCCATGCTGCACCCATGTATCCATGCTTCACCCATGTATCCATGCTGCACCCATGTATCCATGCTGCACCCATGTATCCATGCTGCACCCATGCTGCAATAGCTACAGCCATGCTGCACCCATGTATCCATGCTTCACCCATGTATCCATGCTTCATCCATGCTTCACCCATGTATCCATGCTGCACCCATGTATCCATGCTTCACCCATGTATCCATGCTTCACCCATGTATCCATGCTGCACCCATGTATCCATGCTGCACCCATGTATCCATGCTTCACCCATGTATCCATGCTGCACCCATGTATCCATGCTGCACCCATGTATCCATGCTGCACCCATGCTGCAATAGCTACAGCCATGCTGCACCCATGTATCCATGCTTCACCCATGTATCCATGCTTCATCCATGCTTCACCCATGTATCCATGCTTCACCCATGTATCCATGCTTCACCCATGTATCCATGCTTCACCCATGTATCCATGCTGCACCCATGTATCCATGCTGCACCCATGTATCCATGCTGCACCCATGCTGCAATAGCTACAGCCATGCTGCACCCATGTATCCATGCTTCACCCATGTATCCATGCTGCACCCATGTATCCATGCTGCACCCATGCTGCAATAGCTACAGCCATGCTGCACCCATGTATCTATGCTTCACCCATGTATCCATGCTGCACCCATGTATCCATGCTGCACCCATGTATCCATGCTGCACCCATGCTGCAATAGCTACAGCCATGCTGCACCCATGCAGCCATCCTGAATCCGTGTTTGACGGACTCTTGATGTGCCCATGCTGGATGCAAAGAAAGTGCAAGTCACATAAAAATGCAAGTTTTACTTCTAAATAAAATGTATTTGGTAAATATCATTGTTGGTATCGCTTCCAAGGCTGGTGAAGCTGTGTTTACTATGTGGCTTATTTTAATTTCATTGCAGTACAGATCTTGAGTCTTTAACTTTCAGAATCTAAAGTTCCCGAGTAATATTTCAGGCACTGCGTTAGGTCCAGCTTCATGTCACCTTAAATCACCCTGTTTATCACAGTACCTTTGAAAACACAAGATGGCAGGCATTTTCAAAGATGGTCAGTCGAATCTACCCTTATGTCATTCTATAGGGGGCTTAGAAATGGACATATTTGATCAGTAACCTTATACTCATGCTTGGTGGTAACAACCGTGTCGTGGTTTTTTAAAGAATTTTTATTAAGAACAAACAGTAAATCATATCTTCGTTCAAACGCTTTAATATAATAGAGCCTATACAGTTAATATGAATAATTGAGTTGTCAAGGAGGTGGTGAGATGTCCATTTGAGCATTCAGATATTGGACCAACTTTCCGATTGGGAAGTCTGCATTGTGTTGGGTGGGGTCTGCCTTCCCACTGTTTGCAGTCCGCACAGCTGTTCTCATTTGGTGCAGAAGGGAAACTAAGCTGAAAAATATGAAGAAATACTTTTTGTAAGATTAAGATTAAAGTTTGTTGGTCCTAACATTTCCCAAGATTCTTTGATTGCAGTTTGAAGGGTATAGAAAGTGAGTGTCGCGGGTTTGTATCCAACAACACTGTCTCACTAGCATATCAGTGTTACAAAGTTTCTTTGTGGATGACTGCCGAAGCATTACTACTCTAGCCGCGATGCAACCTTGTAAAAAAAGCTAATTAATAAATATATAAGTGTTATAAATATTAGCTTTCATGCTGTGTTTAAATAATATAAATGATATAAATGATATCTTAACAAGGGCTCCCTGTGTAGTCACCTTAGGTTGGGCGGTGCAATATCCAGTAGTGAATCACTCAGCGCAGGAAACGCACCCTCCTGAAAATATTCACAAAGAATTCAGTAGTTCAGGGTACGGATCTATGGTACAAGAAAAAGGTGTAAAACTGGGAAGGAATAGTAAGCCTCTTACAGCAGGTTGTATGCAATAATTAAATACATTAAACCTATAAATAGCTATAGATAGCTATACATATATAGAGAGAAAGGAGATATAGACATACATGAGAAAAAGGTGTAAAACTAAGATGTTATTGTAAAGGATTACACAGCAGAGCTGGAAAGGTAGTACAAGAAAATAATGCATTGGTGTCTAACCTGTGTGGCAGCCATGACAAGGGCCCAGTACAGCCGGACAAAGTGGTCTGACTTTGGTGGAAGCTTTTCCAGTAAGTCTGCTGCCTCCCTCCACAACTCGTTCCGTATCAGTAGTGTCAGGCTCTTCTCCTCACAGCGCTCACCCCCACTGAAAAGGAGAAACAATTGTAGAGCTCTCTTGAGTCTTTTCAGGTCTTAGCACTTCTAGAAAAATTATTCCTTTGATAATCAACTACAAATGGAAAGCTACCCATTGATTTATCAATTAGAGAAAGAGTTCTACATACCGGTAGTAGTTAATTCAATGTATAATACCTTTTTGATATGATGGTTGCTAGGGCTCTGACAGCCATCTTGTTGTCATGTGACGCATGATGACTCGGCAGATTCTGTAGGATCTCATTGTACAATGGAGCCTGAAGTTTTAAGCATAATGATGATATTAGTAACTTAGAAATGAATAATCAGTTTGCTAATAATTGATGAGATCATTACAGAGACCATCTATGCAAAAGCACTGAACAAACAACCTTTTTGATATAACTCAAATATAAACAGTCACATATATATTGAAGCATCGGATGTTTGGACATCACCATAATTTATATGCATCTACCATTGGAACACCACTGTAGTATATCAGACATCAGAAATATTACAAAGATAGAAAAACTCAGCTTGTCAATTCATACATCTCATACAGAACTCACCTGTGTTTGTTTCTGGAAAGCTGCTGTGTCATCACTTCCACTGTTTAAGATGTGGTTCAGGAATTCTATCTGAGAAAAGCAGCAAACACAGAATGATGTTTCTTTTTATTTGACCCTCAATTACAAAATGGGACTAGTCACATTTATTGGATCCTAGATATAGTGGAGAGTTTTGGAATCTCTTTGGACATATTCAGACACCTCACTCACTCAAAACAGTCCTTTTTCACTAACAGCCTACCGATAGTCATTATCAAGGTGCCACTGACATTGATGGAAGTATTATTTGATAATGTCAGAGAGAATACTTCTGAATGTGATGGTAACTTAAAAGTCCCAAAAATACTTTCAATCATTACTTGAGAGGGGATTCCAACAGCTTTCAGGAGATGTAATATAAAATATATATATATATCTATGGCGCCAATAACTACGACGGAGTTGTTGGGATATATTACACCAGGGGGAGTAGTACTCGCCTCCACCTTCTCTCACTAGGGCATTATTGCCGCTCAAACTCCATTGTTCTCATGTAACCCGACATGTTCAGACGTTCATGCATTCTGGTGGAGGTGCCATGCATTCTGGATTATTACCATGTCTAAATTTTGCAATATTTGCAATCAGTCATACGACGGTAGGAGGAAAAAGTGTCCAGAATGTGTGAGCATTAAGGAGGCTAAGGAGGATTTTGATACCGAGGAAGTGTTGTATGATTTGGAACAGAGCTTGCATGAACTGAGCATGGATACGAAAAAGGAAATCGCCCTGGAGGCGCTGAGGGTAGCAGAACAAAGGGCGGAGACTTTGAAGAAGGAGGAGGCCGCCAAAGCGGAGGCCGCCAAGGTGGAGGCCGCCAAAGCGGAGGCCCAATTGAAAAAGGAGGAGGACGCGAAGAAGGCGGCGGCCGGGAGTGAGGTACCCAAACCAGGGGGCGAGCCCAAGCCTACAGCCCTGCAGTCGTTAATGGGTAAATTAGATCAAACTGTTGATCATATGAACAAACTTTTTGTGCTGTTGGCAACCAAAAGCAGTCCCAGTGACGAATCAGCGGGGAATCCTGACCGGATCAAAGATGGCGACATCAAAGATGGCGCAGACCAAGATGGCGCAAAACAAGATGGCGATGGCGGGAAGCCCAAGTTCAACTTTACCGGGCAACCCTCTACAGGGGCGGGGGGTACTAACAATCCCCCCTTCCTGGGCATGCCATTACACCAACAGGCCTACATGTACGCACAAGGCTGGCCTACACAGCGGGGAGGTTACGTTGGCGGATACGGCGGCGTACACGGCCCTTCACCGAATACCTACGGCGGGGTGCAGGGCGGCTACGGCGGTGGTTACGGCGGCGGCTATGGTGGGGGTGCTCATGGTCCATATGGGGGACCAACCAGCACTCCCATACAGAAAGGACCACCATCACATCTTCAAGACGATTACCCAGATGTACGCGGACATCAGCATCTACAGCATCCTCAGCATTCACCTGCACACCCTGGAGGAAATTACGACCACAATTGCTGCCGGGGATCGGAGGTGGAGATGAGTATGTTTGACTACCGCAGGTACTTACCTGCCAGTGAACGCAAAAAACAATTGTACATCAATGACCCTTCAGAACTGTGGCATTATCAAAACTGTCTGTTACGTGAATTATTGTGGTGGGGTGAAGATGTGAGAGGCTATGTTGACCATATAAATTATGTAGCGGAGATGTCTCGTACAAATATATATGATGTGAAGGCTCTAGTGGCCTATGATGAGGCCTTTTTAGAAATGGCTCGTAAGTGGGGAGTTTGTGTCTTTCATGGAGCAGATACTGCACTCACTAATTCCAAATTGGGGTTTGCTGGTACTAAAGCAGCCAAACAGTCAGCAGATGTGGGTCGTAATAGGCCTGCGGGCGGCCCAGCTGGTAGGGGCAGAGGCAGATCAAACTATCAAAGCAGGGGCAATTCTGGCAATCGGGGACCACTTACTGGGTGGAGAAAATTAGCGGCGGAAAGGGGAGTTTGTTTCAAACTCTGTCAGGGTATTCCTTGTGACCCCGCACATTGCCAATTCAAACATCAGTGTGTGTATTGTGATAGTTTAACTCATGCCATGCCTGATTGCCCTAATAAAGGGCCAGTGGGGGAGAGTAGGGCGTGACGGGTTAGTGGGTCAAGTGTTGCTAGTAAATTACCTGTATTACCTGTTGTTGACAGCGGCACTGTTAGTTATGACCCAGTCCCCGTCCCCGTCGGGATTGTTGGTGACCGAGGGGCAAATTGTGACCCAGTTACTGACCCCAAATCTGTGTATCGGCGTGATGTTGAAATCTATGATGTATTGTTGGACGACAAAGTTGATTCCTTCATGGTGGCCAGTTCTATTGACCTCATTGGTATTGGTTGTGAGGAGGATATAATTATTCCAGATTTATCTGATAATTATGAGGTTGATTGGTGTATTATTGGCGAATTGTTCAAAAAGGTGGATGTAAATAGCATGAAATTGGGAGTCGCGCAGGTCGTGTTAGTTAGTCATGGCGGCCTAAAGGTGGAAATTACGTGCGACAACGATGAATACTGGAACAACCTTCCACAATATGTGAGTATTGACTCAGAGTCTGAGAGTGTAGAGCGTTATGCTCTTGATTATGATATTGTTGTTCCGGCAGCGGTGGTTGAAATTGGCCCGGGTTGTGTGGCCCCGGTATTTCAAACATGTATTGAAGGCGTGTGTGATTGTCAGTACATTCTGTGTGGGGCGGCTTGTGATCTGAAGCCATGTCGTTTTGCTGCGGCAATCTTGGGTTTTGGTTATGATGTGACAGCAGCAGATGCTTATGTAGTGACTGCCGCATACAGGGGGGCTAGAATAGTGGATAATGGCTGTCCTAGTAGCTATGAGTGTACAAATTATTCTACCATCACCTGTGGTGAAGCAAGGGTTAAAATGGACGAAATTGTAAACACTGAATTGTCTGAATCTAAATTACGGGTTGTCAAATCGAAGCCTACTTGTGTACACGCCCTAGGTGGGGTTGAAAAATCAAATGGGGATCTCAGGCCCATAACAGACTGCTCAAAGCCGGATGTCATTAACATTAACAAGTACATGGAGACGACTTGTGAGAAGTTCCGTTATAAAACTGTTGATACTGTGGTGAGCATCCTGGAGCAGTTTGATAGGGGTGCAATCAGTGACATCAGCAGTGCTTACAGAACTATACACATACTTCCCAGTCACAGGAAGTACCAAGGCATACGTTGGAATGTGGGAGGCAAACAGGTGTACATGGAGGACTTAAGGCTCTGTTTTGGCCTAAAATCGGCACCGTATTGCTTCACCCAGTTTTCTAATTTTGTGACAAAATGCTGCAACAAATTGGGTGTGGACAGGGTTGTCAATTATCTGGACGACTTTGTAGTGCTAGGCAGGAGTGAAGTGGAATGCAGTCAAGGTCAAGACCAACTGCACAACGTGTTGTACAACTTTGGTTTCAAAGTGGCAGTGAAGAAGGTCACCAAGGCCAGTCAGGTGTTCAAATACCTGGGCATCATGGTGGACACTAAGAAAATGACCTTGAGTATTGATGAGGACAAAATGTACAGGGTGAAGGCAGAAGTATTGGAGCTCCTGGACAAAAAGACATGTACACATAAAACCCTGGAGGAGGTTTCAGGGTTACTCGCCCATTGTGCGACTGTCGTGAAGGGCGGGAGGACCTTTGCTAGAAGGATTTATAATGCCTTAAGGGACACTGTGGGTGATGTCATCACACTGGACGAAGTATTACAACAGGATCTCATATGGTGGTCCAGCTTCGTGCACTGGTTTAATGGCAAGGCCAGGGTGTTAGGGAAGGGCCATTCACCTATTCAAGTGTTTACTGACTCATCTAACTATGGCTTTGGTGCCCACATAGAGGACGACTACTGTTGGGGAGTTTGGGGGGTTGAAGGGGGGTGCTGTCCACACTCTGAGAGTCCCCCTCTCATGGACCAATATTCTGACCACATAAATATAACTGAACTATGGCCGGTAGTGGTGTCGGTGCATCGTTGGGGGGCCCGTTGGAGGAACTCTGACATCATGGTTGTAACGGATAACACACAGGTGCAGTCATGGGTTAACACGGGCAGGAGTACAAGTCTGTATGCCATGGCTTGGTTGAGGGAGTTGTTCTGGGTGGCGGCTTTCTTTAATCTGAACATTAAGGCATGCAGAATAACCTCAGAAGACAATGTACTGGCGGATGCCCTATCAAGGTTGAATAGCCCAGACTCTATGTACATATGTGATTATCACTTGACGGGTTTTTCTGTTTGTTGTAGAGCGGCAAGGATTGAAGCAGGAATGGATTAATGTTAGGACGCTGTGCTGGTCAGAAAATACGTGGAAGGCCCGTAGGAGCCAGTGGAGACGTTATCATAGATTCTGTGAGGAATTTGAATTGACCCCTATTCCGGCGGATGAGGGGATTCCAACAGCTTTCAGGAGATGTAATATAAAATATATATATATATATATATATATATATATATATATATATATGTTAGAACCATGATAATTATATTTATATATTCAGCCTTTTTAACAATCACGACTACGGTAGTCTAAGAACTTACCAGACAGTCAGGCCTATTCATGAAGAGAAGGCGGCTGGCTAGGACAAGTACAGGTCGGCCGTGCGTCGACCTCAGGTAGGAAGACGCCTGATCACTGGACGACACGCTCTCTGTAAAGGTTACAACTTCATAAATACAAGTCTTCAAGAATAATAGGCAATTTTGAAATCAGTGGCTACATATATTTTTACAACCCTTATCCTAGAATGGTAATGATTAGATAGCCATCAAGGTGCATTAATATACTCAAAATAGGAGTAAAAGAGTAAAATGAAGACATAGCCCCCTACCATGAGGTACTAGAGCAGTGCGTGCTAAGATGGCTGCCGCTACACGGCCAGCACTGCACGTACTGAGTAGTGTGACCCGGAAGTAGACATCATGGTGACTGAGGTCGTCACCAGGGGGCAGCAGGTCACTTATCTCCTCCTCCACCGTCAAGGTACTCTGAAATAAACCAGAACAGTCTTTTGAATTGTCTAACTTAGATGTCTTGTTATATCACATAATAAAGAGATACATGTAAACCTTTATCATGTACAGTTTGTAGTACAATGCCTGGTCATTATATGCTCCCAACCTTTCAATACTTATACAGTACACATAATCATTTATTACTTTCACATGACAAATATTAACATAACATTTGCCACATTTTCACAATTTATTGTCCTTTATTGCTCAAAACAAACAAAAGCTAATACTTGATTATTAAGACTGCCTAATATCAATCACTCAGGAAGAACAATATTTGGCTGGTCATTTCTATGTTAATATATTGCTTCAATTCAACACAACCAGTGGTTAAGGAAATGAAACATATGAGATGAAATGTCAATTTAATTCTAGTTTATGTAACTGAGAGATCTGTGTATAGTTAACTTACAAAGGGTTGTGGGTTCTGGAACAGGTGGCCCTGAAGGTCTTCAAGTTCAGCAAACTTACGGACCAGTGGTTCTGTCAAGGAATAGAGAAGACAAAGAGTTATGAAGGAGAGAGTGAGGACATTGAGGAAAAGAGGACTCTACGTAGTGTAAATTGAGTATTCCCTAGACCACAATGTCACCATAACCCCAGTGACTAGACTAATGTAACGGGAGTGGAGTTCTTGCAGATATGGTAAACCAGGCTCATTGTTTAACATTTCTCACTTACCAAGTGATGCTTGTAGTTTTGTAGGTGGAGCAGGTTTTTTCTTATTCAAGTAGTTGATGAGTTGTCTACGAGAGGCCAAGTCTATATCATCACGTGTCTAAAATTAGAGCCACAAATAAAGCACCTCCCTCAAAAGCTGACCCCCTTATAAATAAGCAGAACCCCTATTTTGACATCAATTTATACATTGATTTCTAAGCAATTTAAACAGCTTTAAACTATAATTACTGTGATAAAAACGCTTCCTTTTGATATATTCCTGTCATCCCCAAAAAACTTCTGTTGTTGTTGTACCTCTAAAAGTGGGTATGTATTATTAATAATAATAATCTTTTATTGACAACAAAGGAGGTCATTATTGACCTATGTGTCATACATTCAGCATATATATGTTACTACTCTACAACTACGCCTAAGTGCTACATATCTACATGTATCAAACAGTTTAAACAGAGTCAATAATACAGTTATCAAGTATACAAAACACCCACTCGCACACATACACACATTCATACACAAGCATACTAAACATACAGACATGGCATACATACCCACATGTGGGTTCTGAGAATATACCTCCTATCTACAGATGTTACATATGATATTGTATATATCATATAGGTACAGTTCCAATACTATTTAAAGCTGTTGTCTTTGCGTAAATGCAGTGTATACAAATTTGGCAAGTGCCTTTATAACAATAGCATCACTGTTTGTCATAACTGAGATAAATTTATCTAGGTCTGACATTTCTTGGTAGTTATCTATCATGCCATGTATATTAGTCAGAAAATCTTCTCTTGAGACCTTATGAAAATCACAACCTACTAACAGATACAGATGTATCTCATCATCTATATCACCACTAGAACAGTATTGATACTGACGGGTTCTGGACAGATAATGGAGGCACAATTGGACTTGGGCCGTACCAATATTAGATGACGGCCTATTTATTTCAATATCACATATCAAGCAAAGCAGCGAGAAGCAAGACAAAATAAGAAAAATTATTTCACAAGCGTAAAGTCGTCCTACCCGGGCGACAAGCCAAGCAGACTAACATGGTAACCAGGGGAGCTCTGTCCCTTGACGACGAGTGTCCAAGCTATCCACCAGAGGGGGTACTGGTGGCTCAACAGTTCAGGGTCCAATAGTTCATGAGTCCCCCACAGGGTGGCGCGGTGGTGGTCACCTTGTATCAATACATGTATCACCGGGTTGATACCCACCATTGATACTGACGGGTTCTGGACAGATAATGGAGGCACAATTGAACTTGGGCCGTACCAATATTAGATGACGGCAATACCCAGAACAAAGTCATCAACGACTTCATAAGTCACATAATCATAGTTTTTTGGAGCAAATGACATCTGTCACCAGCTGGTCTAAGTTTATCCTTGAAGAGAGGGGTTTCGCCAGGTAGATGAGGGCAGTCAATGAAGCCCAATCCCCGGCCTGCCTAATGTCCTCCAGGGGCACACCACACAAATGAAGGAAAGCAGCCCCGGCCCTTCTCAGGGAATGAACTCCAGCCCCTTTCATATCTAGATCCACAGTTCTCAACAGGCGCTTCAAATACTTCATTAATACCGGGTATGTGAGCGGTACTGACATAACTCCCTGTCTCAGCATAAACACCGGGGAGTCCGGGGTGGCGGAAGGTACATCATTGAAATGTTCACACAACAAAGTTGCAGCACACAAAGGTGATGCTGGTGCATACGTCAAAGGTATCAGGTGGATTCTCTGACCATATTGAATTGTTTTTGAACTCGACACCTTGAGCAACACTCCCCAAGGCATGAAACGAATAGAACTCCTGCGGAGGAAATGACCCTCTAATTTAATACTGTCAGGGACCAAATTACACTTCCTCAACAATGATCTAAAACTAGTGACAATGCAGGCCCAAATAGCTCTCTCGTTCACACTTAACACATCAACACTCAAAGACATTGATAGCAAATTCTCCACTGTTAAAGTAACCCTATTTGGTGCTGGATCGCCTAACACACGTCTCAGACCTTTTAGAGTAGTAAGAAATATAAAATTCTGGCGAATACTTCCCACATCATAACCAAAATACTTGTTTAAACTAATCACACCCGACACATAATTATCAATAGATACATAACACAGAGTGTCTGATAAATAGACAATAAAGCGACACATAGTGTTAAGTGTAGTAGGGACTACCGGTAACATTAACAGCGCACAAAAACTAATGTATTTTTTCCACTGGGAGGCTTTAGTTCTCCAAGTGGACTCAGACCAGCAATAAGCCCTCACTGCAGCTCCTCTAGAGTCTAGGGTCTGTCGCAACCGCTCTGCATCTGGAACAGCTTAAACTACCGGGTATTTTCATGTTAACATTCAACAATCTAGATAAAGCATCCGCCTTCACATTCAACTTGCCCGGTACATGCTCGGCCACTATATGACAATTATATAACACAGATAACCAGAAAATGCGTCTCAAGAAATCCATAGCTACAGTATTAACACTCCTACCGGTATTCAAACATGCTACTACTTGAGTGTTATCAGTTTTACAAATTATCTTGCAATTTTCCCAATTCTTCCCCCACCTCCAGAGGGCCTCAACCATTGGATACAGTTCCTGGACATTTATATTATCTGGGACCTCGTCCCCTGGGGCATGGCATAGGTGTGAGTGTGTGTCGTCGACTGCATCTAAGTCCTTCACCCAGGCACCTGCTAACCAGTCTGAGTTCCAAACTACACCAAACCCAGTTGAAGAGGCGTCCATGTGAATCTCCACTTGGTCTACAGTCCTTCTCCCAACCATTCTGGCCTCTCCATTAAACCAATGTGAGCAATTCTGCCACCAGTCAATGTCTTTAAAGAAGCCCTTACTCAAGGTGATCCTTCTTTTTGTTGGAGAGAAGCTGCTGAGTAGGCTAATAATACGATGAGAGAAAGTTCTACCCCCCCGGATGACAGTTGAACAATGAGCAATAATACCGGTTAACCTCTGAAGTTGCCTACGCGTAGCCTGACGGCGACCATTGAAAAACGCAAGTTCCTTCTTTAGTTTCAGTATTTTATCATCCGGGAGAATGAGCTTCATCTGAACAGTGTCTATGTCTATACCCAGGTAGCGCTGTTTCCTGGAGGGAGACAGCACCTTCTTATATGCAATATCGAAGCCCAAAGACCTCAACAATGTGTGTAGCACTAGCTGAGCGTCTCTACATTCTTCAAAAGTGTCCCCAACTACCAAAAAGTCGTCAAGGTAATTGTAACACACATATCCACTGCACCACATATAACGAGACACAGCGTCGGTGAGGCTATTAAATATATAAGGTGAAGCCCGAGCGCCAAAAGATAAAAAATTATCCTCTAGGAACACCTCCTTCCCATCCACAGTCCATCTCAGGCCCTGGTACTTTCTATCTGAAGCCCTGATGTGACAAGTTCTGTAGGCTGCTGAGACGTCTGTAACAGCCAAGTAACACATGGGCTTGAGATTATCACAAATAGTATCCATACTACAAAATCGAAAATTTTGAAATGTTTCTGACATATAATTATTAATGGAGTAGAAATCAGGTTTACTGGCATCTGTAATAGGTCTATAACCGCCCGAGCTCTTCTCGACTGCCCCCAATGCGTGAATGCAGTGGGGCTTCCTATCTACAACTGAAAGCTTTCCACAGCCTACCTCCTTGTTAATAATGTCATTCAAGAATTCATAGGCTAGCCCTCTCGTAGAAGTATAGTTCATAGCATCATACGACGGGACGTCAGCGTGGGGGTCAACTATCTTGAAGCCGTGAAGGACACCATCCAATAGGAATAAACTGTTTATGTCCCATTCACCACCAAAGACATTATCTAAGCCCCCCGACAACATCTGTCTCCAACCACTGGGTTTCAACTGAGAACTCACTCCCAGTATCACATGTGGTGATGAAGCATCCCATAAAGGCATATACGAGTCATAACAATCCAGCAGCTCTTCCAGGGAGTTGAAGCATATTAAATCCTCACTATCCTGGTAACCAAAGCTGGAGAAGTCTGATGTCAAGCAGTTTATGCTTGACGCTGACCCCCCCCCTGTTGACTCGTACGGTACTGCTGCTGATACTGGCTGTCTTGACCATAGGCCTGGTAAGGGTAGTTCTGCTGATATTGCTGCTGGTTGTGCTGCTGGCGCTGGTACCCTTGACCATGACCCTGACCTTGACTACAACCGCCCCTAGCCTTGTGTGTACCCCTGCATATGCAACACACATGTTGTTTGTGACATGGGTTGTAGTTGCACGTTGTGAAGTTCCACGATGCACACACATCATCTGGGCACATGATACGAGGTGAGGAATTACCAGGACTCTTACCAGCTCCCTGGTTACCCCCCCTGCCACCAGAACCTTGCAGAAGCTTCATGGCATCCACTTACGCTCGAGTGTTCTCAATGCCGAAGTGAGTAGCATTTGAGGTGTGTTCAGCCGCCATAAAGGAGATGCGGCCCTCTGTGACCTTAGTGGTCACGTCATGCTCGTATTTCGCTACTGCTCTGGCCACATACGTAGGTCTAATCTCCTTCAAGGTAATATATTTAAAATGTTCGATGTAACCCTCTAGAGAGAACCTCCCATCCTTGGACCGATGTATGGAGTCTAAGACACACACCATACCGTACATCAATTCCCGGTATGACATTTCATCAAAGGCCTTATCATAGGGAAGGTGGTAGTCAGGGCGTATCCAATGGCGAGACCTCTTCCTTCGTAAAGAACCAAAGATCCCCTGCTCACCTGTGGGATTGACAGAGCCTGGAGCGTCCCCTGCCAGTCCCAGGGCCTGTAGTCCGATGCCCACTGACTGCAGGCCCGCCTGAAGTGTCGATGACGCCGTGGTAGATCCGCTGCCACCCATGAACGGGCTGCCATCCGCGTAAAACAGCTGAAGCCCCGCCTCTGTGGGTTGTTGATGCTGGCCTGGGACACCACCAGCTGGAGTAAAGCCCGGCTCAAAGCCGCCCCCCGCACCATTTGTTGTCTGCGAGCCCGCTGTAGTGTTGACACCGGAAGCGCCGCCATGTTGGCCCGCAGCTTGTTGCCGGTGCGTCGCCGACGCTAACATGCCCGACTCTAACTTTTCGTTTTCTAAATTTAACTGGGCCAACCGATCCTCCAGGCTTTTAATCTCCTGCTTGCGCTGAAGGGCCGCCTTTCTGCCCTCTGCCAAGCTGATCTCCTTTTCCAGCCTCTCTTGCCGATCGATCGAGGGTGACTCCGGGGCTTCTTTCTGCGACTCCATTTTTCGCAGCGTAAAATCCTCCCCCGATTCGTCCAAATCCTGCTTCCCGGCTTTGAAAGGAGCTGTACATTGAGGACAGACCTTCTTCCTGCCGTCGTACTCGAATGAGCAATTATGGCAGGGTTTCATGCTCAAAATCGCCAAAATTATTTCACAAGCGTAAAGTCGTCCTACCCGGGCGACAAGCCAAGCAGACTAACATGGTAACCAGGGAAGCTCTGTCCCTTGACGACGAGTGTCCAAGCTATCCACCAGAGGGGGTACTGGTGGCTCAACAGTTCAGGGTCCAATAGTTCATGAGTCCCCCACAGGGTGGCGCGGTGGTGGTCACCTTGTATCAATACATGTATCACCGGGTTGATACCCACCATTTAAAACAGATCCTTTCACAAACAGGTTTTGGAGGCCTACAGTGCCTCCCTGTCTCTATACCTAGGTTATGTGAGCTTAGTCTGTACCGCGCTAGTGCAGTCCTATGGTTACGGTTGGGTATGCAAAACAAATAGTGTTCAAGCCTAAATTCTGATTTGAATTTCTTATATGTTCTTAGTTTTTTACCTTCCCCTGATAAGACTACCTCATTCATTACTTTGTCTCTATATCCACAATTTATAATCTCAGTTACTGCAATTATAGCTCGAGGGTCCTCGCATGTTGCCTGCCTGTTCCAAAGTTGAGTATATCTCATGCCTAGTGAGGTTAGTAAACACTTAATGTCTTTACACCAATTAACCTGGCCATTGGTTTCAAGAGCACTTAGCTTCAGATAACATTTATGCAGGATATGAGACGGTTGAAGGTTGACAACCCTTCCCCAGTACCGTAGGGTCTGAATCTCCCATTTTACTCTGAGGGGTACTCTCCCTGTATCAGCATATACTGCAGCTGTTGTGGTCTGCTTTCTAACACCTAGCATAGACTTTAGGTACCTTAATTGTATAGTTCCACTTTGTTTCCCTTACTCATGCCCCATATTTCACAACCATAATCTAGGCAGGGTCTTATCTGACTATCAAACAATTTGAGGGCCACTCTAGTGTCAGGTTTCCCTATGTGTTGATAGCAACAGGAATTTGCTTCGTAGGCTGCCTTTCTGCCCTTATCCCATAGCTGGTCATAGGTGTCAAGGAAAATATCCTTATGACTAGTATTTAGTATTAATTAAATAATTAGTATTCACATAAAAGGTTTTACCTGGTGGAGTGCAGTGAGGTGTAAAGCAAGACTCTGTAGCCGGGTGTGACCTTCACTGTCAGGTGAAGTTGGGGCTAATGTTAGCAGCTGCAGCCACCGACTCCCCTCCTCAGCTACATCTCCATGGTCGCCAGGACCACTCACCTTCATTGACACCTTGGAAGTATCAAACAAAGTTCTCATGAATTCAATAATGATTACCGTGGTAAAATTTCTTAAGTATGACATCTGTCTCAGGTCATATCTGTGTTTGAGAACTGCAAAAAGGAGCTGTTTACAGAAACACACATAGCGATCTGTTAAGTAAAGCTTTGGGGACAGCTCTCCGTCTTTGAGGCTATACAAGACTTAATACATTCAGTATAACAAGCAATGAGCCCCCTAAAACTATAAATGGGGGTTATGCTGGTGTCTGTACAGTGTTATATACAGAATAGAAGTCCTACCCGTATATTTCCTATTATGTTTAGACCCTCAGGGGCATATGTATCTATTTTGTCGATTCAATTGAATTCTATCAGAAGTATCAATTTTTGTCCTGCTCTTTTATCAAATGGATGTTTGGCAATATCATATATCCTTACCTCGAGAAGTCCTTTAGGTGTGACAAAGCCTGCCTCGGCGGTGGAGACAGCTGCCCAGATGCCTGTAATTTTAACCTCTGGTAGTGCCGTCCCTAGCACTGCCCCAGTCTCCACACTGTGAAGCCTAACGTGGATGTTATTAGGCTATTAAGTTAAAATTACATAACAACACACACAACTACCTTCTGCATTGTACATTCTACATTTGTTCAATTTCTCTCGGTGAAATTTGATTCTCCCTTAGTGGAATGCTACCACTTGATTGACAGTTTAGATATGCTAACTAAATGTGACAGTCTGTGATGGTGACATTTGACCCTCCCTTAGTAGAATGCTACCAGTTGATTAAATTGAATCAGATTGGATATGCTGACTAAATGTGATGGTCTACTCTTCCCTTTTTCATTATTGATAAGATGCTCTGTTTTATGGAAATATTTAATCCTTATTCAATTCCAGTGTTGATATTTAGAAAGTGTTAAACGTACAGTTATGTATAATCTGTCCATGACTTACCATAGAGAGTTGCTGGTGACGGTCAGGATGCCTAAATGATGGGACACACTTTGGGGTGTATCACCAAGGACCTCTGCCCACCGCTTGAGACAACATTCGCGTACCAGAAGACCATCATTTGAAACTCGCCAGAGGCTGCCATCCTTAGCGACAAACCTAGGCACTCCAAGTCTGCCATGCTCAACTAGAGTCCAGTCAGTAGTAGGTGTTGACTGACAGAAAGAAACAGATATAGACCTATTGTAGGATTGATCAAACACTGCAATCATGTAAAGTTATTATTCTCCAAGACAAAATTACTTTTTTCCAGGACCAAATTAAGGCACCTCACAAGTGTTTAAGCTCTAATCTAGCAGTCACAATCATTCCGCTTGGTGAAATGAATACACCACCTACCCAATATGGCCCCAACCTTTAATAATGGGTGCTCCTACAAACCTGAGCCCAGAGTGCAGATGACTGTAGGGCCATCTGGTGGAAGCTTACGGCATGAGTGTACACCTGCCTCTTAGTAACCACTCCGTAACCATGGACACACATGCTGAGGGTGCGGTTAACAGGACGCCAAGTTACATAAACACCTGGGGGAGCTGGCTCTCTGTAAACAAGAATTACACTGTAACCATGGTTACATACTCTCTGTAAACAAGAATTACACTGTAACCATGGTTACATACTCTCTGTAAACAAGAATTATGCCATAATCATGGATACATGCTCTCTCTAAACAAGAAGTACACTGTAATCATGGATGCATATTCTCTGTAAACAAGAATAACACTGTAACCACTGATATATACTCTCTGTAAATCATGAATTACACAGTAACCATGGTTACATATGGTATTCTCTGTAAACAAAAACTATGCCATAACCATGGATACATAATCTCTGTAAACAAGAATTACACCATAACCGTGGTTACATATTCTCTGTTAACAGGAATTACGCCATAACAATGGATACATGCTCTCTGTAAACAAGAATGACACCATAATCATGGATGCATAGGTACCCTCTGTAAACAATTATTAAACTCTAACCATGGTAACATATATGCTCTGTAAATATAATCATACTGTAATTATAGATAAATACTCTCTGTAAAAAGAATTACACCATAACCATGGTTACTTACTCTCGGTAAACAAGAAGTACACTGCAACTATGGATACATACTCTCTGTAAACAAGAATTACACTGTAACCATGGATACATACTCTCTATAGGGGAGGTTGTCTTCATAAATAAGTACTATAAATGTGTACCTGAAGCTGACAAGGAGAGAGTCGCCGGCCGGGTGTAGGGTGCATGGGGGACAGTCTGTGAGCAATGAGTGGCGATATCCCAGCGCCAGGTCCTCATCGCCATCTGTATAGGGGTAGGGGGGGGTGTTAAATGGCTAATTTTGTCGCACGGTTTCAGGGACAGGCTCAAATTATGCATTTGGGACCCAAAACTCGGGAAATCACAAAAATATTTTTTTCGGACCCCTGTGACCCCCCCGTACATGGGGTCCGAAGATTGGCCAAATAGTGAGAAAACAGCCCAAATTCAGGCTTTAAGATTCCTACTCAAACCTCACCATGCCTTCATGAAAATGGTCAGAAACCTTCATTTGGGACCCAAAGAGAGCATTTAAAGTCATATTGTTGTGATTATAGGGGTGTTTCCCCCTCTGGAGAGGGGATGCGTCCATGGTAAAATGCCGATAAATCAGCTTTTTTGAAGGCATTTGCTCCTATACAATCAGGTCCCTATACTGCCATAAAACATCATCATGAACCATTCTGGAGGGCCCCCTGTTTCTGTTAACTTCCCCCTATGACCCCTAACCCCCCCCCCCCCCCCATAGCATGCACCAATAGCCATCAGATAACTCCCTTCCCCCCTCCGCCCTCGCCTCTATATTACACTGTACTCAGATTGTCAGGATCTTTGAACATCAATAGTCATCCAAAGACACCTTAGCCTGTCTTGGGAGTAAGACAGTGATGTGTTTAAAAGAGGGGTGGGGGATATGGAAGGGGCCCAGACCTCCTCCCTTACCCTATCAGACATGAGAGGAGGCCTACCTCAGTCCATCTAAGAACTCCAACCATCAGACCTCTTATAATCTATTTATCATACATGCATGAATGGCTTCTTCACCTCAACAGAAAACTGATAAGGGACCCAAAGAGACTATTACAGGTTATATTCTTGTGATTGCATGAATATAACCCAAATTTTGGAGGGCCTTTGCTTCAATACATTTGAATTGTCAACATATTAAAATGAGTTTAGATCAGATAGATAATACCCTTTTCAAAGGTCTCTATATTCATTTTGAGTTACCCTACCAATGATTACAGCCCCCCCCCTCCATTCTATGCCTAGTACCTCACCCCATGTGTATTCATAGTCAAGATGACTGCTTCATGTTTTTACACTTATTATATATAGTAATTCTATAATAGTTATAGCAGAGATCTAATGTTAACATCACTAATCACCTGATACTAAAATAAATAAACACCCTGACTCTCCTCCTTAACCAAGTGGTTAAATGCATAGAATGATGGATGGTAGAGAGGTGATGGGGGGAGGGAGCCTGCAAATGACTCCAAATAAGGACTGGTGTCCATATCTCTTAGTCTACACCTTGCATGGTTAGTATCCTAGACATAAGACAAGAGATAATTATTTAATTCAATTCTCTGAGGTGTTGAATAAATACTCTGAACCCTAAATATTATTGGAGCCAATAACAAACCCTGCAATTATATTATGGGGAGGGGTAGGTAACCCTGATATCTCATTTGCAATGCTAAAGATCAGATTTTGTCAAAGACGGGCATACATGCAACATCTGAGGGTGCTGCTATAATATTCAGATATATGAAAATATAACATAGGCATGGTGCTTGGTAGATCTATGCCATCCCCTATATGGGGTAAAGGGTAAGTTGGTAGAACCTAATATCAAACTTTGAGGACAGATGAATACATATCTTGATATCAAACCAAATATTGAACCCAAATTTGACTTGAAGTACAGTATCCCTCTACTAGCTGTAGTAGATACACCTACCAGGGTGATCTCAAGGACCCAGCTCACTCATTCTTTTTTTTTGGGGGGGGGGGCTCTTTTAACCACACCACTGTCCCACATGGAGGGAGGGTTGGGCTGATGGTTGTACTGAGTATTATCGAGCCGAGGTGGGGGGGGGGGGGGGGGGGGGTTATTTCATGCCTGTTAGTTTGGGGTGAGGGTGGGGATGGGGTGGAGGGGTGTCATAGGGGGTGGTTAACAGGAACAGGGAGCCCTCAAGAAAGGTTCAAACTATCAGACAGGTCTTATGTTAATACATTATTTCAGTGTAGGGTAATATAGAGGCGAAGGGGGGGGGGGGGGGAGAGTTATCTGATGGCTATTGGTGCATGCTGGGGGGGGGGGGGGGGGGTCATAGAGGGGAGTTAACAGAAAGAGGGGACCCTCCAGAAGGGTTTAATCTGCCTGATTAGGTGTCCTGATGATGTTTTATGGCAGTATAGGGATGTGATTGTAAGGGAGCAAATGCCTTCAAAAAAGCTGATTTATCGGTATTTTACCGAGGACGAACGACCACCCCAGAGGGGGAAACACCCCTATAATCACAACAATATGACTTTAGATGGTCTCTTTGGGTCCCATATGAAGGTTTCTGACCATTTTCATGAAGTCATGATTTGAATTTAGAAGGAATCTGAAAGCCTGAATTTGGGCTGTTTTCTCACTATTTGGCCGATCTTCAGACCCTATGTACGGGGGGGGGGTCACGGGGGTCCGAAAAAAATATTTTTGTGATTTCCCGTGTTTTTGGACCCAAATGCATAGTTTGAGCCTGTCCCCAAAGAAAAGTAGATTTATCACCCCCCCCTAATAGGGGGTAACAGAGGCATGTGGATATCAATTTTACCTAAGCAAAAGTTCCTAATAGAGAAGTGTTCCGCTTTATTCATTATTTAGTAGGCAGCATATATCTTCGGATACTCTTTTTATATAGTGTGAGACACTTCTCTTACCACCATAGATTATATATATATATATATATGGGTCAAGCCGCTGACTTATGTAGGTTTGGTCTTTTCAGGCCTTTTAAGCTTTATAAGCCTACAGAATTAAGACTTTTGCTTCAAATGCTTATATGTTTTTGGCATGTGTGACAAAACATCCTAACATTTCAGGGAAAAAAATATTTTTGTGTATTGGACCAAGATTTTGTCTTTTATGGCCCCCGAAGCCAAAAAAGCCCTAAAAAATGACAAAAATGACAGTAATGACATATTTTACATGCCTATCATTTAATCTAAGGAATCAATAGCCCATCCCAATTTATTTTTACCATTAGGCCTATGTTATAGTAGATGGATTCAAGAGATTTTACCATGATATGTATCTTTTATTTTTTACTGTAGACTTTTTGCTGTAAATTTGTCACTTATTGTCAATCTATGTTATTATATTGGTGTCCTCATACAGTAATTAAAGAGATATCACAGCATAACTATTTTACCCCTCATGTTGAGATAACATGTGGGCTTTATACTGGAAAAAGAAAATTTTCAAAAAAATCCAATCCTCTAGGCTCCAGGAGCAGATGCATATTTGATACAACATAAAAGCACGGAGTAACAATTGCTATTTCTTTCTCTCCTGTGGTTATTTCTGGCTATATATTGAGTTATTATGTTCCAAAAGGACTTGTGGTCACAGGGGCTTAGTGCTTGATAGCTATGGTAGATCATGCATTCACCCATGCACACCCAAATGCTTCACTATGACAAATTTGAATCCCGGATGGTGTTACTCCGTGCTTTTAAGTTGCGGTGTTACTCCGTGCTTTTAAGTAGCAGCAGGCAAATTCTCACTAACAATTAACTTCTCTGTGCTCCAGAGGGTGCCTATAATACTCCTTGATCATTTTAATGCTTCATAATCAACAATGCCTCACATATCCAGAATCTGTGGGTAATTTGAAAATTCACCTTGACTTAAAAGCACGGAGTAACTCTCGAAAAAAATAAAGGCTCACAGAAATGCTAATATCCAATATATCTAAGTTTTAACCACTCCATTGCTTTGCTACCAACCCTCTTAGATGGTCTGCACCCTTAAATGTGGGAATTTCACATTTCTTTTACTATTTATTGTGATATTCTATTAAAAGCACAGAGTAACTAGTGTTACTCCGTGCTTTAAAGTGCTGATATTGGCCATCATTACTGCATATGTACCCCAATTGGACTCCCCCCTTAGAAGAGAGTAGAAGGCGGGCTGGGAATAAATATCATTTATTACATTTGGTATTTTGATTATGTTTAGAAGTTGTATACATACATGTAAATTGATGTATTGATAAGACCTTGGATAAAATGCGATTGAACATGTATGTGATTATACCAATGTACATTTGATTGTGATATTATGATAATAATAAACGCCGGTAAAAGATGAGTACACAATCAAATCATGTTATGACAGAAATTGATAAGACAATGGTGACATGGAGAAATGTAAACAGTAAATGGTGAGAACATATAATAAAGACAGTTGCAATTGTAGAATTTAAGGACATATGATAACAAGAGATACCAGTGTGGAGGTAAATTATGAATTACCTTTTGTTTATACATAAATATTGAAGGTGTGGGAGGGTGGGTGAAAAATACGTTTGTACTCTTCGGGGACGATCAAAAGACTGACCAAAGGAAGGGCTGGAGAGTGGAATTGTGTCAGTTGCATCATGTGACATTAGTATTGGGAAGTAAAGAAAGTGGGTGGAGAGTGATCAGGGTCCGCAGCAATGACCCACAATTCCCGGAGAAATTATAACACCATTACTGCATATGTACCCCAATTGGACTCCCCCCATAGAAGAGAGTAGAAGGCGGGCTGGGAATAAATAACATTTATTACATTTGGTATTTTGATTATGTTTAGAAGTTGTATACATACATGTAAATTGATGTATTGATAAGACCTTGGATAAAATGCGATTGAACATGTATGTGATTATACCAATGTACATTTGATTGTGATATTATGATAATAATAAACGCCAAACCCGCCAGGAATTGTATAAAAGGGATGGGTGGGAGGAACATGGTGTATTGTATGGACAGTGTTAAAATGAACATGTTATAGATAGCACATTATTGGTTTCTGATTGCTGAGACGAGGGTTTTGTTGACCCTCTTTGAGTCTGTCTCTGTAATATAGACCTGGTGGGCGTTTGATGACCAACCCCCGAACCTCTTAACTGCAAGTTCTGAGCAGCCCTCCTTGAATGCCACCGTAGAAGCTGTCTTTCTGATCGAGTGGAGGCTGTATTTTGCAGGGTTGAGGCCTAGGTCCGAGAGAGTGTCTCTCCACACTTTCCTGACTCTCGTGAGAGGTAGTGGTATGGTTGTGCCCGGCTGTGGGAACATGGGCTGGCCCACTTTCAGGGTGGGTGACATCTCGGTGACAAGATTGATGTTGTGTCGAGGACATAGGGCCTTGTTTGAGGCCGGGTGGAGGGTGACTGTCTTTGACTGGCCTGCTTTTTGGAGGTTCTTGGCGTGTTTTATGTGTACCGAGACCACTTGTCCAACTGTGACGTCTTCCCTGGTAAGGTGGTGTATGGGATTGAAGGCCCTGATGGAGGGCGGAGCCACCTCCGACTGGCGGAGCCCCGCAAAGTAAATTGTAAGTAGAATGGCACGTATCGTCACCCCTTCCTGTGTTGAGGGTAGGGCTAATACTACTTTCTTGAATATGTCTAGTGGTACTGCAGGTTTGGCCCGAGACTTGTAGGTTGGGTCCCTCTCGACCGCGTCCTGTGCCCTGCGTACCCTGGGGTGGTTTATGCCTCCTGTGTGGCCCCCAGCCATCTGGAGGTAGACCCTTACGTGTGAGATCTTGCCTGCCAGAGTTCCGGGCGCTAGTTTGTCCAACATCAGATACTCTATAAACATGCATATATCCATTGTTGTGGGGGCGAATATGGGTACCAGGAAGTCCATGCAGAACCTGATGTACTGTTTTACCGCCCCCTCGTGATTCTTGTTGGTCGCCGGCGCTCGCGCCAAGGTTTGCCTCTTTTCCGCCAAGGCAGCTAGCTCGTTCCTTCTTGGGTCTGAAAATGGATTGTTTGAGAACGTCAGAGAAGAAGAACATGCATGGGCTGATTTCTTGCAGGTTATGTTTAGCAATTAGAGAGTCAGCCAGAAGTTTATGTTGGGCCGAGAGATGTGACCTGCTAAGGGCATCTGCCAGATAATTGTCTTTTGTACTGATGTAATCAAATGTTAGTTGGAGTTCAAGCTTTGCTTGAAGAGCCCATATGGCACGTGAGCACTCGTTGAGTACTGTATTTTTTTGCTCTACCAAATTTGAGTGCATTCACTGCGGCCATATTGTCGCAGTGAACCAATATGTGAGACCCTTTGTTGCGCTTCGCAAGGAGTGAGTGAAGCGCCACAATGACATTAGCAGCTTCTAGTTCTGTGATGATGGGTTCCGTTCCCAGGGGTGAGATAATCTCTTTCCTATATGCCCGAGAGTTGTCTGCTACCCCTATACCAGTGGGACATGCATCAACCCACATTTCCCCTGTGGGGTTGGGGGGCGGGATGAGACTAAACCCATTCCAACTATCACATAAGTCAATGAAAATGTCTAGGTCTTCCCTCATGTCTTGGGTGATCTTTCCCCACTCGCCTCCCATGGCTCTGAGAGCACCAAGGAGGTTATGTAGGAATGGTCGGGCTGGGGCTATACACTTGCACACATGTAATAGGCGACCTAATAGGGATTGTAATGCCTTTTTATGGATGCTGTGTTTGTCAATAGTGTTGAGGACAGCATATTTTATTTCAGCTAATTTGTCTTTTGGAACCGAAATTGTCATATTGTTGGCATTTATATCAACTCCTAACCACCTGATGACTCTAGCCGGGGGTTGTGCTTTGTCAAGCGCCTCTGGGAGCCCCAGTTCGCTAAAGAGGTCTTTCACTCTTTTGTACTGTGTTTGGGCTGTCGTAAGGTCGGGAGCTACCACCACGAGATCATCCAAATACATGATAGCTGCGATATTATCTCGTTTCAGTATGTCACAGATAGCCTGTGCCACACGTTGCATGTGGGCGGACGATGCCCTAGCCCCAAATGGCATGGCCACTTCCACGTAGTTGGCGCCACCCCATTTCATGGCCAACAGTGGATAGTCCAGTGGGTCGGTTTTAAAGTTCTTGTACGCTCTTTCTAAATCGAGTGTAAACATGTGTGCGTTGGGGCCCGCATGTGTGAGAAAGTTAATAAGGTGGTCCACCGTGGGGAGACAATGCTCCCGAATTTCACCCATCGCGGTATTTTTCAAGATGTAAGCATTGACGGAGTACTCGGATGGATATGTCAGATCTGTGATAATTCTCCTTTTGGTAGGGTCTGACTTAGGTCTAGACATAATTGGGGCTGTATGATACCAGCTATCAAACGGGGGTCCTGAAAAGGGGCCGACTATGGCATGTAGGCCTGACTCTTTCTGAAGGAACTCTCCCACCTGATTTGGAAACTTTGTACCACTTGGGTGGTTATCCAACCCGCCATTGTCTGTTTCAGGTCCTAGGTATCCTAGGGGAAAACCGTATTGGACATAGTCAAGGAGACGAGCGTATCGTTCATCTCCCCCAAGGTAATATACCCAATTGTCAATATTGAGATTAGTTGGAAGCTTCAGCCTTGCCCCAAGGCAGTTGGGCAAGCCAGTGTCCCTAACTACAGTGTATATGTGTGCGAGTTGTTGGGGGATATCTCCCAATTTAGACCAAGCACTAGTGACATGAGACCATCTGTCAATACGGTGTTGCCTGAAGGCAGCCGGGCAGATGTCCACATCGTCCAGCACAAAATCAAACTCGCACATGTGACGAATCTTCGTGAAGTCAGGGTATGATGTATTGAGGTCTGTATTGGATAGGTGATGCAGGGGCGTGGCAACCGGGGGGGACGGGGGGGACATGTCCCCCCCACTTTTGACCAACCCCGAAAAAGGTCAAACCCCAAAGGTCAAGTAAAAAGGGGTCAAAAGGGTCAAAATACCCCTCAGTCCCCCCTACTTTGAAACTGCTTCCCACGCCCCTGTGATGTGTATGAGCTCTGTGTGCGAGATGGACTGTGGGACTATTGTTTTGTGTATGCAAGGCCGTGTGGCGTATGTCGCACGGTTGTACATGAATTTGTTTATCAACAAACGGGGGGTGGGACGTATCCACTTGTGTTTGTTGTTGTTCTGGTCTCACTGACTGTAGTGTGTGCAGGGCAGGTGTGGACACGTGACCTTGGGCCCCGTGTATTTTACTATGGGGGGTGTATACATGAGGGTCATGCACCCCAACTTTGTTAGCCACATATTTATCACAGAGCACATTTTGAGCATCATCACATATATTATCAATGTTTGAACTGACCTCGGGCATTTGGAGTGCTACCATGCTGCCTTGATGGTATGGGGCACTCACTATGCGTTTTTTGGAGGGTAGAAGGGAGCAGCGTTGGGACGAAGACCCTGTTGTTGCTGTTGTTGTTGTTGTGGAGGCATCATAGACTGCTGCTGCTGTTGCGTGTGCTGTAACATGTAGGGGTTGTACTGTGGTGCATGTGCAAAGTTCTGTTGTTGTTGCTGTTGCTGTGGGTTTTTATTCCTACAGTCAAACACTGGGTGGGTGAAGCGTTTCCAACCCCCCGCAGAGCTGTGACAGTAAGAACAGTAGTGGAGCATCCTACCATTGGGGCTGTTGTGGTGGTTATCGTTACCACACCCTCTGTGAGAATTGAAGGCCCCACACACTTGTTCCTTTTTGTTGTTGTTGTTGCTGGCACTGGATTTGTCCCCAGTGCCCACTTTACCCTTTATAGCAGCCTGCATACGCTCATTTTGGGCCCTAGAGTGATATTCCTTCCACCCATATTCATCACGCTCCATCTGGTCAAACATCCCCTGGGACCACTCCCTGGCGACGTCACCGTCCACCATGGCATCCTCCAGTAGGTGCTCCAGGTGCTCCAGGTACTGAGGCCATAATGGCTCCAGACCTGCCTTGGGATCCCTGACCATCCTAACATAACATGTCATATATTCCAGGGCAGTTAAGGTAGAGCGAAGCTCTAGCTTTTTTTTTTGTGGTGTGTACCCCGGGCCTTTTAATGTACATGTATGGTTTTGTGATTGGGTCAGAGATCAAGTCTATAGGATCCTTACCGTCGGACCGTGGGATGTTGAGACGTTCCGCACGTAGTTGTCGGTTGATGTACTCCTCCACTTCAGGTGTGATGCCCTTCTTGTCGATCCTCTCGGACCTAGGCCTCCTCCTACCACTGGAGGAGGCTGAATCTTGACGGTCGATCCTGTCAGAGAACCGGGGAATGTCGAGGCGGCGTCGTGTTGTTGCCGATGGTTCCCGGCCTCGTTCCCGGTCCCTAGGAGCCCGTCTGGGGGTGTCGTCGTCGTGCCGTAGACGGTCCTCACGACGGTCGTGTCGGGAGGTTTTTGATCCCCTCAGTACTGTAGATGGTCCACGTCCATCAAAGTGTTTACCCTCCTGCTTAATCCGTGCCGATTTGAGGATAGAAGGGGTTGGATGACCCATTCGTGGCATGGATTCGTCGTCAGTTTTAAGGCGGGAAAGGCCGCCATGTTGAACGCCATCTTGGTTCTCCTGGCCTGCTGCATTGGTAACCAGACTGACAAAGTCATTAAATCTGGTAGCCATATCATTCACAGTTTTTTCCAGGCTTTTGATACGACTATTACTACTCCTACCATTTTTGTGATGTCGGCGGTGTGTAGGATTGCCATCGGTGAAACGACGACGTCGGGCGTGGGACCTGTCAGGGGTGTCGTAGCATGACCCGTCGTCAGAATACTCCTCGGTTGAGGAGAAGTCGTCGTCAGTAAAATATGGCGATGAGTCGGCCATGGTATCCAATGGGTAAGCACAGTACAATAAATAGTCTATAAAAACTGGTTAAAATCCGACCAGGAATGTAGCCTTCTGTATCATATTCCCTCCTGAAAAATACGTTTGTACTCTTCGGGGACGATCAAAAGACTGACCAAAGGAAGGGCTGGAGAGTGGAATTGTGTCAGTTGCATCATGTGACATTAGTATTGGGAAGTAAAGAAAGTGGGTGGAGAGTGATCAGGGTCCGCAGCAATGACCCACAATTCCCGGAGAAATTATAACACATTCAGGCCCGTACTGTGAGAGGTGGGTGATGGAATGGGCTAAAGTACTAGCTTTACACAAAAGTAGATATGTTGAAGATGGTACAGAGTGAGTAACAAGAGTACTTGACCCCTTTTGAAGAAGTAGGAGTAAAGGTGGGGAAGTGTGATAAAACTTTTCAATTTTTCCAAAAAACCCAAATTTCACAGGCCCATATCTCAGAATTTGTTAATTTCATCATTTCAACCTTTATTGAGGTTAAAGATGTATATCGTGCCATGCTGTAAATGGAATTATTAGTTGCTGTGTTGTATTTAAGAGGAAAATAAGCTGTCCCTGCACGGAGTAACACCAAAAATGCCCACTCATCTTTGCATTGTTATGAAAATTGAACCGCTAGGGTTAGAAGCGTACTGGCGGTGGTTTCACGGAGCCAAGATATATACCTTTCAATAAAATAAACTTATATAAACATATTCTCAGATTTCTGATTTGTCCTTCCCCAGCTCAATACCTACATAAGTCAGCGGCTTGACCCATATATATATATATATATATATATATATATATATATATATATATATATATATATATATATATAGCCATTTAACAACATACTTAACAGTCATAAATATGAGAGTGGTAGATAACCTGTGTTGATAGTTGCTGTGTAGATGGTATATTTGGATGTTCCCACAGTTTCCTGTCGTTGACTCCAGTACAGCGCGGAGTGTCCCTTGTGTAACACGACTGCCTCAACCTCTCCGTCCCCACACTCCAGGTCCAGCATTGACAGTTGGTGCCATGTACGCAGAGAGGGGTCAAACTTCCACTGGTACAGACTGCCACCTCTATGGACCTGGACATAGTCACAGAAAGGTAAGTAACATCCACCTGCACTAAACAAACTATTCTTCTGCTGGAAATATTAGCTCTCTATCTCTTATGATCTATATTTTCTCTTCAATTTTGATAGAGATAGTCAAATGACCAAAGTGTGACAGACATAGATTTCTTTTGTGAATAAAGCAGTTACAGTTAGGTACTCACTGTGAGAAACGTAGATGCGCCTTCTCCATAGAATAGGATATTTATGATTGGATTTTCTGGAAACTCTAGATGTGTTCCCCATTTGTCACTACTAGAAAATCTCTGCAATATAAAGCAACACAGGTTATTCTCAATAATAAAATACATTTTGTTATTATTGTGGCAGATTATTATATACTTTTAGCATAGTCATACAATATATTGTATTAATTTCTATGCTTTTAGTCATAATTCTTTGACATTACTTCTTGCTATGAAGTAAAATTTTAGAAGGAAATCTGAGATGATCACCCAGGAGCCTCTGGGTAAAATGACACGGAATGAATCTGAGCAATCGGCTACACCTCAGCATTACGGCTGATGGAAAAATACTTGATGAATACTAACTTTAATGAAATTTTTCATTCATCAGAGTACGCTTGGCCATACCTGGTGGCCACTAAGTGGACCTGAAGTAAAAATATGAAGCTCTCGTCCTAGATCCCCGAGAAGAAAGATGTGACCAGAAGTTGAGTAAAGTTGTATATCTCTGTCCGAGTCTCTGTTCAGTTTGGCAGCCAGAACCTGTAAATCATAAACTGACGTAAACACGTAACAGAAACTAGAATTTATTACGTAAAGCATCAAATTGTTGCCTTGTTGTAAATAGCAAACAGAAATGTCAGTTGTTGTGAATATACAACAATGGTGTCTGTGTGTAAGTACTAGTAGTATACAACAATGGTGTCTGTGTGTAAATAGTATACAACAATGATGTCTGTGTGTAAGTAGTATACAACAATGATGGATGTGTGTAAATAGTATACAACAATGATGTCTGTGTGTAAGTAGTATACAACAATGCTGGATGTGTGTAAATAGTATACAACAATGATGTCTGTGTGTAAGTAGTATACAACAATGCTGGATGTAGTGTCTGTGCGCGAGATGATCATCGGATCGAGATTAATAAAGCACTTCCGGCGAGACGAGCTGCGAGTCAACACGTGTGTTGTCTGATGTCTTAGATAACTAGGTATTCGAAGTATGTGTAAGTACGGGAACACTTCAATGGCGACGAAGGTGATGAACTATTGATACGTGGGTTGACCAGGACAGACTGACGGCATCGGCTGGTTGTTCAAAGTGTGTATCGTGCATCGTGATCTGGTCCTGCTGTGCTGGGAAAGCTGCCAGGTGGGTGTACAATTTGATGACGTCAACTGCTGTCTGCAGACGACATCTGAGTGAAAGTAGTATAAAGTAGCAACTTCAGCGCATTGATTGGGCATTGTAGTATATAGGAGCAATCTCAGAGCAATGCAAAGACACAGGAGTAAAGGCAGTGTTGTTGGTGCAAAAAACGCAGTGGTAGGCCTAGGAGTGTGTAGGTTTATACAGGCATCACATAGGAGAACTTGGCTGGTTATACTATCCCAATCTGACAATGGCTACAAAAGGGCACAAGCTGAAGGTGGATCTATTTGATATGCATGGTGATAGGCTGACTCTGGGAGCGTTGGATGGAAAGGTTTGAGAGGGATCTAACATATAATGGATGTGACCCTACAGACAAGAACAATGCAAAAATGTGCAAAATGGCACTGTTGATCTATGCAGGGATCCCGGTGGAGGATCTTCACGACTCCCTCCCAGATGTTGTAAAGCCTGCTAACATTGAGAATGCGGATTGGACAGACTATGCAAAGTCAAAACATAAGCTAAATGCCAGGTTCCTGCCAAGGTAGAGCAATGACTTTTCCCTTTGTGAGTTGATGACACTGAAGCGAAAAGACAATGAGGGACTGGTTGATTTTGCTGGCCGGCTTAGGCGCATAGCGGAAAAGTGTGACTTTGCCAATTGGTTGGGCAGCAAGATGATAAAATGTATAGTGATTGCTCATATGACAGATGAAGTCATGCGGCATGACTGTCTCGCAAAGGAGCTGTCACTTCATGAACTCCTGGACAAGATCCAGCTCAAAGAGGATACAGCTGCAATGAGTAAGGTCATGGGGGTCCCAGGACTGCAGTCAGGGCCTACTACGGAGACTGTGAACAAGGTTACAATGAGGAAGAAGCATGTTGAAAAGACTGACAAGGCTGACAAAGGACAAGAAGGTGTCAAAGAGCAATGTCCAACATGTGGTCGATAACCTCACAAGACAGGGGCAAAATGTTGGGCCCTGACCAAGAAGTGCAACAAGTGTTTACAGACCGGACATTTTGCAGTGGTCTGCCCAAAGGTGTATATGGTGGACGATGATGATGATGATGATGATGATGATCGTGATAATGATGAAAACATTTTTGCTTTATTTGGTGATCTGTATGACTATGTCAAGTGCAAAAATGATGTTGATGTGAAAAACAGGTTCAAAAAGGTCAACATATACGGTCAATGAAGGGTAAAAGGGTTCCCAAAGGAAAAGTTGTGGTGAAAATGCTGGGTGAAAATGTTAATGCGACGATTGATACAGGGTCCTGTGTTAATATCATTGATCAAAGCACTTATGAACGGTTGGGTAAACCAAAAATGTGTCGGTCCGATAATTTGCTCCTCGGGGAGACAAGACTGAGGTTTATGTTAAGTTTGTTGCGGAGAGTGCAGTACCAAGAACGATGTCAACTGAAGAGCTACAAGAAGCTTCAGGGGTCGACAATGAACTGGAACTGGTGCGGGATGGCATCCGTTCAGGTAACTTTTCTCAGTGTAGTGTCGCATACAAGGCCATACATGAAGAGTTGACGACATACGGGTATATGGTTCTGCGCCAAACTTGTATAGTGATTCCAAAGGAGCTCAGGAGAGAGTGCAATGATATACAGGTACCTGAACCAACCCATCTTGCAGAGGCAAGAGCAGAAACTCATGCACCAGTAAATGTAAGGCCTAAGCGCACAATCAGAGCCCCGGAACGTATGAAAGACAATGTTCTTAAGTAACACTCTTTGGGTTATATGGTTATGTCATGTGTCATGTCATACATTTGTACTATGTTCCTATGTAACACTCGTTGGGTTATATGGTTATGTCATATGTCATGTCATTCGATTGTATTGGATCAAACATGTTGTTTAGTCTGACATAAGGAGGGATGTAGTGTCTGTGCGCGTGATGATCATCGGATCGAGATTAATAAAGCACTTCCGGCGAGACGAGCTGCGAGACAACACGTGTGTTAGGCTAGATAGTCTCAAAACTGCGAGATAGTCTCAAAATACTATAGTTTTGTTAGTATCTCGCTACCCTCAGGCTAGATAGTCTCAAAATTGCGAGATAGTCTCAAAAGGCTGCAAGATAGTCTCAAAATTTGACACTATCTTGCAACTGTCAGGCTAGATAGTCTCAAAATTGCGAGATAGTCTCAAAATATTATAGTTTTGTTAGTATCTGGCAACCCTCAGGCTAGATAGTCTCAAAACTGCGAGATAGTCTCAAAAACCTATAGTTTTGTTAGTATCTTGCAACCCTCAGGCTAGATAGTCTCAAAATTGTGAGATAATCCCAAAAGCATGACAAATAGTCTCAAAACTGCGAGATAATAACATTTTGAGACTATCTTGCAACCCTCAGGCTAGATAGTCTCAAAATACAATAGTTTTGTTAGTATCTCGCAACCCTCAGGCTAGATAGTCTCAAAATACTAAAGTTTTGTTAGTATCTCGCAACCCTCAGGCTAGATAGTCTCAAAATACTAAAGTTTTGTTAGTATCTCGCAACCATCAGGCTAGATAGTCTCAAAACTATAAAATAGCCTCAAAATACCCGAGCTTTATTAGTATCTCACAACCTACAGGCTAGGTGGTCTCAAAATTGTGAGATAATCGCAAAAGCCAGACAGATAGTCTCAAAACTGCGAGATCTTGCAACCCTCAGGCTAGATAGCCTCAAAACTGTAGTATTTTGAGACTATCTTGCGATTTTGAGACTATCTAGCCTGAGGGTTGCAAGATACTAACAAAACTATAGTATTCTGAGACCATCTTGCAATTTTGAGACTGTCTAGCCAGAGGGTTGCAAGATACTAACAAAACTATTGTATTTTGAGACTATCTTGCGATTTTGAGACTATCTAGCCTGAGGGTTGCAAGATACTAACAAAACTATAGTATTTTGAGACTATCTTGCAATTTTGAGACTATCTAGCCAGAGGGTTGCAAGATAATAACAAAACTATAGTATTCTGAGACCATCTTGCAATTTTGAGACTATCTAAGCCTGAGGGTTGCAAGATAATAACAAAACTAAAGTATTTTGAGACTATCTTGCAATTTTGAGACTATCTAGCCTGAGGGTTGCAAGATACTAACAAAACTATAGTATTTTGAGACTATCTTGCAATTTTGAGACTATCTAGCCTGAGGGTTGCAAGATACTAACAAAACTATAGTATTTTGAGACTATTTTGGATTTTTGAGACTATCTAGCCTGAGGGTTGCAAGATACTAACAAAACTATAGTATTTTGAGACTATCTTGCAATTTTGAGACTATCTAGCCTGAGGGGTTGCAAGATACCCTCAACATTTTGAGACTATCTAGCCTGACGTGTGTTTTGAGACTATCTCGCAATTTTGAGACTATCTAGCCTGAGGTATGCAAGGTTGTCACAAAACCATAGTATTTTGAGACTATCTTGCAATTTTGAGACTATCTAGCCTAACACACGTGTGTTGTCTGGTGTCTTAGATAACTAGGTATTTGAAGTACGTGTAAGTACGGGAACACTTCACTGTCTGTGTGTAAATACTACCGTAAAACCTCTCGTATAAGCCGTGGCTAGTACGCGAATCAGATCGGCAGTGCGGCTTATAGGATCGGCCCATGGTCGGGGTGCGGCTTATACGTGAGTTTTTGCCACTATGGTACAGTACTAAAAATCGGCACATTCAAATGGCTAATGCGGCTTATAGGATCGGCCTGAAGTCGGGGTGCGGCTTATACGCGAGTTAGGCTTGTACGCGAGGTTTTACGGTATACATGTATAACAATGATGTCTGTGTGTAAGTAGTATACAACAATGATGTCAGTGTGTAAGTACCAGTAGTATACAACAACAGTGTCAATGTGTAAGTACCAGTAGTATACAACAATGGTGACTGTGTGTAAGTTTTTCAGTCTGGAATGCAAAATGCAACTTGCCCTCTGGACGTTAAACTAACTAACAATCAAAAGTGTAAGTACCAGTAGTATAATTATACCAGTGGTGTCAGTGTGTAAGTGCCAGTAGTATACAACAATGGTGTCTGTGTGTAAGTAGTATACAACAATGGTGTCTGTGTGTAAGTAGTATACAACAATGGTGTCTGTGTGTAAGTAGTATACAACAATGGTGTCTGTGTGTAAGTAGTATACAACAATGGTGTCTGTGTGTAAGTAGTATACAACAATAGTGTCTGTGTGTAAGTAGTATACAACAATGGTGTCTGTGTGTAAGTAGTATACAACGATGGTGTCAGTGTCAGTGTGTAATTACCAGTAGTATACAACAATGGTGTCAGTGTGTAAATACCAGTAGTATATAACAATAATGTCAGTGTGTAAGTAGTATACAACAATGGTGTCTGTGTGTATAAAGTAGTATACAACAATGATGTCTGTGTGTAAGTAGTATACAACAATGGTGTCTGTGTGTAAGTTGATTGATTGATTTATTTAACGTCCAGACGTACATCAAGTACCTCACGGGACATATCTCAAGTTGGCAAGGAGTCATCCACAATTGGTGGTAGTCTGCCTCGCAATACAGCAGTGACCGCATCTATGGATGATTGAATCTATGAAATGAATGACCGCATCTATGAGGTGAGGGAGAAAACCGCTACTGGGGCACGTCCCCTGCTCTTTTTGAAGGATAGCAAGTGTTCTTTTATTTGCCTGGTCCTACCCTGTGTGTAAATAGTATACAACAATGATGTCTGTGTGTAAGTAGTATACAACAATGGTGTCTGTGTGTACGTAGTATACAACAATGGTGTCTGTGTGTAAGTAGGATGCAACAATGCTGTCAGTAGTATGCAACAATGGTGTCTGTGTGTACGTAGTATACAACAATGGTGTCTATGTGTACGTAGTATACAACAATGGTGTCTGTGTGTAAGTAGGATGCAACAATGCTGTCAGTAGTATGCAGCAATGGTGTCTGTGTGTATGTAGTATACAACAATGATGTCTGTGTGTAAGTAGTATATAGTAGATAATCTCCAGAGCAAACAGTCACTTATCGGATACTTGCCGATTCTCTAGCGTTTACCGGAGCGACAGTCTGCCGCGTACTACAGCTACGTCGGCCGTCATTGGCGACGGTGGGACGTACGGGCGCCGTCATTGGTCAGTGCCCCCCACACGTACGAAATCATACTTGTGGGAAATTACTGTGCGGCAGACTCTGGCTCCGAGTAACACAGCGCAGCAACGTGGATGGATTTGCCGGTGTTTGCTCTGGAGACTAATATAGTAGATTGATCCTGTGATTTTAATACATCACAAATGACTCAGGGTCAGGGTGATTAAGTGAATGAATTGATTGATTGAAAGATTGAAGCTGCAAAATCTTTTCGGGAACAATGAACGGTTCAAAACTACCAGACATATACCCCTACCCCATATATAGACAGAGCTGCACGCTAAAGTGACCGAGTCAGTGGTTATTTCACGAGGGGTGCTTGGGTCGTATTGCACGCTGGCACCATTGAATACGGCCTTCCAGTGCTTAAGCATAGGAGATCCTGTATTTCAAAAAAATAAATATTCTTTCCCCACATACCCCTACCAAAGTCCAAACCGTTGCATAAGACACCACCCTGAGTCAACAGTGTTGTCTGTATGTGGGTAGTACTCTTAGTAATATACAAATATGATGTCTGAGTTTAAATAACAGCCAGTAAACTACTACTACAAGCAGATCTAGTGCCTACCTGGTATTAGGGAGTGTTCATTTATTAACTACACGGGGGGGGGGGGGGGTGGTGAGATTTCGCATGGAGGTGCAAACATTTTTTACGCCAGCCCCCCCCCCCCTCGAGAGCGCATGGAACGTTTCGCACCCCCCTCGCCGAAGCCACCAATTTTTTTTTTAATTGTTATGCTCCCCCCCCCCCCCCCAATAAATGAACACTCCCTTAATACATGTTACCCGCAAGTATTTCATCCTACCTTGGTCAGCTGTTCACTGTGCCCCTGGGGTATGCTAAATCCTGTTCTTAACATGGTTGATTCATCCGAGTAGATCTTAAAGTAAAATACACATATTCGTGTCCGTGGCAATTTGGCATGTAGGTATTTTTATAGGAAATATCCAGGCTCAGTGAGACTGATATTTCGGCGACCAAAAATTGACCGTCAGTGCGTTAGATATTCATCATATTCATGAGAGGGCCCGCTCCGGCTGTATGGGCTAGTCAGTGCGTAGATGGAAAAGACCAGCCCAGGTCGCCAAAGGCGAGCTGGGCTGGCAGTAGGCTATGTGGTTTTGGCACTGGTCAGATTTCAGAGCATCGTTTTTACCAGTTGCCAACAGAACATGTGACTTTGAAAGGTCTCCCTAGGTTTTGTGCAAACTTAAATTGCTATTTTACCTGAAATAGTCCAGTGTCTGTATAAATGAACACTTATATGGAGTTCATAAAAAATCCTGATCTTGAGATCTGCATTTGGTGGCCATTTTCCTCTAGTGTATGGTGTCCCCGCTAGAGGGGCCAGCAATAGTTTAGTAGTTTGCCAATTTGACACTAGTCGGAGCTACTGAGCCTGACCCAGATCCGGTGCTGGTTTCTGGCAAGGTGGCAAGGTCAAGGCCATTCAACCCATGTGGAAGATGGAGGACTTGAAACTCGTTGTGAACAAGCTAATGCCTGGTGTGGTGCTAAAACCAGAGCAGGTGCAGGTTCTGAAGCACATTGACGACAAGAAATGTGTATTTGGGTCTATGCCATGTGGTTATGGCAAGTCTGCCACTTTTGGCCTCCTCCCTGCCTGGCAGGAAAAGGTAAACAAGTCTTACATTCACTTTTCCAAAATGTCAATTTCGTTTATTTCCACTCACTTGTAATTAGGGAGTGCTCATTTTTTAACAACAGGGGGGGGGGGGGGGGTAAAAAATTTGGACCCCTTGACCGGGGGGGGGGGGTAAAAAATTTAGACCCCTCTTGGGGGGGGGGTCAAAAAAATTCAACCTGTTTTGAGGGCAAAAGCCCGCGCGTTACTATGCTACAAAGGGGCGCGAAGGCGCGCGATTTTTGGCCTGCCGGGGGGGGGGGGGTAAAAAATTTAGACCCCCTCTAGGGGGGGGGGTGAAAAAATTTCGCACCCTTCGCGCGAAATCTCATCGCCCCCCCCCCTGTTGTTAAAAAATGAGCACTCCCTTACTTCTGAATAGAGAGTGTATACCGAATTCTTGCCTTGTTCTCTGCTATCAGGGAGTGGTCATTACTTATTCAACAGGAAGGGGGGGGGGGGCGGAGGATGCCTAGAACATTTTCACCCCTCTTAGTCAGGGAGTGATCATTTTATAACAAAAGGGGGGGGTATTTATTAAGTTTGGGCTAGATGCAAATTTGCACTCTTGAGCGTGGGGGGGGGGATAAATTTCATGAATTTCTGTTACAAAACGGCTCCCTTTATTATTCTACATGTCTAATATTTAACATGTCATATTGGAAGGGGAAGTCACAGCAATTGCAGCTCTTCTATTTGGGGGGGGGGTCGCCGCCAAAATTTCACTTTAAATCTTTTGCATGCCCCTCCAAACCTATCAACCCCCCCGGGTCCCCCCCCCTACCCCCCTGGGATAAAAAAATGACCACTCCTTTACTGGGAGTGCCAGACAAAATAAACATATTTGTTGGGGGACAAGTCAACATTTACATTTTATTTCCACAGATGAAACCATCTATCAGGTTTGCGTGCCTAGTTGTCTCCCCTTTGAACAGCATCATGGATGACCAGATTGAAACATGGACCAAACGAGGCGTCCCATGTGCCCGTCTTAAACGCACCTCTGAATTTAAAGATTCTTCTGCTTTTGAAGGTACTTGTTTACATATGTCATCACACATCTTATATTTGCGTAATTAACTGTTCACTACACTACACACACTGAGCCTCCACATGCAGATACACACAGGTGAGAGTCCTACACTTGTCTCCTGTGTGGTAAGGCGCTCACTACACTACACACACTAATCACATGTACTTACACACAGGTGAGAAACCCCACAGGTGTCCCCTGTGTGGTAAGGCGCACACTACACTACACACACTTATCACATCAAGTTACACACAGGTGAGAAACCCCACAGGTGTCCCCTGTGTGGTAAGGCGCTCACTACACTACACACACTTATCACATCAAGTTACACACAGGTGAGAAACCCCACAGGTGTCCCCTGTGTGGTAAGGCGCACACTACACTACACACACTTATCACATCAAGTTACACACAGGTGAGAAACCCCACAGGTGTCCCCTGTGTGGGAAGGCCCTCACTACACTACACACTAATCACATCTACTTACACACAGGTGAGAAACCCCACAGGTGTCCCCTGTGTGGTAAGGCGTTCAATACACTACCCACACTGATCACATCAACTTACACACAGGTGAGAAACCCCACAGGTGTCCCCTGTGTGGGAAGGCGCTCACTACACTACACTACACACACTAATCACATCTACTTACACACGAGGTGAGAAACCCCACAGGTGTCTCCACTGTGGTAAGGCGCTCACTACACTGCACCCAGTGAGCCTCCACATGAAGACACACAGAGGTGAGAGTCCTACAGTTGTGTTCTGTGTGGGGAGCCGTTCACTACACTACACACACTAACCATCCACGTGGTATTCCACACTGGTGAGATCCACACAGCTGTTTCCTCTGTGAAAACTCCTTCACTACACTATAGCCTCTCTACATCTACATGAGGATCCACACTGGTGAGAAACCTTACAGGTGTCTCCTGTGTGATAAACGCTTCACTACACTACACACACTAACCATCCACATGGTGATCCACACTGGTGAGAAACCTCACAGGTGTCTCCTGTGTGGGAAACGGTTCGCTACACCCTGCATCTACACCATGACACTCACTGATGAGAGGCCTGCAAGAGTAAAGAAGGTCCATGATGTGTGGACGTTCAGGGCTCTGCACACACTCAACATTCACATGACCACCTACAGTGCTAACACTCCTACAGATGATATTACACACTGGCAAGTGTCACACAGATGTTTCCTGTGTGGTAAGGCGTTCACAACACTACACACCCTCTGCATCTACATCCCCATTCACACTCCTCAACCTTTCTAATGGTGTATTTCAATAGTATGTAGTATTAGTGGTATTTTCTGAATTTATTGCTAATGATAAATGGGTTTCCCTATTTCGAAGGACACCCAGGCATGTGACTACAGCACATGCTATTAAATTGTTTCTAAATCAGGATTTTAACTACGTTTATTTTGTATTCTATGCGGAAGGGCGTTTCTAATGTTATATTTGGATATTGGGTAAGATCAGTAGTCTTTCAACAATTTATGGCCTTGGTTAGTTTCGACGCCACCGCGGAATCACACTTGGTTACATGGGAGCACTATCCAATTAATAGATATATTTCTAAATATGGACTATTTCCTAACAGGCTATTATCTGACTAAATTAACCATGTCAAAATATATTTTTCTATATTCCTGTACTTTTACTTCTTTTTCCATGTAGCCGCCAAGACTTCAGTCGGCAAAGCCCAACTTATCTTCACCTCCCCCGAGGCTGTACAAGATGATGGCTGGTGGGAGTTCATACGGCACAACAACCAGGCACACGTGGGTGCGCTGGTTGTGGATGAAACGCACTGCCTATTAGATTGGTTTGTCCCACATTCTAAATATTTGTTCTTATTCGTTCATGCTTTATTTCAGCTATTTAACATATAAAAATTATACCTCATTGCCAAAAATGCAAGAAAATGTTGCATTCAGCAGTTTTCAGCAGTTAATATTTTCCAACACCTCTAATCAGTAAACTACTACCCATATGTCACTTATTATGGGTTGTGTTTTCCTCAATACTGTAAACGTATTAATTTCCGCACAGTACATATTTTCGTTTTTATTTGGCCACCATGCTTAAGTGCGCAAAATTATGATGTGGCCGAATATTATGCCCAGGAAATTAGCTTTCCAATGCTGTGTAGCCCTATATATTGTTATTTGTATTTGTAATGCTAATAGACGACTCAATAAGTGCCCTTATTACACGATTGGGCCACTCATCATGCTTTTTCTGTGATATCCCCGTGCTGATATCTAGTGATATCGGCACCCTTCCAGTGGATATCATGCCATTTCCGGTGGTCCTGAGCAATTCCGAAGTTTATTCACCCATAAAATCCGAGGTTTCATGGTGATTTGAACTTGGGACCCCGAGAGTTGAAGTTGGATGCTCTACGTGCTACGCCGTCGAGGCGATGGTATGAGTGGGGGATGAAAGGAGGAGTCTATAGACGGACTTTCAGGCCTGTGAGGCCATTATTTACCGACTTATAGAAGAAAAGAGATTTTTTGGTATAATTTCTTTGAAAGTCAATATTTTTTTATAATTTATTTTTTACTATAAAGGTAGAAGTTGGACTTTACTTACCTACTCGTTAAAATAATTCTAGGGCCATTTTTTACCTATATATAGGCACTTTAGAAATGGTAAGTTTTTACTCAGATTCGATCCGGGGACCCTTGGTGTGTGAGGCGGACATGCTAGCCGCCAAGTATTTCTGGCCACGGTTCATGGGGAGGGAAACGCTGCCTATATTAAAGTCTGCAGGGGGGGGGGGCGGAGTCAGTCTCAGTCACGGCGCGCCCGACTGAGGAATTACTGCAGGGCAACAGCCGTTACCGCCCGGGCCTGGTACGTGCGAGGCTGAGTCAGTCTCGGCGTGCACAGACTGAGAAGCTTATTAGGTTTATTACACGATTATATTAACTCCTTACTGCATCATGCCAACCCTATGGTGTTGATACACTCACAAAGAGTCGGCATGATACCCAACTGACCAATGCACACAGGCCGTGTACAGATGCCAGTGGCCGGCTGCGGGCAGGCCTCTGCAGGGCAGACCACCAGCTTCTGGTGCCGCAGTCCCACTCCGCCCCAGCCTCGCTTGAACCAGGCCTGGGCAGTAATGGCTTTGGTATCATGCCGACTCTTTGGGAGTGTATCAACACCATAGGGTTGGCATGATGCAGTAAGGAGTTATAATATAATCGTGTAATAAACCTAATATTGTATGGCTAACAGGTCACTCAGGGTGTATCGTATGGATATCGGGCACTCGGTCCTACGCGCCTCTTGCCCGATATCCTACGATACACCGAGTGAGCCTGTTAGGCATACGTTATTGGTTAAGTAGCGTGGGTAAAAGTATTTTTCTTTTCCTTCCTTAGTGATATAAGCCACGACTATAGGCCCTAAGTTTTTCCTTTCATTTTATGGTTAACACCTAGGCTGTGGAGTTTCCTGCCTTTGAACGTTTATGAATAAAGGGAGATGCATATGGTAGGGGGGGGGGGGGGGTAAGCTAGGGTTAGGGTGTCAGAGTAGTAAGCACAGTAGTAATATTGATCACAGTAAAAGTATTTTAGAATTTGAAAGCTCCCCTGCACAGGCTATTTCACTCGGTCTTCAGAAGATCTGAGTATCAAGACCTGGCATAACAATGACACACTGATAAATTTGCACTTTCTAACAATCATAAAGGCCCATCAACCGACTGCACCCAATTGGCTCAAATAATATGGCCCTTAATTTAGATATGGTGACATGGACCATTTTGAGGCTTAGTGAAATTTAGATAATGACATTGGACATGGGACATTGGAAATTTCTTTCTTAAATCCATATGGTGACATGATCATATCTTTAAATCGATATGGCGACATGGCCATTTCTTAAGATCTACATGGGACATCGGGACACCCCTAACAAGGCCCCCAACAATGCTGTATAACCTCAAAAAGCCTCTTTACTCTAGAGTTCCCCATATCCGATCCCTAGAAACCTAACCCTCCTTTGTGCATTACAGTCTTTATAATATATAGGATGAAACTCTTTGGGCTCTAATATCCTTAATAATTGTCCGATTTACAAACCGTAAAAAATGACATGTAGCTAAACATGTGATGCTTACAGGTGCGCGAACATGTCTTTTTATGGTAGGTGCGCGACAGTTTAGCTGGCCGAAAATATATACGTTTACAGTATGTAGAATATAATAAAAAATATGATCTGCTGATTAAGACCCTATGACAATGTTAAACCGATGGGAGGGAGGTTGCGTAGGGCAGCGTCCAATAACGCTGGCCCATACTGCACCCTCCAGTGCTAACATTCACATATCATCGCATGCATAAGGCTAAACAAAATGTCTTTCCCTTAACCCCAACCTACTTTACAAAGCAGCCCCGAAAATAAGTACGTTTGGCAATATTCCAATTACAGTAAATTTTCCCTTACAACCCGCGGGTTGTACGCAAAGCAAACTCTGCTTTTATTTTATACCAAACATCCTTATATAGGGTGCGGCTTATACAAAGGTTTTAATCACTATTGAATAGTAGGCTGTGTCTCCAACTTGGGCCAATGTTTTCGTCTATGACTGGATGGCGTCTATGACCGGGTGGCGTCTATGACCGGTCACCTTAAAATATAAGATTTAGAAAAAATAAATTTCTTCTTTGATATGTAAGGGATAAAATAAAGAAAATGGCGGTGGTTACATATCCATATATATCTTCACCTGCCCTAGATAAACCTTTGTCTCTCAGCAGGTCATAGACGACACCCGGTCATAGATGCCACCCGGTCATAGACGCCACCCGGTCATAGACAAAAACATTGGCCCAAGTTGGTGAGACACAGCCAGTAATGAAATTAAAATTATCCATTTAAAAAAGGGGTTATACGATTCTCCTTAGTTACCAACATTTTGGAAATTTATACACCCAGAACTATCTACATTTAGAGTAGCACGCAAGTCACATTGTCAGTGCAGGTAATATAGGATCACCACCAACTCAGGCTGCGGGTTATACATTCCAGATGTTATATAAAGTAATAGAGGAATAATTTCCAGACAGCTTTTTACTCACAATGTGACTCGTGTACTAGCTGCTCCCTCTGGGCAAAAATTTACTACTGTAGTTCAGCTTTGTATACAGAGCTTCTCATGGTAATTGATCCTTCTATTTGGTGTTCTATCTGTGCTCACATCATCCATGCATCTGTATAGTAAGAAAAATAACCATCTGTTTTATTATTCGTTGTTCTCACTCACATCTAATTGTTATTCAACAAACTTGGAATAAATCCAAAAAACTGATTGACATTGCCACATGTTTCTATTCCAGCAAGCTACCTACGGCCATCGTTCTTCTCACTACGCACAGCTAGCTAAGTTCAAACTTTAATACCTAACATCTAGTTCATAGACCCAAACCTTTAACCATTTTACTCACGTTTTAAATAGCTCTTCTATGCTAAAGAATTGTGACAAGGGCACCCACTGCACAATCCAAGTATTTGAATCTTAAATGGGGGCTTAAATACTGCATAAGGTCTTCCATGTATCACATTTATCATCTATGCTTATATTTGAACTTTTTCTACTGAAGCAATGTGTAGTATACCTTGCGAACACATATATCGTGGGAAAAGGGATTGTGTTTCCCCAATTAAAGTGTCAAGAAAATAATTGCCACCAACACCAAAACCATAAGTGGCGTGAGCTTATTAAGGAGTGCCTCTGGCCTAGTTGTGCAGTCCCAAGAAATTCAGGTGGGCGATGCGTTCATTCAAATACCTCGCCAGGGAGGTCCAGTAGAGTGATATAAACCCTTAATACACAGCGCCCCAACCTATTCAACACGGCGCTCTAACCTATTCTACGTCCCTCTGTAGTCAAGGCGTCTGTCAGTGTAGATTCACTAGAGGGTGACCTAGACCGTCATATTCTTTCTTCAAGCCTATCGTCCACCAACCTCTGTCTGGGCACTCGGAGGCCCAATTAGGATTAGGATTTGGCGGGCCGATAAACAAATTAATTTATGGTTTCTTTATGGAATATATAAGGCGGAGAGAGCTTGGTGTACGACAGCCTTCAGGTCTTCAGCCTTTAAATTATTATTAATAGCCATATAACCCTACACTCATTTATCCCTTTGCGGATAAGTACGAATAAAATCCCATAGTTACCAATAGAATCACATAGATACCTCGCTAATCATAATGAAGGTTTTGAGGCTGGTGTGCTTTAAATAATTATGGACATAAATCCCAATCACAAACTAAAAATACCGTAGCAATCCACAATGCAGTAATTAATCCAGATCCATCCCTAACATGTTATACGTTAAACCTAAAACCCAAAAGCTAGCATGCTCATTCCTTGTTTTCATAATAATATCATGCTTCTGTACACACTCGATTATTGCAACAACTTATACTAAACCATAGTTTCTGCTTAATTTAATTCATGTGGAGAGCAATCCACAATGCAGTAATAAATCCAGATCCATCCCTAACATGTTATACGTTAAACCTAAAACCCATAAGCTAGCATGCTCATTCCTTGTTTTCATAATAATATCATGCTTCTGTACACACTCGATTATTGCAACAACTTATACTAAACCATAGTTTATCAACATGTCATTAAGTAATATATGGTAAGAAATAGTATTGTAATCAAGTAACTGTTGCTCTTTCATCAATATCTCTCTCCCCGGTGTAAAGGGACAAATCCTTGTAATTATTTTTGGAATTACATGGGTATTCACAGTTAGTGAAACCTACTTTCAGTATTTATACCACACTACCCATCCCTTCATACAATCACAAGTGATCACTTCCATCTGTACGTCTTCTAACAAATTGAGATCCATTTTGTCAATCATGGATTTTTTTTTTCATTCCAGGGGGGTTGGATTTCGTCCAGCATTCAAAAAGGTACCTTCCATTCGCTCCATTCTCCCTCCAGATACTCCAGTCTTGTGCTTAACTGGTACAGCGTCAAGGAAGATGTTTGATGACATCTCTGAACTTTTTGACCTAACTTTTCAAGTGGTGAGCCGAGTGACCGATAGGTAGGTTTTTGGAAGCTACCAAATTTAACTACTTTCGTATTTAACCCATGACACCCAATGTGTGCATTAGGATAGCCCTCTTTGTTTCCCAAATTTGAAAGTTTTATGCCAATCATTCTATTTCAAATACAACGGTAATGTCACACAATAGACAACTACACATTGCCTTATACTCCCCAAAAAAACATGTAGTAGAAAACATTTAATAATCGATATCAATATCTCTATGGTATGCTCTATTTTGTCTTAAGGTCCATATCTCCAATGAATCTAAAGGATTATGGGTAATTAAATGTTAATTCATGGCTATAATATACGTTATTACTTGGTGTGCTGTGATTTGGTAACATATTAATATGACTTTATTGACAGGCCCAATGTTGAGTTGGAGATAAAGAAATGCCCCAACGACATAGAAGCTGCCCTTGAGTGGTATACTGACCACCTATTGGAAGAGTTGGCTAATTCAACTAGGTGCATCATCTACTGCAGGTAACCTATTTTCTACCTTCCTATTGGGACATATCTGTGTATTTTAAATTACTGTAGGGAAATCAATCAATAAAATTGGATATGGCCCTGGAAAAAAAGTGAGCCTCCCCGCCACCAGCACGTCAATCTGTGCTTTATTTTCAAGGCAAACTGAGCCTTACTTTCACGACAAGTTAAGCCTTACTTTGATGGCGATTTGAGCCTTCCTTTGACAGCGAGTTGAACCTTACTTTGACAGGGAATTGAGCCTTACTTTGACAGGGATTTCAGCCTTATTTTCACGGCGACTTAAGCCTCACTTTCATGGGGAGTTAAACCTTACTTTCATGAGGATTTGACCCTTTAATACTTTCATGGGGAGTAAATTCATACATGCCAACATTAGAAAGACTAAAACCGGCATCATTTTTTTTGGATGGGGCCAGGGAGAAACAAAATTGGGGAGGGTGATGAATGTTGGGCCAACGACCTCAAGCCGAGCGCAGCGCTAACACTAGTCGGGTTTGGGGGCATGCCCGGCAAGAAAATTTTGAATGGCTAGACTTTAATCCCTGAATACGGTGCATTCTGATGGATTTTAGCACGTAATATATCATGACTCAGATCTGTATTTAACCTCAAATATTGATGATTGAAACATCATTTTTAGGAGGAGAGAATTTAAACAATATTGAAGGTCTACAGGCTTCACCATTTACACTTCAAATTGTTTCCCACCTAAATAGATACAGATCTTACCTGTAATTCCTTATGGAGCTACAAGAATTATGTAAATATCTCTATTATAACCAAATTCAATAGCCATAAGGCCCCCAAAAAAATAGGTGTGTCTCATCATAGACATATATGAATAGAGTGGAATCGGGCCAATGATAGTGTATAAGCGTGTCTCGGGTCCGCGTAGGTCGCGATAGTGAGAAAGGGGGCGCCCTGCTAAGCTTACCCATGGAGCAATGGAAAAAATAGTAATATCTCTGGGACTTCCCAATCAATTTTAATTATTAAAACAGCAATGGATAGGATATTTCCCAGCAGGATATATTAGGTGGGTTCTAGTTATTGCCGGGGACATTTCACTGTATGGATCAGATTTATTCTATTTTTTTCTTGATATTGGTACCCCAAATGTGAACTCCTGCAGTCTTTGGCAATTAATCCTGAGAAAACTACTAATACTACAGACTATTGGGGTAGACCATTAGAAAGCCCTTGCCTCATATATTATGGAACCATTGAGTCTTGTTCAAGTTTTGATATAGAAAAAAATCTAGGCCTGGAGTACTGATACCATATGCGTGGGTCCGACTCCTCGGGATACCCTCAGATAATAAAACCCGTCAATCTTTGGCAATTAATTCTGAGAAAACTACTAATACTACAGACTATTGGAGTACACCATTAGAAAGCCCTTGCCTCACATACTATGGAACCATTGAGTCTTGTTTAACTTTTGATTTGAGAAAAAATCTGGGGATGGGGTACTGATACCATGTGTGGTAGTCCGACCCCGCGGGATACCCACAGATAAGAAAACCCGTCAATCTTCGGCAATTAATTCTGAGAAAACTACTAATACTACAGACTATTGGAGTACATCATTAGAAAGCCCATGCTTCATATATTGTGGAACCATTGAGTTTTGTATATGTTTCGATCTAGAAAAAGATCTAGGCATAGGATACTGATACCATGAGTAGTAGTCCGATCCCGCAGTGTCCCGCAGTGTCCTCCGAGATAAGCAAACCCATCGATCTTTGGCAATTAATTCTGAGAAAACTATTAAACTTACAGACTATTGGAGAACACTTTTAGAAAGGTCTTCCTTCATATATTATGGAACCATTGAGTTTTGTTTGAGTTTCAATTTAGAAAAAAATCTAGGCATGGGGTACTGATACCATATGTAGGAGTCCGACTCCTCGGGATACCCTCAGATAAGAAAACCTGTCAATCTTTGGCAATTATTTCTGAGAAAACAACTAACACTACAGACTATTGGAGGAGAGCATTAGAAAGCCCTTGTTTCATATATCATGGAACCATTGAGTTTTATTCAAGTTCCGATTTAGAAAAAAATCTAAGCATGGGGTACTGATACCATATGTGATAGTCTGACTCTACGGGTTACCCACAGATAAGAAAACCTATCAATCTTTGGCAATTAATTCTGAGAAAACTACTTACACTACAGACTATTGGAGTACATTTTTAGAAAGCCCTTGCCTCATATATCAAGGCACCATTGAGCTTTGTTCAAGTTCTGATTTAGAAAAAATTCTAGGCATGGGGTACTGATACCATGTGTGGTAGTCCGACCCCGCGGGATAGCAACAGATAATAAAACCCGTCAATCTTTGGGAATTAATTCTGAGAAAACTACTAACACTACAGACTATTGGAGTACACCATTAGAAAGCCCTTGCCTCATATATCAAGGAACCATGGAGTTTTGTTCAAGTTTCGATTTAGGAAAATATCTAGGCATGGGGTACTGATACCATGTGTGGTAGTCCGACCCCGCGGGATAGCCACAGATAACAAAACCCGTCAATCTTTGGGAATTAATTCTAAAAGGACCACTAACGCTACAGACTATTGGAACACACCATTAGAAAGCCCTTACTTCATATATAATGGAACCATTTAGGTTTGTTCAAGTTTCGATTTAGAAAAAAATCAAGGCATGGGGTGCTGATACCATGTGTGGTAGTCCGACCCCGCGGGATAGCCACAGATAATAAAACCCGTCAATCTTTGGGAATTAATTCTAAAAGGACCACTAACGCTACAGACTATTGGAACACACCATTAGAAAGCTCTTGCCTCATATATCAAGGAACCATTGAGTTTTGTTCAAGTTTCGATTTAGGAAAAAAATCTAGGCATGGGGTACTGATACCATGTGTGGTAGTCCGACCCCGCGGGATAGCCACAGATAATAAAACCCGTCAATCTTTGGGAATTAATTCTAAAAGGACCACTAACGCTACAGACTATTGGAACACACCATTAGAAAGCCCTTACTTCATATATAATGGAACCATTTAGGTTTGTTCAAGTTTCGATTTAGAAAAAAATCTAGGCATGGGGTACTGATACCATGTGTGATAGTCCGACTCCGCGGGATACCGACAGATAAGAAAACCATCAATCTTTGGGAATTAATTCTGAGAAAACTACTAATACTACAGACTATTGGAGTACACCATTAGAGAGCCCTTGCCTCAGGTATCAAGGAACCATTGAGTTTTGTTCAAGTATTGAACTCTCTAGAAATTTACCATTGAATCTGACCATGGAATGCTGGAAATCGCCCATGAATTTCAACTACTCCATGAAGTGGTTGGCAACCTTGCCTGAATGCCACTGCGTGGCATTCAGGTAAGGCTTGCCTAGACTCACTTTAAAAAAGTGCTCACGTAGCTTAATTTGATACACCACGTCGCCTCCACAACAAACCAATACTGTATACATCCATCATGCCCCTTTGGTAATGAATGTATCCTGTAGTTTTAGTATAATGCTGAAAATGTAAAAGACGCCACTGGTGCCTTAGTGACCAGGGCTCCATTCATGCAGTGGTATATATATGTTTCCCACCAATCACAGGATGCTCCAAATTCGACCCATTTATGGTCCAGCCTGTAAGGTAGCAGCAGCATGTATTCTCCCAGTCTTCATCGCCCCCATGTTGTTGGTGCTGCTGGGGTGGAGAGCATGCATCGTTAGCATTACGGCCGATAGAGAAATATGTTAAAACTGCATTTTCTCAAAACATTTAAAAGTGAGGAGTATGGTTTGAAACTATGTCCAAGAATACAGCCATTCCCTATACATATGTTACATTTGGCGTATATTATAACTTATTACCACCCTTTGAAGAGTCAAAGCCAGTCATGACACATTTACTACTCTACAAATAGGGGAGTGCACAGCACCTAGAACCTTACTTTGCATCCCCCACCGGTTCACCACTGCTTCCCCTGGTGTGTAACACATCACTAATACATCACATGACCACACTATGCGGCCCTTTAAACGGACCGGATCTCGTGCCGCCTTAAAGCCAGACCTCAGGCCTTTGTTAAGACAAGCCCATTGGTTGTTGCCATAGATATGCCGCCACCTGTGGTAGTGTCCCTCTCTCACCCCTTTGCACAACTGAATACACATGATGCTAAATGAAACCTGTCATTTTTCCATTTATCATTACTTTCAGGAGTATCAACGCTACTTCTGACGTGTACGGCCGCCTCGTCTTGAAGCTGAAGCGACGCCTTTACACCAATCCATCAGTGGCCCTTGCAAAAACTACCATCGTGGAACGATACCATTCCCACCTCACACAGGCGACTAAAGACAGGGTGCTACATCGCATACTAACTAAAGACTCAAGTCTCCGGTGTGTTGTGGCAACGATTGCACTTGGCATGGGTGTCGACCTACCAGACGTGAGATACGTGGTGATGTGGGGAGCGCCTTCCAATGTAAATAACTATTGGCAGCAAGCAGGACGAGCAGGAAGAGATGGGCAACAAGCAAAGTGCATCCTATATTCTTACACAGGTTCTTGTATTGTCAAGAATGACTTTGTGTCTGATGATATGAAGGAGTTGATTGACGATGCAGTGTACGCCACCGGCTGCATCCGCTCAAATGTCCTTTCTAAACTCCAGCTACGCCCAACAGAAATGCATGGTTGGGAGCGTCCTGCAGCGCACTGCTGCAGTGTGTGCCACCCTCCAGACTCGGATGAGTCCCATGGCACATAGTGTGAATATAGACCGTTCCCCCTGACCAGTGTTGAGGGTTCACTCTCACAAGATCAATGCACTTCAAATATTGACGTACATGATCACATGACTTATATGATCACATGACGTACATCATCTCAAATTTAGCACACATTTTAGGTCATTAATACTCACAAAATGCATCAACCTTAGTAGCCTATTCCAGGGTGTTAATCTCGTAGAACAAAGGATTCAACATTTGCATTATAGGCAGCTTCAGGGAGTAGCGATGGGGCATCACTTGCTGATCATGTATTCAGGGATTCACTCTAAGGCCACTGAAAAATGTTGGTTTCTCATCACCATGAAAATATGCCCATAGTTTCCTATTTTAATTAATATGTTTCTTGGAAAAAGGAGAAAAATACAGCATTAATATGGAGATGCCCACTAGGCCAACAAAAAAAAAAAGGTTTGTTTCAGGTCACGCGAACTACCCTATCAAAAGAGGGCCGACCCTACGTTTTTTAAAGTAATTTTGAAGAAATTTCCTTATTTTTAGCCTTTTTGGGTCAATTTTCGGGTCTTCAGTGAGGCCAGGTAGTACTTTCAAGTTTAAAAAAAAAAAAAAAAAAAAAAATCCGACCTACCGACCGTACATTTTTATGCCATGTTACCTGAAAGAAACCTTTTTTTTTTGGGCCCTAGGTTGTCACTATCTCAGTCCCCTATCACAATCTGGTATTCAATATGTATGGGATGGTTCTAAAAGTAAAAATACAAACCTAATGAGGAAGTAATCGTTTGTATTAGTGTGTGTGACATGATATGTCTATACTGGCATCTGGTCTTATCTTTATTATATTTGGGTAAATCCTATTTGGATAAACAGTAGCACGTAGTGAAAAATAGACATTTGGGAACAGTTCCTAAATTATAGTTATAATTACCGTATTTGACGTAATAAGCGCCCCCCCCCCCCCTTTTGGGGGATTTTCAGGCTAGAACCAATGCTCAAATTTCACAATTTATAAAAAAAACTAAACTCTTCCGTATTAAAGCTAACACTAATTACTTTATAACCAAATCCTGTCTTTCAGGCTGGGCTAAGGGTGATTAAATGTGGATGAATGGGTTTGTAAAGACAATTTATTAATCTTTGTATGAATAATTACTGTTGCATTACATTGAGAGTAATAAAAAACGAACTGCTTGGTGCAGATGTATATAGATGACAGACTCAAGGGATATGCTATGGTATATTTGTTTTTATTGAACATTTAATTATTACCCCTCCCCCCCCCCCCTCCATCCCTCCTCCTGTATTGTGTGTACACCTACAAGGGACTAGTCGGACAAAGTGGGAGCTTACTGCAGGTGGATAAGAGGCAAAGACTCCTCTCTGTGACGTATATTGATTGGAAATCACAGGACCTTTTTCAATGATGTTCAACTCATGATTCTACATTTAACCTGTCAGAGAATAGTTTCATAATGTAAGCAGCGAGCCTAAATAGGGTATATAGCGTATTTATTGCGCATCTTTACGCTCCCGGAGTGTGTTTGTTATGCGACGCATACACATGTTATTTACAATATACACTATACAATATTATAAAAGATGTGCCGTGTGTCTTCTCTCATGGATGATATATATAAGACCTGTTTCTAGTACCATAGTCACATTGGTTTTTCCATTATCATTATAGATAACTCATCATTACTCTTGCTCTGGGACAAACTGTAGAAGTTCTGAAAGTTCTCGTAGTTCGTCCTTTCGAACCGACCGTGTCAGGAGTTTGTAGGCTAGGCCAGGTATGTCGTGCATGTCCCGTTTCCGTGTCACATGATCTAGACCTTTGTGTACGCGACCTGCCTGAAATTCTAACAGGTTGTACTCCTTGTACTCTTGGGTGAATGCTCGGACGTCTTTGCGATATTTGTTGTCCTTCTCGTGCCGGGGTTCCCTTTTCGTTGAGAGTACACCTGCACCCTCTAGAAGCTCATCAATGATCTTCCCAAAGGCCCCTCCCACTTTGGCTGCACGATCCACTGTGTCTGGGTGGTATTGGCCACACGAGTTCTTCATAGTATCTGAAAAGTGAATCAGAAATGGCTATGTCTTATGAGAGTGATACAAGTCCCTTTGTGACCGGCCCGTTTCTGACCGGCGCAAATACTCCCGGAGCTTTTTCTTCCATGAAATTATGTAGCATGTTTTGAATACACAGGGAGGGAGGGTGCAGATTTGTGGGAGAAATAATTGCATGTTAATCAAAACTAAAACATATTTTAAGACAGAAAATGTATACGCTCATAATAAAATTTGAAAAATCAAAATCAACAAAAACATTCACCCTACACACACGTTAAAAGGAGGCAGTCAGAATCGGTCTAGAACGATTTTAGAAAAAAAGTTTGGGGCCCTGTAGGAGGGGGATGGTGTATTTAAAAACTACCAAATGGTTGGCACTGTGCCTATATGTGTGTAGAAACCCCCCCCCCCCCCCCCCCCCATCAAAAAAAAGGATTTGGGTCACAATTCATAGTATTTGGGCCGGTGAGAAACAGTCAGAATCGGCCCCAACCGTCGGTCAGAATTGGGCTGGTCAGAATCAAACTTGTATCACTCTCATAAGACATAGCCAAATACAGTCAAATAGTACTGGTACACCAGTCACATCGCCAGTCACGCTCATAGCTTTGTCACCATAGTCAGACTCCGTGCCAAGTTTAGGTAATTCTCCAAAAGACTACCTGCAGCTATAACCAAAATTACCCATATCTCCCAGAATTTATGATAGTTATACTTTCGCTCTGGAAAGTCTTTTCTAATGTTGAAAGGATTCTCTCTCTAAAACAGCTGAAACATCCAAAATGATAATTTTACATTAGGCCACTTAAATATTGACGTACACCTTTTGGTCATACTGTGGCACTCATGGTCATCTTACATTGGAGATAGATGCAAACCCTTCCAGTGATGATGGGCCGTCTTAATGCTGCCTTACCAGGTATTATATTGATAGTGATAACAACAACTACTTCAAGGATGAAGGATGAAATTTACTGCTCAGTGATAAGTTTTCTGGTCCCTAGCATTAGAGGGAAATGTATTTACCTTTGAACAATCGATTGAGGAACTCGTTCACCATGTCTAGTGCGATGTTCCCTCCTTCCCGACCTTGCAGATTGGCAGTGCGGTTCCAAATCATGTCAGCCCGCATTCGCGGTGACACACACCCTCCCAGGTCTGCAAATCGGAACAATGAATTGACAGGATTTAATTCAAATGGTGTAATAAACCATTGCTTTTATTAAGGCCCGCACACCCTCGTTTGCCCATTTATTCTATAGTGGTTGAATCACAAAGTTCCTCCTTTCCAATTGACTATTGAGAGAATGTGTTGGTACTGGCCGGGCCACTTTATCATTTATGTTTTATCAACATGAATTCTGAAATGCTAATACCATATGACAGTAATGATTACCGTAAAACCTCGCGTATAAGCCTAACTCGCGTATTAGCGGCACCCCTAATTTTGGGAAATCCTATAAGCCTAATACAGGGATGCCAAGTGTTACGATTTCTTTGTAATTTTACGATTTTTTACGTCAATTACGACCATTACGATTTTTGCTGGAAAATTACGGTTTTTAGGAATTTTTGAAGTGTGTAAAGAAAATCAGGCTTTATTTTATTAGTACCGTAAATTCTCGCGTACTACCCGCATCTCGCATATAACCCGCACCCCCAACTCAGGAGAATCCTATAACCCGATTTGTGATCTGAAAATTCATATTTTAGTACTGTTCTATAGTGATAAAAACCCTTGTATAACCCGCACCCTGTATAGGCATGTCAGGTTTCAAATGAAAGCTGAGTTTGGTTCGCGTACAACCCGCTGGTAGTACGCGGGGATTTACGGTATTACCTGTACACCCCTGCCTACACACACGTCTGCTATGAGTACCCATTAATTACTAGTATCCCAGTGGGCACAAAACTCAGTTGAATGTTGAATCAATGTTGCACCAACATTGAATCAACGTTGTCAACCAGTTTTCAATGTTGATTCAATGTTCTGTGCCCACTGGGATATATATGCTCTGATTCGCGTACAAGCCGCGGCTTCTACGCGAGGTTTTACGGTATACTATGTAGTGTAGGATAACATACTGTAGTGGCCAAATGTTTCACTTTTAAATTAGGTTGGGGTTAGGTTGACTCAACGAGAACGCCTGTACAGCTTATGGGATGGGCCCTCACTCAGTGTGCAGCTTGTATGTGCGTTAGGCTTATACACAAGGTTTTACAGTACTGTACTACATGTCTGACATATGGTTTTTAAAACACCGTATTGTGCCTTTTACAGATGGGTTTAGGTGTGGGCCTAATACGAGAGTTAGTCTACTAAGCAATGATATGCTGTATGACCATATATTACTATATACCTTTCTTGAGAGCCTACTTTATTGGCCCAAATCCTATGAAGGCTGGAGTAGAATCTAGGCAGCTTTACAACATACAAACTCCTAATGTTCTTACCTGACAAGAAGTGATGCCCTATTATAAGGTATTTATAGTGGTTTAGCATGTGGAAGTGTGGGAGGTCGAGCTTCCAGAACAGCGCCATCAGTGGACCATTGCCTTCCCGTACAGCACGGCGATTGGCCAAGTACTTGAGGCCTGTCCACATCAGCAGCATGCTATGCTCATAGACCTTGTCCACTGTGTTCTCTTCCCCCTTGCACTCTTCACTGCAATACCAGTCATCTGCAATGGGGAATGTGCAGTATAACCACTGAAGTAGTTTATCTATAGGGTCTGGTGACATTATTTAAACAGGGGGTTAACGGCTCCTTTACCATACTGGCGATTGCCCTCTTACCCAATATCATATACTGTAGGCTGCAACTATCATAGTATGTAGCATTAGCATGCAAAGTGTTAATGTGGGCTCAGGAACTTTTTATGTTTACATAAATATTGTAACGAGACCGCGTACATGATCGCAAAGCTTACCAACATCTTCAGTGAGTCGTGTGCAGTCGCGGTGGTAGTTTATGTGCCGTTTACAGTCATCTCCGGCAGCACAACGAATGATAGGGGTGTCTCGCTTCTTGTGGCAAAAGCAACCGATCCAAGTCTCGGAGGCGGCACATTCGGCAGAGCAATACCAGTCTCCAGCCGGTGCTTCTTTAATGTGAAGCAAATATAAGGTGTATGGTAAATACTGTTACCTCATTTTAAATCAAGGGGTCTTAGTTTATGCGAGAGGTAGCCGTTAGGAAATGTATTAGTACAATGCCCAACAGTGCCATCTGATGAATGAGAGTCTTGTGTTGTACCAGCATTGGGGATAAGACTTCTGGATGGTTAGGATGTGAGCGTCAAAACTATTATCAATGTATGGGATAGGGATTTATTTGTCAGTGGACCGACCTGGCCTTGAAGGGAAAAGATTTTTGTTTAAATCGCTTCCAACATGAAAGCCGACATTTCTAAATCAATAGTAATTGTAATGACATGATGCAATCAACATTTCTTAAAAATGAGTTTATTTACCTTCAAGACCAGCACATGGCAAATGAAGCCACTCCCTTGGGCAAGCATCATTCGAGCATTGCACCATGATGCCCGGTTTGACTGAAAGTAGCAACATATATTTTGATTGATGACAAAATATGATTTATACCATATTTATGTATTTGATCACAGGATAAAATTTAGAACTGTAGGCCTGAACAAGTATATACATTCACCGCCTTAATTATGGAGTATATGTGAATTACGACAAGTCACTAAATCACTGTATGAGGAGATGTAGTCAAGTCAGGTTGAAACGGCGTATCGCCCCATAAATAGTTCCACATCCCCATGTCCCATCTCTATCTCTATCAAGAGCACTAAAAATTTAGTCAATTATGTTTATGAGTGAGAAGTGGGCTTTACAAGGGAACTAAGCATTTGTAAGCTGCCTCATACTTAACAAAAGTAGGCTACCTTCACCGCAGCAGAATGGATCGATTTCAAGTGTTTTGAGGTCATCCAGTTTAGGGTCAATATCTTTGGGTGAGAGGTGTAGTAGGGCCTCAAGCGCACGGAGGTCGGCAGAAGTTGGTCCGCTCCAAATCAAATCTACAATCTGTGTGCTGATGGAGTGGATCCACTTTGTCTGTGCTGCTGGTGTGTCTGGGAACGACTGGGGTGTTTCTTCTAGAGCCTCTAAACCCTCCAACTTCATGGCCAACAAAGTTATGTAGGCATGGGTGGCAAACTGCAAATATGTAGATTTATGTAATATTCCATGGGAACCCCGCCATGACACATTTGGAGTATGTAACAGATAGCAACGATAATACCCGCAGACAAAACAGTGGTGTGCTGATTACCAGTGTGCAAGTGTGGGTGTGTTGTAAACCATTTACCCCACAAGATACACAAGTCTGGGTGTAGTCCGGGTGGATCTTCTTGTGATTAGTGTGTGTAGTGTAGTGAGGGACTTCTCACACAGGGAACACCTGTGGGGTTTCTCACCAGTGTGTATCTTCTTGTGATTAGTAAGTGTAGTATAGTTAGCGACTTCTCTCACGGGGGACAACTGTGGGGTTTGTCACCAGTGTGTATCTTCTTGTGATTAGTGTGTGTAGTATAGTGAGCGCCTTACCACACAGGGAACACCTGTGGGGTTTCTCACCAGTGTGGATCTTGTGATTAGTGTGTGTAGAGTAGAGAGCGACTTCTCACACAGGGAACACCTGTGGGGTTTCTCACTAGTGTGGATCTTCTTGTGATTAGTGTGTGTAGTGTAGTGACCGACTTCTCTCACAGGGGACACCTGTGGGGTTTCTCACCAGTGTGGATCTTGTGATTAGTGTGTGTAGAGTAGAGAGCGACTTCTCACACAGGGAACACCTGTGGGGTTTCTCACTAGTGTGGATCTTCTTGTGATTAGTGTGTGTAGTGTAGTGACCGACTTCTCTCACAGGGGACACCTGTGGGGTTTATCACCAGTGTGGATCTTGTGATTAGTGTGTGTAGAGTAGAGAGCGACTTCTCACACAGGGAACACCTGTGGGGTTTCTCACCAGAGTGTATCTTCCTGTGATTAGTTTGTGTAGCGTAGAGAGCGACTTCTCACACAGGGGACACCTGTTTGGTTTCTCAGCAGTGTGTATCTTGTTGTGATTAGTGAGTGTAGTATAGTGAGCGACTTCTCTCACGGGGGACAACTGTGGGGTTTCTCACCAGTGTGGATCTTCTTGTGATTAGTGTGTGTAGTATATTAAGGGACTTCTCACACAGGGGACACCTGTGGGGTTTCTCACCAGTGTGGATGTTCTTGTGATTAGTGTGTGTAGTATAGTGAGCAGGGTTGCCACTGTCAGGGGAAATGTCAGGGAAAATATTTTTGGTTCCAGGTCAAGGAAATGTCAGGGAATTTAAGATTTTTTGACAAAATGTCAGTGAAAATGATATTTTCTGAAAATGTCAGGGAAAATAATATTTTGTGAGGGAAAATCTTTGAAATGCACAAAAATATCACCTAGTTTCTTTGAAAAAACCTGTATTTTACTATGATAGTAAGGGAGCAAATTTTCTGGATTCTCAAAAAAGAGGGGTTAAAAATTTTGCCCACACACGATTCACAAAACCCCTGTTGTTAAATCATGACCACTCGCTAAGTAGAAGATAACTTTAAAAAGTGTGTGTATTCATAGTGGGAGGGCATTTAAAAATATAGGGTTTATGTCGCGATTGTCAGGGAAATTTGATATAACGTCAGGGAAATGTCAGGGAAAAGTCAGGGAATTTAAAAGTACCTTGTCAGTGGCAACCCTGGTGAGGGACTTCTCTCACGGGGGACACGTGTCGGGTTTCCCACCAGTGTGGATCTTCTTGTGATTAGTGTAATGAGCGATTTCTCACACAGGGGACACCTGTGCGGCTCTCACCTGTGTGTATATTCTTGTAATTAGTGTCAGGGTTCCCACAAGTCATGGAAATCATGAAATGTCATAGAATTTTAAAGTTGTCATGGAAAGTCATGGAATGTCATGGAATTTTGTTAAAATTTGCTGTGTGTCATGGAATGTCATGGAAAATGAAAATAATAGGATTCATATTACAAAATCTCGGAGAATGTACCATTTGCTTTCTAGACTTAAGAAATTTTCTCAGGGGCCAAGCCTCCTAACCCCCGACAAGAATGTAATAAATGTCATGGAAAATTGAGATTTTTGTCATGGAATGTCATGGAAATGTCATGGAATTTAAAACTGAAATTTTTGTGGGAACCCTGAGTGTGTGTAGTGTAGGGACGCCGTCACTCGGGCCAGACGCACCGTGTGCCATCTGGTAGGGATGTCGCTGGCCAGTCGGCTCACATGTGCACTGCGGCGTCCGGCACGGATGCCGACCACTCGGCCCACACACGCTTTGAGGCCTCCGGCTCGGGTGGCCACCACCCGGCCCACACCCACAGAGTAGGGTCCGAGTCGGCTCCTAGGCCCAGTGGGTTAAACTGCACCGATTGACCACTCGGCTCACACGCGCAGTGGCTTCACCTGCACTTAGCGCACTCTGCCTAGCCTGCTTACCACTGGTAGTATAGAGGCATCTATTGGTACCACTACACCTTGAACATGTAGAAGCCGGTCATCTGTGTGTATCACAGTGTAAGACTGTGCTTGAGTGGGGCGTAGTGTTAGAAGGGTTGTGAAGCCTTCACCACCAATGAGATGTGTGTGTGTGTTTGTGAATGAGCAGTGGGGATGGTCATGTGAATGCTGAGTGTTTGATATTTTGATTGGGAACAGTTTTTCACACACGAGACACCTGTAGAGCTCTTACCAATGTAGATCACCATGTGAATGGTCAGTGTGTTTAGTCTAGCAAACGCCTTACCACTAGTGTGTGTTATCATGTGAAATGCTGAGTGTGTGTAGTGGTGTAAACTGTTTCCACACACTGCACTGCTGTTGGGATATTTTGATTGTGCCCCCCCCCCCCCCCATGTGAGTTTTGAGGTTTTGCAATGTATTTCAACGCCTTAAAAAGGCTACAGGGGATCACCCCAATCAATGTATAGACATGCAGCCCTACACGCAAAGTGCTATTATCAATATTTACCTTCAGCATGTCCTTAGAGTGATTGAAATTTGCCATCACATTCTTCTTTAGACTTCTATGCCTGAAAGCCTGCTTGAGTTGGTAGATAGTCCCTTTGGCATTACCAGACTCACCCGTGAAGAATGTGTTCCAGGAATCCTAATGGGTTGAAACAAATTGTGGTTCATTTGTGTAAGGATCATTGAAGTTTCATCAGTTTGTGATCATGATATATGGTAAATTGGAAGGAATAAAGGAAGACTAATTGCCCTGGACCCCATAGATTTGTTTACTCCCCTATATGATGGGATGTCAGAAGCGTAACGACGTTCATGCAAGCACCTAAACTGGTACAGTTTATGAGTATAGTTTGTGAATGTAGTACGGGCCATTAGAGAATGGGATAGATATTAGGGTGAGTTCCCCGCATATATAATAACAGACTAAGTAAGGTTTTGTAAAGACGCTACCTGCATCAGCAGAATTTCTTTGTGAAACTCTTGTGGTGTTGGTTTCATGTGGCCCAGCTTCCAGGGGTTATCTTCGTTTAGACACCCAAAGATGGCATTGATCATCCGCTCAATGCTCATGCCATCCCCCCCACAGTTGATGTCCTGCCCATCCGGGATGAAGGATGCCATGTGTTGCATTATATCGATTGTGCCCGGTGTTGTAGCTGGGTTTGAATGTACTACCCCCAGATTGACCTATGGAGAAAAATAAATATTAAATGTAAAACCTTAAGTACAATCCGAGGCTATCACGTGAGTCGAATTGCCAGTGACGGTTATAGGATCAGCCTTTAGGTCAAGGTTCGGGGTATAGCCGAGTTTTCAGATGTATACTACCGTACTGAAATGACTATAATGTCATGATGAAAAGAGCAGCATTTTAATTAAAAACTTACAATCTCACTCTTTTGGGTCAGGGTCTCGTAATGGTCATGATGGGTTTTGGTGATTTCCACTTTACGCAAGCAGGGCATGTTGCTTTTCAATATATGGGAGACTCCTGCAACCATCTCGTCCCGTATATCTTTCAACTCCTCGCGAGTCATGACAAACGTTTCAGGTGGGAGATCACACGCATCTTTCTCGGTTGTGCTGTCAAGGTTGTTGTTGTTGACCCTGTGACAGTAGACATGGGTAGTTCATACTAAGTGAATTTGTCAAAGTTATTCGACAGTGCTGCGTTGATAGATTATGCCAACTCAACAGGAAAGTATAACTGGAACATGAATGCACCACTTGAGCTGCATTAATGTATCATGACAAGGTTGGATATAATGCACTAGAGCACCATGCTGCTCTGAAAGGGTTATGACACAACAGCTGGTGGGCACGGCCAGGTCAGTACATCCACAAGTATAGACACATGGGTTTCAGGGCGGGGGGCTGTGGGCCTTTCTCAAAATTAACGTTTACAGGGAACTATAGTAAAGTGTCCCATTCTGTGATAGACGCTCAATATACCAGGCTAGACGTCAGCTTTAATTGTGTACTAAACATGGCTATATAGGATATTTATGACGGTTCTAAAGATGTCCACCCTACTGCACGGTGCAACTATTTATGAGGACGGTTAGGTGGTCGGAACATGGCTGTATAGGAGCATTAATGATGTGCTGCTGTGATTTTTTTCAATGCCATGGCAATCTGGAAATGTGTTTGGGTAGCATTCACAAATTACTTCAATTGGCATTATTTTTACAAGAAAAGACAGTTTGATTTGCTCTCTACTGATATACTGCAATGTACAAGAAAAGAGTTTTGGGTAACCCTGTTGCCGAATTGTGCCAAATAACATACTAGTAATATGCGTGGGTGATTGGATGTAGTAAATAGATGCAGCATCTATAAAGATATGTCACCAGCAAAAGATGTGTTGGACAAAAATGATGTTATTTTTGGTTTGTGTGGCAAAATCCAAATTGTTGAGAGCAGTAGGTCAAGTAAATACGCACCTGTTGTTGGCAGCAAATGTCATACCCCACATTAGGTGTTTGTTGTCACGAGCTCCTTGATGTTTGGCCTCGGTTTGGATTTCCACATTGTCCCAGCACAGACTGTACGAGGTGGTTTGATCTGATAGGGGAACGCCATTCTGGATTGAAGACCCAAACAATATGTATTTAAGGTTTTACAGTATATTCCTGAATCAGTGCATTTAAGTACACGTGAAAATATAATTTATAGCAAATTTTGCCAAATTTATACAAGGGGAACAGATACGTTTAGAGTATATAGTGATTAATCAACTCACCACAATGCTGTCCTTCCAGCGCAGGAGGCTATCAGCATGATGCTTGCTTATCTTGTCAACATGGCTTCGGACACTTGTGGAGCTTTGGCACAGACCCATTTTCTGTAGTGTGCTGAAATCAGAGTGAATCCTTTGTCAGTTAAATGACTCCTCAGTACGGCTGTGTGGTTATCACCAGTGTGGATGGCTGGAGTCTTGAAAACGTTTTTACATAGATGATAAACCTATGTGCGTATAAAGAGTGCATGCTGAGTGTGTGTAGCATTGTGAAAGCTTTACCACTCATGACATGTTAAGTTGAATGCAGAGTGTGTGTTTAGTGTAGTGAACGGTCTCTCACCTGTGCGTATTTTGAAGAGAATGCTTAGTGTGTTTAGTGTAGTGAACCTCGTCTCACACAGGAGAGACCTGTGGGGTTTCTCACCAGTGCGTATCTGCATGTGAATACTGTGTGCAGTGTAGAGAGCGAATTCTCACACAGGGAACACCTGTGGGGTTTCTCACCAGTGTGGATGTTCTTGTGGTTAGTGTGTGTAGTGTAGTGAGCGCCTTACCACAAAGGGAACACCTGTTGGGCTCTCACCTGTGTGTAACTTGATGTGATTTGTGTGTGTAGTGTATTGAACGCCTTGCCACACAGGGGACACCTGTTGGGCTCTCACCTGTGTGTAAGTTGATGTGATTAATGTGTGTAGTGTAGTGAGCGCCTTACCACACAGGAGGCACCTTTGGGGGTGTCACCTGTCTGTATCTTCTTGTGATTAGTGTGTGTAATGTATTGAACGGCTTGCCACACAGGAGACACCTGTAGGGCTCTCACGTGCGTGTAACTTGATGTGATTTGTGTGTGTAGTGTATTGAATGCCTTACCACACAGGAGACACCTGTTGGGCTCTCACCTGTGTGTAACTTGATGTGATTTGTGTGTGTAGTGTATTGAACGCCTTGCCACACAGGGGACACCTGTGGGGTTTCTCACCTGTGTGTAAGTAGATGTGATAAGTGTGTGTAGTGTAGTGAGCGCCTTACCACACAGGGGACACCTGTTGGGCTCTCACCTGTGTGTAACTTGATGTGATAAGTGTGTGTAGTGTAGTGAGCGCCTTACCACACAGGGGACACCTGTTGGGCTCTCACCTGTGTGTAACTTGATGTGATAAGTGTGTGTAGTGTAGTGAGCGCCTTACCACACAGGGGACACCTGTTGGGCTCTCACCTGTGTGTAACTTGATGTGATAAGTGTGTGTAGTGTAGTGAGCGCCTTACCACACAGGGGACACCTGTTGGGCTCTCACCTGCGTGTAACTTGACGTGATTTGTGTGTGTAGTGTACTGAGCGATTACCCAAACAGAAGGCACCTGTATGGCTGTAAACTGTGTGTTCAGGGGTAGACACTAACATCTAAGACGATGGGCCATTGGGGTCCCGCAGGCTCAGAAAGTTGTGGGAGGTAAAACTGACCCTGTATGTTCACTACGGGCATGGTTCAATTGTATATATTTTCTATTCGCTTTTGTTTTAATGTCTAGTTAAATGGTGACTTCAATACTGTATCAAGCTTTAAATAGACTAACAAGCGATGTGTTTGTAATACTCAAGTTATAGACGATGGCTACCATTAGACTTGATATCTGAAACCAAATAAAGATGAATAGCCCAGCTTTGTAGCGGTCACACCCCCCCCCCCCTCAGCTCGATGCTGTTGTTGTAGTCATAGTGTTACTGTTAAGATGCTAGGAGCGATTAGCGGTTGTCTGCATTGTCTTAAGACTGAGGTGCGAATACAAGGCATTGGCAGTGCCCACTCACCTTTGTCAGGTGTTGGTATTGAGCTTGTATATTAAAGCTAAGGATGGGGGGGGCGGGAGGGGGCATGGGGACACACGGTGGCTCCACAGTCAGCTAGGAGGCAGCCTAGGTCGCTAGGGGGACCCTGACACCAGCTCAGTTTAAGGCCAAAGTTAGGGGTGCGGCTAATACGGGAGTTTTTCACAGGACTCATTCAGAATCCTTCTGCGGCTTATAGCATCAGCCCAAAGTCGGGGTGCGGGTTATACGTGAGTTAGGCTTATACGCAAGGTTTTACGGTAGGTTTTGTGTTTATTTTTCCAGTTATATTCCCATAAGAATACAGGTGCATGTAGCTACGGGCCACTCGGGCCCGTGGCTATGTGAGTTACAAGAAAACTATGGGCCGGCACCAAGAATTACGGGCCAGCGTTAGTGTGTACCCCTGTGTGTATCTTCTTGTGATTAGTGTGTGTAGTGTAGAGAGCGACTTCTCACACAGGGAATAGCTGTGGGGTTTCTCACCAGTGTGTATCTTCTTGTGATAGGTGTGTGTAGTGTAGTGAGCGACTTCTCTCACAGGGGACACCTGTGGGGTTTCTCACCTGTGTGTAAGTAGATGTGATTAGTGTGTGTAGTGTAGAGAGCGACTTCTCACACAGGGAACACCTGTGGGGTTTCTCACCAGTGTGTATCTTCTTATGATAAGTGTGTGTAGTGTAGTGAGCGACTTCTCTCACAGGGGACGCCTGTGGGGTTTCTCACCTGTGTGTAAGTAGATGTGATTAGTGTGTGTAGTGTATTGAACGCCTTACCACACAGGGGACACCTGTTGGGCTCTCACCTATGTGTAACTTCATGTGATCAGTGTGTGTAGTGTAGTGAGCGCCTTACCACACAGGGGACACGTGTAGAGCTGGCGCCTGGGTGTATATTTGTGTGATAGGTGTGTCTCACTGGTGGACGCCTTGTGACCCAGGAGAAACTCAGGCTGTCGCCTGTGTGTATCTTCATGTGAATAATTAGTGTGTGCACTGTACGAGCTGATCTATCATATAGGGGAAATATGTCAGGATCTGATGATATGGATGGTGAGTGTAAGTAGTGTTTTGAACGCTTTCCAATAGAGATATGGAGTTTTCTAAGTGGGGAGATCCTCAGATACTCAGAAAGGATTTGGAATGTCTCACACTTTTCATCCCACACCAAACACTGAGAGTCTGCTCACCTGCTTGTATACTGATGTAAGCATTAGTGTGTTTTGGGAAAAGAAGCATCTGACCATGTTGGACTGCTATGAAGATGGGAATTATTTTAAAGGACATCAGGATATTCTCCTGTATGCGTGAACTGTTATACTCTAGTACCCACCTGATCGTGCGTTCTGAGGCACTTTGCCGCCACATAGCTAGCCCCACTATTGCCTGGAAGAATCTATTTGTGTAAGGATTACTGCAGTGAAATGCAATCGCGCACACCACCCCTTTCTTCCGTGACAACTCGTCTCGAACATCATCCAGTTTTCTGTGTGTAATGCAAAGATGGGAGTATAGATAATTATTAAGGATTGTTAGAGTATGTGGGTGTATGTTTGTTCATTTTACCAGGCTTGGTTTTGCATTTAAGGAAAACAAAATTAATTTACCTTGAGAGTGAGAGGAATCATAAAATTAATGATACCCCTAGCGCCAGCATAAATATTGTAAGGATTTAAGAGGGGGCAAGAAAGTGAAATAAGCATATGAATAGGTAGGTTTTGATAGAGAAAATCAAATCCTTTAAGAGTATTCCAGATCGAATAAATATAATCCTACAGATGTCCCAAATGGTGAGTTGTTTCACTTATTTATGAGTATTCTATCAAAAAAACTTTCATGTACAAACTATGAACGTGAAACACCAACAAGTTTATCTGAATACGCTAACAGTAGATTTATAATCAGATAGAAGTAGTAAGGGAAAATAATTTCATACTCACCGACTTTTGTCATTTTTGGCCACAGCTACTGCATCAGGGAAGATAGCGTCCAGGGCCTTTGAGAGAATCGGTTTGCTGGCACATACCTCCTCACCGGTTTTCTTCCAGCTGTGGTGCTCTATGGTCTCCATACTAACTTCTTTCTTTAGACTGTCAGGGCATTGTTTCATCTGGAAAAGGCGAGAGGAATGGATGAAAATTTCTAAAGTAGTATGTATATCAGTGAAGTAAATATATGAAGCCTACAAATGTTGAAGATGACAAAATATGATCAATAAAATTACCAAGTAAATTAACCCTTGACCAGCGTATGTGCCCATTTGTTTCATTCTAGAGAGGAATTGAAATTGGTATTGGAACCCCCCCCCCAACCCCATACATTGATGAGAAAGATGTATTTGTGTACAATTGTCAATGATTAATTTTTGTTTAGTAGGGAGGGGGGGGGGGGAAACCATTATTTTTAGCACCCCCCCCCAAAAAAAAAATATATATATATTTTAAATTGGATGTATTTTTCATAGCAAACACTCCTCCCCAAATTGACCCACTAGTGACAATATCGACACACCAAAGAAAATGTTAGTCTATGGATAACCCGCACCCTATTTTATTAAAGTGTCTACGGATGCACGTACATCATTTTCAGAAAAACTGGATTATTTTTTTACGGGCCTTTCTTTGATTGATAGGCAGATTTGGTAGTTTGCAAAAAAGTTTCCCCTAGAAAAAATATATATTGGCCGCTCCATCTGATTCTATGTTAAAATCCCCAGACCAACAAAATTTAAATATCAAATAAATTCCCCTCTGGCACCATTTTTTCAATAGGTAAATCCGTAGACCAACTTTTTCATTTGGTGTGGCGTATAATTTTTTTTTTTATCTCACCTCTTTTCGCAGTTCGCTCATTACACCATCAATAAGGTGACCACGTAGCACAGGACAGTTGTTGAAGGCGTAACTGGCAAATGCCGGATATTGGCCAAGCTGGAGGTAATATAGCAAGCGGTCGACGTGCGACTCTACCTTCTGCTTCTTGGGTGGGGGTTCACATGGCACAGCAGCCTCCTGGGGCAGTGCCCTCTTTCTACTCCCACTATGAGAGACTGTGCACTGATTGAGTTGGGTAGTGCAGGCCCTACATATGACAGATTGTGGCCCAAAACCACCCACTTTGGCCAAAGAGGGGAAGACCACAGTGATAACCTCCAAGTTCAAAACTAGTTTCTGAAGGTTAAAATGGGAAGGCTTCCCTTTTTTAGCAGGAGGTATGGCCTTGAGGCAAGCACAGCACTCCATGCTGCTACAGTGACTAGCAGAACTGCAGTCCAAAACCAATGACCAGTGCCACACCCTCAGTGCACAGAACTGGTTTGGGAGGGCAGGACAAGTCGGGAGTGGCCATAATTTAAAGGGGGGGGGGGTAGTGGTGGATAGTTGAGAGATAGTGAGAAAATTTTGCTGACTTGACTTGCCCCACCCCCTCCTCCCCCACCCCCCACCCCCCCACCGATATGGGTTGAAAATGTCACTCCCTCCCCGACTCGATCAAGATTGTAGGCAGTTTGCTCCCCCCACCCCCTTTGAACATGCTTTTTTCTTGTAAAAAGGGGGAATTTTTTTTCGGCCCCACCACCTAGACGAGTTAAAATGTTCAGCCCCCCCCCAAATTTTTTTGAAAGGGGTTGATATCCCCCCCCCCAAACCATCATGGTGCCTGAACATGGATAAAGGCTCCAAATAATTTGGAAAGGGTCCAAATAATTTGGACCCTTAACCCCCCCCCCCTCCCCCCCCCCCCCCATAAATAATGGCCACTCCCAACACGCACCCACGTGTGGTGGGGGTTGACAGCTCCAAAACAACAACAAGGCCATGTGTTCAAGGTTCCAGGTATTGCCACTAGGTGGCCCTAGTAGCGCTCATGTGGGGCCACCTGCTGGAACAAAGCAGAACTACTACAGGAAGTCCAGATTTAGGACCAAATTTCAAAACACAGAGCACAGGAGACAGAATAGACCTGGATTTACTTTATTTGTCAACTTCTCAGATCAACCAGGTAGATGACCAAGAGATTAATATGCTGGCTTTCTAGTGCTGTCACTTTATTTACACAGAGACTTATACTTTATTCAAAACCATGCTTTCATTTCAGACCAGTGCTAAACTGGCCATACCTGGTATCGATCCACCATGTTCCATGGTGGATCGATTACTAATTGATTAGTCAGTGCGTAAACTTTACCTGCTAGCACTGGTTCTGTGCACCATTTCTACCTTGTCACAGCAGCTTGTGTTACATAATCCTCAGTGTTTCCCGTCTGCATGTCAAATGTTCATCAATAGTCGCTAAAAATCCTGAAATTTGTGCTAAACGTGTCTACAGCCCCTGACCTGATTGATACCGGCGACTCATCACGTGCTGGTGTTGTTTGTAAACAAATCTTTCTCCGCCAGGTGGTAGCACCGTGTGACATATGCAAAAAAGTACAAATCAACCTCAAATCAGGTTTAATTGACTGTTAAAGTAGACATTTCCGTGAAGACTAAACTCTTTGTGTGTCATTGAGTATGCTATGTCAAGCCACAACCTTAGCATCAAGTAAGAAATGTAAACTGAAAAGTTAGATGAAGTCAGTTACAACGCTACTGAGGCCACGTCGAATCGGGTCCGTGTTTTACCATTTTCACTGTTCTGGGAGCACATCCGGTACTCGCGGCGAATTCCGCTTTTCTTGGATCTCTAGGAATTTCCAGCATCCTAGCAACCATTTCAGTAAGTTTTCCAACTTCTATTAAATCAGCATCGTGTATTACAGGTTCAGGAACACATGTAAGATGGGCATGAGACGATTTGATTGGACAATAGGGCCTGCACGTGAGTCGGTGACACAGTGGGCCACACCCGCAAGCGGCAAAGTTGACTCAGACAGTGACAGGTTGTCCAAGGGGCTAGGACCTCAATGCGTGACAATCACTGACATGTGATTGTGAAGTGATGTGTATTCAAGGAAATCGATGCACTCATTGACCCATTGTGGTATAGCCATACAGTGGTAGCCGGTCGTACCTTATTGGTATGTTTAGACTGCCGTTGGCCTAGATAGATCGAACTAGAATTGTCCAGTGGCAGTAGGCCTACCGACTGAGTACCGTAGTCGTAGACTTAGATCGTAGAGGCTCGAACTGGTGGGAAGAGGTGGGTTTCTCGACCTACGTAGACTACGCCGTAGTAGTACTGTGTAGCACACATTCATTGACTCTTTCACTTTCAGTTGACTACAATTTACAAAGTAAGTTAGTACCTGGTAACTTGTTACTAAAAAATGAAAATACCCGGTTTCTCGTTCTCTTTTGCACAGTCGTTTGGAGAAACATGTTAGAAATCATATTCTTTTGGAATTTTCCTGATATCACCATAATTAAGAAAATTAGAGCAGTTTGATTGGGGGAAGGTTGGGTATTTTTCGGTCATTATTTTAAACTCTACAAAGAGGGAGGGTGTGTGACCTCTTCATGTATGTAGACTCAAATTAAAGCTTTAATAAACCCCTTGAAAGTATATATTACCTGAAAGGCAGTAATATTACGGACATATTGCAGGTTGTCCGATGTCAATATGACTATCAGAGCCCAAGTTATGATTTTTTAAAGAAAAAAAGATGGGGAAAATCATCAAATTTGATTAAAATTGATTAATTAAAAACATTTCCGGATCTTAGAAACCTATGTTCGCATCATTAGATCTTCTTTAAACTTGGCACATATAAAGTTAAGACAATATACTAACACTTCCTCATGTTTCCAGTCAACTTCCTAACTTTTTTCATAGATTGTATGAGCTCTTAATTAGATGTGTCCGTAATTATGCTTCTAATTAATTAACCAATTAGAGTTTAGCTAAAATTTAAATACTGGGATAAAGGAAATTTTGTATACTTTCTGTAAAAAATATTAGGCACTGTCACCCAACAATACCAACCCCATTCAAAGCTGAATTAGACAGAGCTGCCCTGCACTAGGCCTCAAAAACGGGCACAGATTATTACGACGGCCCAGCGGCCGCCACTAGCGCGGACGTTGGCATACCTAGTAACTATAAACAGTTTCAAAGTTTTAAGTCATATTCAAAGGGACAACCGGTAGTACCCGGTAACATAAACATTTGTCATTACCATGGGCCATGTCATTACCGATACCAGTAGGCCTATTTCATTGAAGGAGTTGAAGCCTACTAGTACTACCCCGACTCAGCTTTTGCCAGTTTGGTTTATATAAATAGTCAATTTGGAATCTACTGTACCGGTGCATACTAACATAAACCCTATAGACTTTAGTCCTGCTAGATGTGCCAGGCCTAGGGCTAAGCTGGTGACAAGTGTGTACAGAAGGCTTGGCTTAGAAACAGTTTAACTTTAACTACTGCTATACATCATCTGTAATCACATTTATTCCACAAATAGTGATACTTAATAAATTGGAAAGCTAAGTGTCTGGACTAGAGGTATGTATCTCCGTACCTCCGTTGGCCTCGTAAACCGTTTAGTAGTTGACTCAGGGTGCACCCCTGAGTCTAGGTAGACGACCTAAAATGTTGGTTAAGAGATTTTCCCAATTTCAAGTTCAATCTATCATATATCATAAATTATCCATGTCAATGATATAAATTTTGGCTGCTCTGTTGCTTTCAGACCTAATCTATGTTATGCAATAAAGTGCATACGCAATTTTGCATTTTTTGTTGCAAAAAAATCATGCCAAAATATTTGCACTTTCTTGAATCAACAAAACACAGATACTGCCCTCCCATTGAAATCAATGCTGAAGCAGTGTGCACCATTCTAGACAACCCTGCGCCGTGCTATGTTTTGAATTCAATAAAAGTTATATATACCAATGTGTGCTTATCTTGCTATAGGCTTAGTGCACAAGAAAGTGTTATAGACTAGACAACCCATTCAGGAAATGGCCTATGATCATGAGGAAGATGTTGCCCATGTTGCCACTTGGGATGTTGCCAATGTTGCCACATGTTCTTGGGAGGTGGGGGGGATGTTGCCCATGTTGCCACTTGGCATGATCATCATGGTCAGTCACCACCATCATGGTCTGTCACCATCATGGTCTGTCACCATCATGGTTCATTGTCATCATGGCTCATGGTCATCATGGTTCATGGTCATCATGGTTCATGGCCATCATGGTTCATGGCCATCATGGTTCATGACCATCATGGTTCATGGTCATCATGGTTCATGGCCATCATGGTTCATGGCCATCATGGTTCACGGCCATAATGGTTCACGGCCATCATGGTTCACGGTCATCATGGTTCACGGTCATCATGGTTCACGGCCATCATGGTTCACGGCCATCATGGCTCACGGCCATCATGGCTCACGGCCATCATGGTTCATGGCCATCATGGTTCACGGCCATCATGGTTGATCATCAGGCTCGATCATCAGGCTCGATTATCAGGCTCGTTTGAAAATTGATTGATTTGGGTGCATTGCCCTGGAATATACACGTAATAGTGCGGGTGCAGTCAAGTCATAATTGTCATCCATTTTGTGATTGGAGATTGGTCTGTCACCATCATGGTTCATTGTCATCATGGCTCATGGTCATCATGGGTCATGGTCATCATGGTTCATGGTCATCATGGTTCATGGCCATCATGGTTCATGGCCATCATGGTTCATTACCATCATGGTTCATGGTCATCATGGTTCACGGTCATCATGGTTCACGGCCATCATGGTTCACGGTCATCATGGTTCACGGCCATCATGGTTCACGGCCATCATGGTTCACGGCCATCATGGTTCATGGCCATCATGGTTCACGGCCATCATGGTTGATCATCAGGCTCGATCATCAGGCTCGATTATCAGGGTTGATTATCAGGCTCGTTTGAAAATTGATTGATTTGGGTGCATTGCCCTGGAATATACACGTAATAGTGCGGGTGCAGTCAAGTCATGATTGTCATCCATTTCGTGATTGGAGATTGGGTAAAGACATAAAGTAGCCTGACACCCTGAGTCTCCTGTGATGTAAATCACACGCCTATTGATTTTACGGATACCTTGTCTGCAAGGAGGACATCACCCCCATTTCAAACAGAGGTATCACCGAACTTGGCGAGATACTTGGCTGGTCTGATAGCTGTTGGTTACCATGTGTGTATACCAACTGGAGGGAAAGCCCCCCCCCCGCTTTCGATGCCTATGTCAGAAGGCTATGTATGAAAGGGCCTAGTATGACATTTTATAAGGGGTCCTTTATTACTCATTTTTGGGTTAGCTTAAACTTAAATGGGTACGGTACCTTTTTAGTGTTCTTACTTGATAATGGAGGGGAAATGGGGTGCCTTTTCGGAAAGAGTGGTCCACATTGGTATACAAAGTCATTTGGTTACATTTTATGGGTAGGCTAAGGCTACGTGATATTGATGATCAAATCACGGCAATACCACTACCGGTACAGGGTGTGTATTTAGACTTTTAAGGAATTTGCTGACTATAAATAATTCAATTTCAATTCAGTTTATTCACATCCTCGTGAGAGGTTAAGGAAGGAAAATAAGAGAAGAGATCAGATTAGGCGATGTTATCGACCATAGTTACAATCGCATCACTGATGTACAAAATTATGGATTAAAACTATCCGTCCCTATCTGCTATAAATGGCTCATCTGCCCGTGTTACTGCAGGTAGGTGATGGTCTCTGGGCGGCTGGCTGACCCGCTGTGTATCTGTGAGTATTATAACAAGGCAGGTGAACGGAGTCACATCCTCGCCTGCTGCTGTGACTGTGAGGCACTAGACACTGCCTGTGACAGGTCTGTACTCTACTGTTAGCTACTTTATAAATGCCTAAAGAAATGTATCCTATTTGCTCTAGTCCAAAACGACTTAAACGATCTTTAAGATCAATTCACTTTTAAAGTCAGTTTCCTACTTTTGCAGGAATCCCTAGTTCTTGGTTGTCATTTCTGCATCAATTTATATTATTCTCCTACAGAAAAAATACCAAAATCTAAAGATCTACCTTTTGTCACCCAGGGAGTGGCACGTCTGTAAAGTTTGATATCACTCAGAAACTTTATTTCTGATAAACCAACCTGCTTACTTAATTCATGGTACTGTTATATTTCAGGTTGCTGACGTGTCGTCGTGTGGACCCTGATGTGTATGACGAGATGTGTCAAACGTTTGCCGACCGTCTCCGGCTCCCGTCCATCTTTGGGCAGGGAGCGGTGAAGGTTCACCCGGACGTAGCCATACCGCTGGTCCTGGTACCGACGGGCTTACTGATGGCCACCGTCAACGAGTACTTCACCTTCCTCTTCCTGCTAGGGCTGCCCTTGTCCATACTCATCTACTTCTACATGTGGAACAAGCGTAAAATCAAGGAGCGGACTCGTGTGTTTTACGTCTGGGGGCTCACCTCCGTAGGCACACTCATCTCTGTGTTTTTATTCGTCGTTATAGAATTCAGAAAAATCTTCCTCTGGGAGATCATGGTGGAGGTGACGCTATTCGGGATCTTAATGTATTATTTGTATGAAATACGAAAGGGCCCGGGGATAATTACCCGCTCTCAAAAGTCGTACCACAACAGTGACAATCGCCCGATTCGGGGAAATATGGATGAAGAGGAGAGGGAACTTCCAGAAGACCCTCTCGGAAACTTACTTGTAAATAACTTTGGATATGATAAACAGGACCTTAAGGTTAGTACTGTTCTCTAGTTAACCCTGGCTTTACATCATGAAATATTCTCAGAAACAAAGTATTAAATGTGTAACACTCAATACTCTGTTAAACGTTACCCTTGTGCCCAATATATTTTTGTCTTTGGGTCATTAGAAATAACAAATTTGGACTCTTAACAATATGTTTCATTATGTTTGAAATATGTCCTTGACAGTCAGTTATAGCATTGTAACAACCTTGGTGCTGAACATTGAGGAAGACAGTTCTTCCTCCACACTTCCCTCATAGTTAAATTACATGACACCCTTGTTCTGGCTCAAACAGTATTTACAATCTTAACTCAAACTTGTCATTACCGCTAATTGATTCATCTTGGCCGTCATTAATAGTGTTTGTGTTATTGGTTAGGATGAGATCATGCTGGAACTTGAACGTCGTGACGAGCTGGTACTGCACGACCACCAGGTCACCTGGGTGGACTCACGACCTTTCAGAGGTACGCCTTGTACTACTCGTTCAAAGAACATATCTACCTCAGATTCCCCCAGATCCCTCGAGGAATCATTGGAAGTTGGGGAGGGGGGATTCAGGCATACTCCATCTAGTTCCACTTGTCTGGTCTAAATGAGTGACATCCCTGATTCAACACTCGGTTTATATTTTATAACTCTGAGCAGTGTTCAACTGTTGCTTTAATTCTAAACACAATAAATGGTGTGCCTCAGGTAACACGCGTAAGGGTGGAAAAATTGGTCACAAACGTAATAATGAAAAATATAAATATTCCTTTTTTGGACAAAAAATAAAGTAGAAAATCTTGACAAAAAAATAGATTGAAAAAGTCAGGATGGGCCCTGTTTTACTTAGTAGGGTCGAGTTACAAACAAAAAAGTTAGCAGAGATGTGATTGATGTGAGTGCCTGATGTGGTGTGTTGTAGGAGGGCGGCTGGTGACGTGGTGCGACACGTGTAAGGTGCGCAAGGTGGCACGCTCCGGGCACTGCTCCGTGTGTAACGTCTGTGTGTACGGCCGCGACCACCACTGTGTATGGTAAGTCACATTAACATTGAGGCTGATTCAATAACCATATATGTTGGGACAATTTGATGTTTGGCATGACACTGTAAAGTCTCTCGTATGAACCACGGCTTGTAAAATTTCAGACCTCTAATGCAGCTTATATAATCTGTCAAAGTTAGGGGTGCGGCTTATATGGGAGTTAGGCTTATACGCGGTTTATTCTAGTATTAACGGTACTCTGTGGTGTTATTTCAGGGTGGACACGTGTATCGGGGCGGCTAACCACCGTGCCTTCCTGCTGGGCCTGTTCTTCCTGGAGCTGACCGGGCTGTACGGGGCGCACCTCACCCTGACCACCGTCTGTACCCCCACCATGTACCTAGACTGGTTCCTGCTACCCGCCAACTGCTACTACGTCTACTCAGACCTACCGTAAGCACACAACTCACGTACACTCTTCATTTCATGCCCTTTTTTTTGCACCCGGACTCATTGGAGATGACCCACTTTGACTTCAATTTGAACTTGGGTTAGCAGGTCTTTCTTGCTGAGTCCAATCTACCGGTTGCCTGGCCCTCGTCATTGTGACTACGCAAATAGTCATGGGACTGTGACCAGCAAGGGATCTCTAAAGTGGGCTTCCCAATACAGGACAGGTGCTGCCATCAACCTATAATAAGGAATCCGAGCCAGACGCCATGTACTGCGAGCAGTCTGGGCTCAGACTTCTTGTGTAAACCTAAGGTCTAACCCTGACCCCTGCACAAACAAAGCTGATAATCAGGGTACTTATCAAAGAAAGGTTTCCCAAGTTTCAATTTAGAACTATCTGGTCCATACCAACTCTGTGCTTCCCTTCTGCCCGATTACAGTCACCAGCGACCTCTACATTTGTTCACAAATGCTACAGGTCTTTACGTCCTTCATGTTGTATGTGAGGAAGGTGTTGTTGTTAGTTTCTGGGTGTTAGCATGACTGCGGTTTGTGTGTCCCATAACGGCGTTGATGACGGCGGCGTGCTACAGTTTATGTTTGTATTTCAGAAGGGTGCTGTTATTCGGTGCTGTGTTCTAGAAAAGAGTAAAGAATTATTTGCTCTTTGGTTACAATGTCTGTTTTATGTTTTCATAAGTTGCTACCATGATTACAGTTTCTGTTCATGTTTTCGTAAGTGGTACATGTGTTACTATGGGTACGGTTTGTATTTTAGGATGATTCAACAAGTCATGGTGTGTTACAATGGCTACAGTTTGTGTTTCATGTTGATAGTCATGGTGTGTTACCATGGCTACAGTTTGTGTTTCATGTTGATAGTCATGGTGTGTTACCATGGTTACAGTTTGTGTTTCATGTTGTTAGTCATGGTGTGTTACCATGGTTACAGTTTGTGTTTCATGTTGATAGTCATGGTGTGTTACCATGGTTACAGTTTGTGTTTCATGTTGATAGTCATGGTGTGTTACCATGGTTACAGTTTGTGTTTCATGTTGATAGTCATGGTGTGTTACCATGGTTACAGTTTGTGTTTCATGTTGTTAGTCATGGCGTGTTACCATGGTTACTGTTCGTGTTTCATGTTTGTGTCTTGTGTTCTTCTTCGCGACAGAAAACATTCTGCTGACACAGGAGAGGTTGCGTCACTTCCGGTAGCCAGATATTTAGCGCGAATCCGAGAGGAAAGACGTGCGCCCACTAGCAGCAACTCTCAATCATATTTGGAGGAATCTAACAGGTAAGGATACTTTCTATATGATGTATTTTACACATATTTGCACAGTTGAGAAATATCTAACCTTTGATATTGAAAATTTTCCTTCAGATTGCCGAAAATGTGACCGAAAATGTGACCGAAAATCCGCCGGTGGGCGAAAATTGGGGATTTTCGGAAATTGGGATAAATGGTCATCCAGATAATGTGCAATTTCTCAAATGTGCAATTATAGTTCAGTTTTCACAATAATATGGATTTTGTCATCCAGTTATAGTGAAAAATTGGAGTTTAGATTGTGTAGAGCTTAGTTGCTGCTAGGGGCTGGCATGATTCAGCAAGACCAGTCATCCATCTTGGATTTCAGACTGAGTCACTGATTTATGTTGGCTTTTTATTTGTTATGTTGGCTCATAGTGCAGTACTGCTGCCTCATTTGTTGAGGAATGTTTCAATAGCGAAACGAGCCTTCATAAGGAATAAAATTGTGATGGGATAAACTCATATCTGCAGAGATAGAAATTTATCCTGTTATACACTGTTGATCTCTGTTTTATTAGTGAATACACTTTTAAAATAAGGAACCAGGAAGGACTTACCACTGTCTTATGCACGGTCAAAGACAGAATAATATCAACTACTACCTGTCATAACAGCTTGACAGACTCTAGATATTGGTTGAAGTCAAGACACTTAAAGCTTTGCTTGCTACTTTGTAGTTGACACCTCAGTTATTCTCTTATAACTCTGTTATAGAAGAATGACAGTTGAGGTTGTTCTCCACTCATACAGTTTGAGTGAGGTGAACTGTCAAGTCAGTGTCAGGTGTGTCTTGTTGTACTTTTGTACATGTTTGGACCAGTCCTTACCAAGACATATACCTTATGCCCAAAATTTCTTTGAGGCATTAAATAACTCAGTTGTGTTGATACAGATCCACACTGAGTGCTTGTGTTGAATACACAAGTTTACCCATACCTTATGCCGAAAAAATCCTTGAGTTAGGCATTTAAGAAGTTTGTGTTGTTGTGAAATGAAAACACAAAGAGACTTAACTGGTCCACCTTTTATAGGGTCTCAATTATGTGCTTAGGGTTTGTGACTGGTAACACAAAATACCTATACCTTATGCCGAAAATTTCTTTGGCCTTGTGTTTTAATCCCCACCTTAAAACACTATTAGCACACATGTCTCTTTGATTTGAACATCAAGATGACTTAACTCATGTGGAGGTACCTTGGGTTTGGACTAGTTTCCAAAAAGACCCACACCTTATGCCCAAAAATTCCTTGGGTTTCACGTCACAGACGTCGATGTCAGTCACGTCATAGACGTTGCCTCTGACAATCACGGCGTAGACGTTGCAGCTGTCAATCTTGTCCTAGACGTTGCTTCTGTCAATCACATCATAGACGTTGCGGCTGTCAATCACGTCATAGATGTTGTCGCTGTCAATCACGTCATAGACGTTGCTGCTGTCAATCACGTCATAGATGTTGTAGCTGTCAATCACGGCATAAACGTTGCTGCTGTCAATCACGGCGTAGACGTTGCAGTTGTCAATCACGGCGTAGACGTTGCAGCTGATCCTCATGTAGGAGACGCTCGCGTCGCAGACGTGGCCGCTGGCGCTAGCGTCCCAGACGTGGCCGCTTGCGCTCGCGTCCCAGACGTGGCCGCTGGCGCTCTCGTTCCAGACGTGGCCGCTGGCGCTCGCATCCCTGACACGCATCCCAGACGTAGGCGATGTTGATCACATTAATGGACTCACGTTAATGATGCTCACATTGATGGCGTTCTTGTTGATGACAATTATGCCCTAGACCTAGCCGCTGACGCTTGATACTAGCTGGCGCACATTCAGTCTATGTTAGGGATGTCGCAGACATAGCCGCTGGCGCTCAAGAGAGTTGTAGCCGCTGGTGAGCACGTTGTAGACCTTGTAGCTGCCAATCACGTTGAAGACGTTGCAGCTGTCAATAAGGTCATAGACGTTGCAGCTGTCTGTCACGTTGTAGACGTTGCAGCTGTCAATCACGTCGTAGACGTTGCAGATGTCAATCACGTTGAAAATGTTGCAGCTGTCAATCACGTTGTAGAAGTTGCAGCTGTCAATCACGTTGTAGACGTTGCAGCTGTCAATCACGTTGTAGACGTTGCAGCTGTCATTCACGTTGTAGACGTTGCAGCTGCCAATCACGTTGAAGACGTTGCAGCTGTCAATAAGGTCATAGACGTTGCAGCTGTCTTTCACGTCGCAGACGTTGCAGCTGTCAATCACGTTGTAAACGTTACAGCTGTCAATCACGTTGTAGATGTTGCAGCTGTCAATCACGTTGTAGATGTTGCAGCTGGATTTCACATCGTAGACGTTGCAGCGGTTAATCACGTCGTAGATGCTGCAGCTGTCCATCACCTCGTAGACGTTGCAGCTGTCACTCACGTTGTAGACGTTGCATCTGTCAATCACATTGTAGGCTTTGCAGCAGTCAATCAAGTTGTAGACGTTGCAGCTGTCAATCAAGTTGTAGACTTTGCAGCTGTCAATCACGTCGTAGACGTTGCAGCTGTCAATCACGTTGCAGACATATCAGCTGTCAATCACGTCATAGACGTTCCAGCTGTCAATCACGTCATAGACATAGCAGCTGTCAATCACGTCATAGACGATTGCATGTCAAATCGTCGTAGACGTTGCAGCTGTCAATCACGTCGTAGACGCGGCAGCTGACAATCACGTTGTAGAAGGTGCAGCTGTCAATCACGTCTTAGACGTTGCAGCTAACAATCAGGTCGTAGACGTTGCAGCTGGCCATCAGGTAGTAGACGTTGCAGATGGCAATCAGGTCGTAGACGTTGCAGCTGGCAATCAGGTCGTAGACATTGCAGATGTACATGACGTCGTAGACATTGCAGCTATCCACCACGTCGTAGACGTTGCAGCTGCATGTCAAACCGTCATAGACGTAGCAGCTGTTAATCACGTCATAGACGTTGCAGCTGTCCATCAGGTAGTAGACGTTGCAGTTGGCAATCAGGTCCTAGATGTTGCAGCTGTCAATCACGTCGTAGACGTTGCAGCTGTCCAGGACGTTGTAGACATTGCAGCTGTACACCATGTTGTAAACGTTGCAGTTGCATGTAAAACCGTCTTAGACATAGCAGCTGTCAATCACGTCATAGAAGTTGCAGATGTCAACAAAGTCATAGACATTGCAGCTGACAATCAGGTCGTAGACGTTGCAGCTGTCAATCACGTCTTACACTTTGCAGCTGTCAATCAGGTCGTAGATGTTACAGCTGGCAATCAGGTTGTAGACGTTGCAGCTGGCCACCACGCTGTAGACATTGCAGCTGCCAATCAAATCGTAGACGTTGCAGCTGGAAATCACGTCATAGACGTTGCAGCTGTCAATGAAGTAAACGTTGCAGCTGCCCATCACGTCGTAGATGTTACTGTTGACAATATACTCATAAGTCTCCAATTGTATAAGTCCTCACCCACGTCACAGACGTAGCCGCTGTCCGCATTTGTATTTGGTTTGGACTAGTTTCCAAAAAGACCAACATTATATTTGGATCACTTAAGAGTTGTGGATACTTGAGTGCACTTTACCTGGTTAGGGTTTTGTACCTCTTTAATTTGGGGTCACATTCAGTTGCAGCTGTCAAGCATGTTGTAGACGTTGCCGCTGTCATTCATGACGTAGACGTTTGCACCTGTCAAGCAAGTCGCAGATGTTGCAGGTGGCAATTACATTGTAGACATTGCAGCTGTCAATCATGTCATAGACGTTGCAGCTGCCAATCATGTTGTAGACTTTACCGCTGCCATTCATGATATAGACATGTGCAGGTGTCAAGCAAGTCGCAGCTGTCAATTATGTTGTAGATGATACAGCTGTCACTCAGGAAGTAGCTATTGCAGCTGACAATCATGTTGTAGACATTGCAGCTGTAAGTCGCACATGTTGCAGAAGTCACTCACGTTGCAGATGTTGCAGCTGTGAATCACATTGTAGACGTTGCAGCTCTCTCGCATGTTGTAAACGCTACAGCTGTAAATTACGTGGCAGACATTGAAGCTGTCAATCATGTTGTAGATGTTGCAAATGGCATTCTATGGCGTAGATATTACAGCTGACAATCACGTCATAGACGTTGCAGCTGTCAAACACGTAGACCTTGCAGCTGTCAAACATGTCGTACACGTTGCAGCTGTCAATCACATCATACACGTTGCAGGTGTCAATCACATCGTACACGTTGCAGCTGCCAATCATGTTGTACATGTTGCAGCTGTCAATCACGTAGTAGATGTTGCAGATGTCAACCATGTTGTAGACGTTGCAGATGTCAACCATGTCGTAGACATTGCATCTGTCAATAACGTCCTAGACGTTGCAGCTGTCAATCCGCCGGCAAACATGTGATGTCAATCAAGTCGTAAACGTTGCAGATGACATTTATATTGTAAACATTTCAGCTGTCAATCACGTCGTACACGTTGCAGCTGTCATTAACGTTGTAGACATGGCAGCTGTCAATCACGTCTTAGACGTGGCAGCTGTCAATCACGTCTTAGACGTTGCAGCCGTCAACCACGTCCTAGACGTTGCATCTGCCAATAATGTCGTAGATGTTGCAGCTGTCAAACACGTCATAGACCTTGCAGCTGTCAAACATGTCGTACACTTTGCAGCTGTCAATCATGTCATAGACGTTGCAGCTGTCAATCACGTCTTAGACGCTGCAGCCGTCAACCACGTCCTAGACGTTGCATCTGCCAATAATGTCGTAGATGTTGCAGCTGTAAATCATGTCATAGACGTTGCAGCAGTCACTCATGTCGTACATGTTGCAGCTGTCAACCACGTCTTCTTCTCCGTTTGCTTTAGGAAAAGGGCAGGGCTTTTGGCACTGTTAACGCTGCCAGATGTGCGTTGCCGGTTTTAGTGAAAAACCTTGACAACGGGAAGACCATGGGCACCCACTATTGGGGTGTGCAGGGCCGTCCGCACCGCCTATAGAAGGAATCCTCCTTCTCCCAGATATAACAAGTTCTGGGATATTAGGCTGGTGTTCAGCATGTTCCAGCGTTGGGGTGCCAATGAAGGCTTGTCCACCCAGTTCTTGGGGTTCAAGCTAACGATGCTGATTCTGCTGGTATCGGGCCAAAGAGGCCAGGTCATCCCAGCGCTTGATCTCCGCAATCTGACTTGGCTGGATTCGGGGTCTGCGCGTTTCGTTCTGAAGGGTCTGATGAAAACAGCGCGTACGGGGGAACCCCTCAAAGAACTGGTCCTGGAACCGTTCCACGAGGAGGAGACTCTGTGCGTCGTCTGTGCCCTGAAACGTTACGTGCGGGTCACGGAGCCAGTCAGGTTGGACAAGGAAGGGCGAAGGAAACACTCACTCTTCTTGTCCTTCCGCAAGCCATTTGGCGAGATTGGGCAGGACTCATCAAAGCGATGGGTCCTTGAGGTGCTTTCCGCAGCTGGGGTGGACACCAGGGTATACCGAGCTCACTCCACCAGGGGTGCCAGCACCTCTGCGGGAGGGAGACTCGGTGTATCGACTGCTGTTTTGCTTAGGCATGGGTCTTGGAAAGGTGCCAAGACCATGGCTAAGCACTACAACAAGCCTATCGAGGACCCCAAGCCTCCCAAGACGCTAGCCAGGATCCTCCTGGAGGACTCAATCGAGTAGCTGGGAACAACATTTTCAGAGCCTTTTTGGGGGAAAAGACACACCTCAAAAGGGGAGAATTTTGGCCCTTTTGCCGTAACGATAGTTTGTATGAACTCTATTGGCTGATCATAGTCATAAGCCTTACTAGAGGCAGCAGTATCTGTATGTGATAAAACTTTTTCTATGATGGACAATTACACTGCCACAGCTGTGGTGAACTGTATGGCAGTTATGCCGTCTTTGCTATATAGCAAAATGTCATGCAACCTAGTCAAAACCATATCACAAGGCAATAGAACATCACCTTTAGGTGAAATAAAGTATATATTTTCTGTTATCCTATATGAGAAGTTACAGTCCTTTATGGGAGAGTAACTTTATGGGAAATAAGCAGTGAATCTAGCTGAACTTTGAAGTCTCCTGTGTCAGCAGAATGTTTTCTGTCGCGAAGAAGAATATAAGATTAATCGAGTACTTACCATTTATATAAGTATGAAGATTAATCGTTGTTCTTCGAGAGACAGATAAACATATCTGCTGAGTACACAGGCCCACCCATCCATCCCCAGGATGAAGAAGATTACTACTAGCGGTATAATCTCTCACCTACTCATGAGGGTGCTATTTAGACTAAGTAAAAAGAGCACTACTGTGTACTATTTCCAGATGTTTTACTTTCAGCAAAAGATTCACTGCATGTGGGCGCTAATCTGACTACCGGAAGTGACGCAACCTCTCCTGTGTACTCAGCAGATATGTTTATCTGTCTCTCGAAGAACAACGATTAATCTTCATACTTATATAAATGGTAAGTACTCGATTAATCTTATATTACCTTGGCGTTGTTGTGTGTTACCGTGGTTACAGTTTGTGTTTGTATTTCAGGACGGCCTTGTCGTTTGTGGCGGCGTGTTACACGGTGACCTTCTGTGCCTTCATGCTGCTGGTGTTAATGCAGCAGTCCGTCTACATATCTCAGAACATCACCTCTCAGGTAAGGTCAGCGGACAGTATCAGTATAATGTGAAGAATAATACCTGTGACTGATTATATTTGTTAATCGGGAATAGGGGGTTCCTGAAATTAGACCTATAGCAGATAGTACCTCTGATTAGGGTCTTTGTCATCAGGGAACAACTACCGGGTAATGATTTTTTTCACTGTGCTGCGATGACAATAACTAGTCTTGGGCTTTCGACAGGACTAGAAATAAGTGACATCCTTAATGAAAAGTAAAACAAAAAGGAAATTAGCTTTCCTGTAGACTAACTAGGTATTGCCCGTTGACTGTTTCAGGAGATGCACCATGCAGCACAGCGGGGCTGGTCGGGGTGCGGTTGTTACGCCCAACAGAACGTCAACAACCATGGTGTTCTCAACAACTGGCGCGACTTCATGACAGGGCGCCGGCAACGCAAACATCAATATGGCACACTTGACATTTGAAATTAGATTAGGTTATTAAACAATGTTATTATCGATCAACTGGAAAAGTTCAACTTTAGTCTGGTACTGTAATGTTTTGTCTAGAGGCTGTGGCTTGTACTTGAATCAGCCTCAGCTTTAATTTGATACCAAACATGCCTCTGTAGGTATACAAAGGTTTTAGAGGTACCGTTAACTACAGTACTAAAAAAGCTATAATTAGACCCCAGCTTAAAATATGCTACTAAGTTAGGGGTGTGGCTAATACGAGGGTTCGGCTTATACACTAGACTAGACTAATAACTCCCCAGAACAGTACTAGTAATAGAATTTATTGTAGAAGGGGGTGAAATCATTTAGAATGAAAATTTCGATTTTGGTAACCAGTAATCCATGTGGTGTGAGAGATTGGATTATACATTTATATCCTTTTTAATTTATTTTTTTTACATATATAAAGCTCTTCACATTCAGGGCGAGTTGTAGTCACAATGTTTGTTCCCCCTGAGACAAGCCTTCACAAAGGTTGCAGAATTATGTTGAGGCATAATACCGCAGATAATACTTGATGCTAGTGTCTAGGCACGCCGATGTGATACCCAGGGGGAAGGTTCAAGTACAAAGAAGCACACAGGATTCTTTACAAGGCGGACAGTAGAGGAGCACACAGTGCTGGTCACAAGTTCTACTATACTGTACTGGGAATCGGGTGGTGGTGGGGGGGGGGGGGGGGGGAGGGGTCCTAAGCTTATCCACCCTGGTCATTTCTACAGATCTATTTGAAAACATTTCTTCATACATGTGGTCTTAGCTGATTTTTGGAGGGGGACGGGGTGCGTTATCGGGACCCAATGTGACTCCAAAATCACTTTTCACGCTCATTATATGGCTGGCAAGTAGCCCCTCAGTGCTGCATTACTGCATCATGCCGATCCTGCAGGGTTGGCATGATGCATGACTGCAGCAGCGATGTATTGGTGGTTCATAACAACAAATACTACATGAAATCTTGTACTTTTCCTTTTCTAGCTCAAAAATATCTGAAACCTTTGTACATCATGCAGTTCATTTAAAGGCTAGTCTCCAATCTATACCTATGTTGTCCCCAACCCCGGTCATTAAAACCTCACTCGGCCACCACTGACATCGCCAAGAATAGTGCCTTACAAATAAGCTATTGGTCAGTGTGGGCATTGTGTAGAAGATAGGTTTCCAAGGCTTACAGACTGAAATTTGTACTACAATGGTATATATCAGAGTTTCTGTGTTGGTTGATGTATGTACCTAGGAGTAAAGCATCATGTGTATTGTTACTGAGTATAAGCCGCCACATGGGTGGTGATCTCTAGTCTATTTACTGCCTATACTAGTGTAAACCTAGTCTACGTCATCATGAGTCTATATAACAGTGTCCAAACCACTACAATAGGCATGTCTCCCAGGTACAACCCCTGTACTACCACTACGGTGTATATGTGTCAAACTGCTATTGGTGTAAATTACATATAGAGGCTGACCATCCAAACGCTGATCAAAAAAACGCCCATCCTATAGGGTAGGTTCACCCCAAGTCGGCCGCATACCTCAAGTAGGCCACCTCTCCAAATGTTCATTCAACATCCACCCTGGAGGGCTGGCCGACTTCAGGTATGTGGCCAACTTAGGGTGAATCTATCCCAGGGAAGAGATTCCTCCCATAATTGTAGGATTTCCGACACTTTTGAGCAAAAACGTCGACCCTCATGATATGTCCAGAACCTTTCAGATATTATTTCAGTGGGGGAAATTGGGGGGGGGGGGGTCTTACTCAAAGTGTCAATAGTTGAGCAGAATATATGACAGAAGGCATCAGAATGCAGGATTTTGATTATAAATTATCAACTATCTTTGGGGAAATTAGCTTTCCTGTAGACTAACCCCCACCCCTCTATCTCCCAACTTTGTCACTGAGCTGCGCTTAAGACTATTCGAGAGCAATATTTCCCTTGAATACTGTATTTAAGTGTCTTTAAATACCTTATATCGAGACCTGAAAATTCTCCTACAGTTTTACAATTTTCAAATCACATCCCTGCTATCCTAAATTTATAGTTATGGCCGACTTAGTAATAAATGCTGTCACCCCCTTGCCATTAACAGCATTCTTACTCATAAGTACTTAACAAATGTATACACCTTCGATTTTATACATTTGTGATTCGTGTCCTTGAAACCATACATTCCGAATGTAGAGTATTCTTTTCTGAATGAACCTGTTCTATTTTAACGTGTTTATTTCGCATGTATTGAATATATCAGCATATGCGACCTACTTTGATGCATGAGGTCCTCTCTGAACCCTGTTTTTGTAAAAGTAGAACATATTTGTATGGAACTGTTAAACTGACCTTGGGTATATCTTGTTAAATGTATAAACATTATAAGTTACTATACAAGTCTGCATCCATATAGTGAGTGTGTGTTTAGCTGGTGACAGGCTGATTGTTACAGGACTTGATATTCTGTACATTAAATATATCATTATGAGCATTTGTTGTGTGTATTTAAATGCTGGGAATATGTTCGTAACAATGATCTGGCACAGTCGGCCTAGTCTTTTTCCAAGACCCTATTTTGTTATACAGTGCAAATCGTTGGTAGTTCAATCGCCTTTTAAAGTCATGAGCAGTTATCATATCTACCACTATGTTATATTACAATGTCACTTGCTTCCTTATAGCATGTGGACACCTGTAATGGCACAAAGAAATTTGGACACTCTCAAACCTGTGCCTAATCATTCAACCTGCTCTCGGTAGTTGCTCAGTACTAATTACTGTAAAACCTCGCGTATACCGTAAATTCTCGCGTAGAAGCCGCGGCTTGTACGCGAGTCAGACTCAGCTTTCTTTTGATACCAAACATGCCTATATAGGGTGCGGCTTATACGAGAGTTTTTATTAGTATACTACAGTACAAAAATCGCAATATTCAGACCTCCTCTGCGGCTTATATAATTTGTCAAAGTTAGGGGTGCGGCTTATACGCGAGTTAGGCTTATACGCGAGAATTTACGGTAGGCCGCAGCTACATGTGTAGTATGCAAGTTAGATCGCCAGTGTGGCACATATGATCAGGACAAGGTTAAGATGTGGCTTATACGTGAGTTTTTAGATGTATACCAAAGTATTGAAGTCGCCATAATCAGACCCGCTGTGAGACTTAAAAGATACCGGTATCTCCACTGTCTAGGTGCGGCTAACATGCGAGTTAAGCTTATACGCAAGGTTTTACGGTAACCTAGATTGAGTGTTACAACCAGATGTTAAAATGTTATTTTGCACGAGTGACAGTTTTACACATGTACTGCTTGATATACGCAGGTACCGTATTCGACTTGATTAGCGCTTGATACGCTTAAACCAATTGATCACATAAAATAGTTGAGTTCAAAAATCTAAAAGATGGTTATTTATAGTTGTAAATAATGGATAAAATAGTGCGAGGGGGGAGGGATGGCTTATTAGGAGAGTTGAATAACTAACACTGAATCTGGTACCTGGTAGGATTGATTACCTCTGCTGGTAGATGGTACTTCAAGTATCACAAACTGTTGGCTACATACCAGGCCCCCGAGGGTAAAGTGTGCTAAATGTGTGTGTTTCTGGTAACTGTTTCACGTAAACTAGGTTGTTAACCCTTTAATGACCATATAATGCCTCAAGGCTTCATGCTCAGTGTCGTAATGATGCACTAATGCAGCATCGGTAAGTTACTCGCTGATAATGCATTCATGCATCATTCCGACAAAGTTATACGTGTAGTATACTGAAGCCCTGTGCTGCCATTAAAGGGTTAATCTCATAGGTGTTTCTCTCATTCTCTTTGCTGTCTATGAAGAGAGAATTTGCTTTTATTAATATTAGTCATGTCCAATCATGTAGAACAGATTATAAATGTGACGGACACTTGATGATGGTTTCCTGAGGAATTTACTGATGTAACATTGACAATAATTCAACCATGATGTTGTGCAAAGAGAAATGAAGTTTGTGTTTTTTGTAACTTAACGCACATGGCCTCTACAATGTCAGATTTAATGTTGTAAATATAACTATTACAATGTTTTCCTTGTTTCCTGTTGTTTTTTTCAATGTTCAAAGTTCAAAGTTCTAAAATGGGCTGAAATTGGTAAAATTAGGAAAATTTCGTATTAGTTGACAGCTCTGTGGTTGTGCCATTGAAAAGGGTCTCGTTTGATTTTGTGACACTATCATTGGTGTCATACTGGGTTGTGACACTGTCAATTGTGCCACATTAGGCTGTGACACTTTCAATGGCGACAAAATATGCTGTGACACTGTCAATGGTGTCACATTATGTTGTGACACTGCCAATGATGTCACATTAGGTTGTGACACTGTCAATGGTGACAAATTATGATGTGCCAATGTCAATGGTGTCACATTAGTTTGTGACACTGTCAATGGTGTCACATTAGGTTGTGACACAGTCAATGGCGACAAACTATGTTGTGACACTGTCAATGGTGACAAACTATGGTGTGACACTGTCAATGGTGTCACATTAGGTTGTGACACTGCCAATGATGTCACATTAGGTTGTGACACTGTCAATGGTGACAAATTATGATGTGCCAATGTCAATGGTGTCACATTAGTTTGTGACACTGTCAATGGTGTCACATTAGGTTGTGACACAGTCAATGGCGACAAACTATGTTGTGACACTGTCAATGGTGACAAACTATGGTGTGACACTGTCAATGGTGTCACATTAGGTTGTGACACTGTCAATGATGTCACATTAGGGTGTGACACTGTCAATGGTGACACACTATGTTGTGACACTGTCAATGGTGTCACATTAGGTTGTGACACTGTCAGTGATGACAAACTATGTTGTGACACTGTCAATGCTGCCACACTATATCCTGCAGCTTTGGGAATGGTTGTCAGTGTAGGCACATTTTGTAAGCCCTGAGAGTTAAGCTGGTGAGGGTTGGGTTGTGGTAGGTTGTGAACCCCAGTGTGAGGTGATGGGAGCTGAGAGGTGCTAGTCTGTGAGAGCAGGGTTGCCACTGATGTTAAAACTGACAAGCCACTTTTGCGGCTCCCACCGGTAGAAGACGCAGGCCCTGGGGGCGGCATCTGGTGCAGCTTAGCCATGTGTGCTTTGAGTTTGTCTTTTCTAGCGTAGCGTTTATCACACATGCAGCAGGCATGGGGTCGCTTTATGTGGATGATGGGAGCAGCCTTCATCTTTAGTACCGGGAGCGGCACGGCCGGAGTGTCGGGACATGTCCCATGTACCACCTGTGAGTGGTGCTGGAGTTTGTCTTTACGTGCAAACTTCTTGTTACATTTGAGGCAGTGATGTGGTCTCTCGCCGGTGTGCGTCAGTTTGTGGCGGTTGAGCTGACCGTGGTGCGCAAACCCGCGACCACATGTGACACACAGGAATGGCCGCTCACCGGTATGTGTCCTCACATGTACCTTTAGTACCCGCGGGTCCCTGAAGGTGGCGTGGCAGTGCGGGCAGCTGTGCGGCTTGTTGCCAGAGTGCGACTTGACGTGGTGGTTCAATGAGCTGAGATGGGAGAAGGAGACGCCACACACAGAGCACAGGTACGGCCGCTGTCCTGTGTGCTTCCACGCGTGCTCCTTCAATGAGTGGGCATGCAGGAAGGTGGCGGCACACAGCGTACACTTGTAGGTCCGCTGCCGCACGGCCGCGTGTGTCCGCACATGCTTCTTGAGGTTCTGTGGGTCAGCAAACCGCATGTGGCAGGCGGCACACGGGTAGGGCTTCTCCCCGGTGTGCCTCCTGGTGTGCACCTTGAGCGAGTCACCCCGGGAGAACTCTGCGCTGCACCAGGTGCACCTGTAGGGCAGCCTCCCGCTGTGTGTGTGCTGGTGCAGCTTGAGGGAGTAGGCCTGACTGAAGGTCTTGCTGCAGGTGCTGCACCGGTACGGCTGCTCACCGGTGTGACTCCTCATGTGCAGCTGCAGCGGCCGCAGCTCGGTGAACCCACGCTGACAGACCGTGCAGCGGTGCCGGCGCTCCTCTGTGTGCACCGCCATATGGTGCCGCTGCATCTGGTACTTGGACCCAAACCGCTTCTTACAAGTCTCGCACTCAAATGGTTTCTCACCCGAGTGGGTGCGCAAGTGCCGTGTCAACTTGTCACGCTTGGTGAAGGACATGCTACACTTGTCACATGTGAAGCACTTCACCCCCGCCCTCCTCCCTGCTTTGCCACCAGAGCTCTTCCCAGTCACTTCTTTGTCTGACTTCACCTCATCCGTAACTGTCCCCCTTTCCTGCTGGGGTTTAATAACAAGTGTGCATTCTGTGTTATTTCCTGGGGGTGTGACATCAAGTTTATTAGTTGTGTCTTCAGTCTCTTGTTCAGAGTCACTCAGGTTTGCAGTGTCGGGAGGCGATGTGTCAACCAGGTCGGATATGGATGATTCTGCCATAGGCTCTATTTTCACTGTTGTGGTATCTGAACCTAAAGTAGGCGATGGAACAGTTTTCCTTCGGGAATTGTTCCGCTTTGATTTCACCACAAGAGAACGTTTACTCCGTCTTCTTGGTTTCTAGAAAAATGTAAGACCAGGTTTCATTTTAGTTTATATTAATCTATAATAGAAAAATATAAAGCCAGGTGGGTATATTTTTAGCTCATTATGCATAAACAAGTTAAGCATCAGGGAAACATGTGTCTGGGATCAATTGTAACAGTAGAATTATTCAGATGTATGATACAACCGCTTTTCCTATAGGGCTGACATAATGCCTTAAGATTTTATGTTCATTTTTGGTCATGACATACTAACACAGCATCGGGAAGTAACGCGCTGGCACTGTGCATCATGCGAACCCTTCACATAAACAATCCCGTTGGGCGGCATGATGCATGAATGCATCAGCAGTAAGTTAACAAGTGAGCTGATCGCTGGTGCTGTATTCATATATCAAGCCGGGGGAAAGGGAGCACTGAAACACCATGGTCTTAATGAGTTATGGAAGGGAGATGAAGCATATCGTCCCGGCATATCGTACCTGCAGAGCGTTGATACAAAGGTCTGCCTCCACCACCTGTGTACCGACATGCCGACTGGTGCACGACAAGCTACCATCATACCGCAGTCTCCTACAATATACAAAGGAAAGATAACAAAGGCAAAGTGCGGCAAAGTGTTCAGTTAAAACAAGACTGGGGGAGTTTGGCCCACTACTGTATGAGATTTTCATGTTGTAAAGTCAACTGAAAGCTGCTTGATCTGCTGGTGAAGCCAATTCTATAGCAATGACCAAGTTTCATTGGTTGAGCAAGTTTTACTAAACTGTGGTGAAGACAGCTGTAACAAGTGACGTGTGCTTTGACAGCAGTGGTGACATGATTGCATTTAATAAGCACAACTGGGTTATCAACTGCATGGTATTCCACACAAAGCCTATATTCTATTGCCTATATCAGATATCAGTCTGTAATACCGAGATGGGGGATGAATGTGGAGTTAATGGAATCAGCTCGTATCAACTGTGTTTGGTTAATTAGTCCTCACCTATGTGCTGAGTGTGCTGCTTTATATAGGCTGGCTATGTCTGCCAGCAGTCGGTCTATGCGCAGCAGTCCATGCACGCATGCAGCGCACACCGCCGCCTCCTCCTCCTCTTTACCCACCTCACGTAACGCTAAACTCAACACACGCTCCAGCCGCTCATCTAGGCACTGGACACGCCCGCTCTGTGAGCTGCTTGTGGTGGGGTAGACCAGCCATACCTGGGAGTGGTGGGTGGGAGCCCCGGGGGAGGCCCGGCACAGCAGGCAGTGGTCTGTGGCAGCCTGTGTCATGGTACTGCAGGGTCACTCCAAGCTCACCACTTATACCAGTCTGCACAATGACATCCTTGCTGATCCTTGGCCATCTGGAAGCAAAAGTAATGCATGTATTAAATGCCTATGTATAGACACATTATGTGTAATTATGTCCCACATATTCTCAAATCCATAATATGGATCCCACACAACCTTGACTGTTAGAATGGTGTTTATTGGTATTTTGGGTACCCAAAACTCTTCTATTTTTTCTTTAAAAAAGACACGTTATAATGCACTTTGATTTTAAAACCATACCCCACATTTCATAATCCTAAATTATTAGAATATGTGGGATATCAACCGAGACGAGTCAGTGAACTGGCTGAGTTATGAAAAGTTGAGAACTATTATTCTATTAATCTGTTTAATGATAAATTAACCCTTAAAGATTCAAGATTCAAGAATGGCTTTATTGACAATGGAGAAGTGCATTTAGGTCAGCGCCGGGTTGTTGGTAGCTGGTTCACAATGTTATAGATGTCTTTTACAATCAGTCAGGTTGTGTTGATAATACCTGTCTTTATCTCTCGCACTTCTCTCCAGTTCTATATGCCTTAATGGTGCCACAGATTTTTCGTTAAAAAATATTTCTATAACTTTGACTTAGCCGTACGTGCATTAGGGTAGTACTACATCTACACTACAAGTTGGGAGACTGAGGATTGGTACATGTGTGTGTATGGGCAAACCAGGGCCGTGCCAGGTGCCCTGTCACCTGTCAAAGGCCCAGCAGGTCTACACTACATACATAGAGTCACACATAATATTACATGTACTATGCTGTTGTACTCATAGTAATGCCAATGAACCACGGTTAGTTCACAGATAATGCATTGCTATTTAATGTATATTTTGTCACTACAAACAAACATAGACTACCCCCACATACCTGCACGTGCAGCATGACTGCTGGTGAGCACAGTTATCTAAAATTGTCATAAATCGGAGCACAGAATGTAAAACCTGCACCAACAGGATGTTGTGACTGCTGCTGGTGCCATCTGGTGTTCTAAAAGCTAAACCTGGGTAATGTCAATTGTACTCAACAGATGGCACCCATTGCACTGCCACCGTACATTGCCCCCACCAATTCACTACCTCATTCCTATACTCCCCCAACCCCTACACTGCCCCCACCCCTTTACTGCTCCACCTATTTTACTCCCCCACCCCTTTACTGCTCCACCCCTTTACTGCCCCACCCTTTATGGTCCCCCTTACCCTACTGACCCCAACCGTGAACTGCCCTCCTACCCCTACATTGCCCCCATCAATCCACTGCCCCCATCCCTATGTATACCCCCCCCCCCACCCATGCCAATACACTGCTCCCCAACCCCTGCATTGCAACCACTGCCCCAATCCCTGCACTGCACTGTCCCCACCCCTGCACTGCCCCCATCCCTACATTGTTTCAATACCAAGTGAATTGAAATGAAGCGCCGTATGACACTCCAGTGAAGGGAGTGTGCATATGACTAAATCTAATTGTATTCATCACAGAGTGTTTTTCTATAGCCCAAATTGATCAGGAGGGTTTATTAGGACCATATTAAAATCGGTGTTGCTCCCATAATGCAGTTCACCCGAGGCGATTTTGTTGGGTCCTGGTCGGTAGTCATGTTCCCGCCCGGCGCCATGTTGTTACTGCAAGTTTCTTCTCACGGGGCCCGCCAAGAGACCAAATGTTCATACTGTATCGGCGGCAGCGAAGCTGCTGGTTCTATATAGATAACATTGTAACAATCACATATTCAATGGGTGGGCAAATGTGAGATACCGTATTCGACATAATAAGCGCACGCGCACAGTGCGCTTAAAAAAAGATTACTGACACCTTTTGGTAGTTAATAGTTTAGGGAGTGATCATTTTTTAACAACAGGGGGGGGGTGGTGGGTTTCCGCGCGGAGCGCGCGAAATTTTTTACACCCCCCCCGGTCAAGGGGTCAAAATTTTTTACCCCCCCCCCCCCTTAGGGTCGAAAATCGGCTCGCGCGCGGGCCCTTTGAAGCATAGTAACGCGCGGGCTTTTTGGCTCAAAACAGGTCAAATTTTTTTGCCCCCCCCCCAAGAGGGGTCCAAATTTTTTTGCCCCCCCCGGTCAAGGGGTCCAAATTTTTTTGCCCCCCCCCCCAAATCCACCACCCCCCCCCTGTTGATAATAAATGATCACTCCCTTGATTGGGGTAAAATCTTTTAGATATTTTTGGTTATTTGTAGTATAAAAATTAGCTAAAAACTGGGGTTGTGCGCTTATTAGGGGGTGTGCGCTTATTACGTCGAATACGGTAAGGGGTTTATCATATGTACCCCTTACTTCAGATATCCTCTTACTGGAGGGCGTAATTAATTATAGTTCAAAAGCTGAACATATCCCCTATATCTTTTGAGGCAAGAACAGACTGAAAACTGGTATGACCCTGTCCATGGATAAAAAGCTAAAACTGATAGTGCATCATCCAATATTAACCGGCTACCCCTCCCCCTCCCTCTACCCTTCCACTGATTCAAACATGCCTGGGGGCAAATTGACGTTAGGCCAAAAAAAAAAAAGGTGTGTTTCAGGCAACCCGACCCTAGATTCAAAAAAGGGCCGACCCTAGCATTTTTTTCCCAATTTTGGAGATTTTTTTTTTGATTTTTTATTTTTGTTACTTTTTCCCATTTTTTTCCTAATTTTTTCAAGATTAAGGAGCTCCCAGTAACCTCAGAGGCCTGAATAATTGATTAACATCAGGAAATGGCTTTCTAAGAGGTATATCCAACAACTTCTTGATATTCCTAGTCAATGGAGGAATTGTGGAGTCATTCTGGAGAGTCGTGCGTTGATTTGTCGATTCTCGACTCATTCCTAGTACTCTCTCTATGTAAAAAAAAAAAAAAAAAAAAAAATCCGACCTACCTACCCTAGACATTCTGACCATGTTGCCTGAAACACACCTTTTTTTTTTTGGCCTTATGACCGACTAAAGGTACTACAGTAAAATTCCGCTATAACTTACACATTATAATTTACACATCAAAAGATTCGTAAAAACGGGAATTTTATACTATAGGGATTATGGAAAAGGATGTTGGCACAGCAATTTGTTTGTTATATCAGAAAATTCGTTATTATAGAATTCGATATAGCGAAATTTTACAGTATAGAAAAAAATACATTGTTTTATTTTATGTTTCTTTGCCTATTAAAATTGGTCATGGCTGAGTCTCACCTATGACCATCAAAACATCAAAATCTAACACTATGAGGTATTGATTTTCTTTTAAATACTATTTCCTTCTATCCCCTTTCTGCAGGGCATATTTTAAGTTTAACATTCTCCTCCTGTTTGCTCCAGCACATCGCTACATGTATGCTTTGAAACCCCTACACCGGTATATTGTCTTTTTTATCTTGATAGGGGACCTATATGTGTGTCATACTGCCCCAGATGAAGCATTAAGCCCCAGATTAGGTCAGGTAATGCCTCCTGCAGTATGTGGGGCTGTCAGTCACTCTGCATGCCTCCTTCTCCATTTGCCATATTAGGATGCACCTCTCTGCCTGTCAGTGGTGCCGACTAGCGGCTGCCACCGGAAACAACCAGGGTGTGGATCCACCCATCTCCAACCAGATACTCCCAACCTTGATCCATGCAGATTCAACAGAGGATGTGCTTGGAGAGCAGAGTTCTGTGACAGTCAGCAACTTGCGTCAGCAGCTGTTGAAGGTTACCATGGTAACAACTGGCTTTCTTGGTACTGTAAATGTTCATGTAGATGGCAGAAAGAGCTGGTAACACCATTGGTAGTTCTTACCAAGTAAAGTCTTAAAGGGCGGCTAGCACCGCTAAGACTACCCGCCTTAGCAAGTCACGTGACCACCGATTGACCAATCAGGGCGCCGCTAATGGTCCGCTAGTTCCCGTCCGTTTTCCTGCGCTTTATGGGCAGGTACCCATCTTTGCTACGATCCGTGCTAGCCCCCCTTTAACACGTTGGAACAGAACTGATGAAAAGGGCGGAAATGATGGGCGTGGGGGGAGGGAGGATTTATAAAAGAGCTTTAATAATAGGGTAAAGCAGTAGGGCCTAAATGGAAAGGATTGAGCAGGGACAGACATGGTAGGCCTGATCTACTTCAGGCACCTCATTGGCAACAGAGGGCAACAGATAGAGGCATATCAGACGGAAAAGGCGAGGAAAGGCCGAACATGAATGGAAAACGAATTAATGCATATAAGACTTTATGCCGTGCCTTGATGGGACACTTCATAGTATATGGGTGAGAGCCTACGCTCGTTCTGGAGGCATGAGCCAGAAGGCTCAGGTAGTTGGGGACAAACCTCGATTTGTCCTCTTGGTTTAATTCAATTTGGATGGTCACCTCACCTGACACCCGAGACAATGGGGAGAAGATTATGTGAGATAGGGTTAGGACCGTGGGATGTAACGTATCAGTCTAATCGGTGGCTGCATTGTTCTAAAGTGTTATCAAGGAGGTGTATGGTAACAGATTTACCCGAAATACATTGCTCTGGAGTCAGGGGTCAGTCACAAGATGGCGGTCCTGTAGGCTCTCCCCCGTATACATGCCAGAGATCAATTTTTTGAGCTAGCCCTAATTATGCATATATGGCATGAGTGGGCATTTAAGCTTAACCGGTACCGGTATGTCTACCAACAAGTAAGCATATTCCTACCCCCCCCCCCAACCATGTTTAATAATTTCATATTCAAATCTATATGTATTTGCATGATATGTTAACCCTTTAGGTCCTTTTAGGGCAGTGCATATACGTACCGGTTTAATGGATATAGAGCACATGCATGCTCTTAAATTGTTGTCATGATGATGCACACATGCAGCACTGGTATTAAAGTAACTTGCCAGCGCTGCATTCACGCATCGTGACGACTCTGTGGGGTTGACAGATCTGCATTGATACTGAAGGGGCAGTATGATGCATGAATGCAGCCCTGGTGAGTAGATTCGCCAGGGCTGCATTCATGCATCAGGCTTTACATGTTAATGCTTTTACCGGTTGTTGCTTTTTTAAAAGTGATTTCTTTGAGACAATCTATCAAGTTCATCTCCCCTGTAAGATCTAGACCTAGACCGACTTTTTAAAACTCTTTATTTTTTTTGTCTTCTCTTTTTTTTCGGGGGGGGGGAGAGGGGAGATTCATGAGGCTGGGCCAATTATCAATTTACACCTAGCTTACTTGCCAATGTCTTAAAAGAGTTGATATAATGACACTAACAGAGGAACCTATATGACTGTGGTCATATTCCAAGCTGCTGTGCAATGCAGTAAATGCAGAGAGTTTACAGTAGCAGAGTGGGTTTTCAGCTTGAATACGAAACTAGCGCTGTGTATTTGTCTAGCGGCGGCTAGCTCCGCTCAGTAGTGACGTCATCGCATGGTCTGGGAGCAAGCCATGGCGGACAGAAGAGAGGAGAGGGGCGAATTAGGGGCCGTTTTGTGTCTTTGACAGGCCTCATAACGTTACAATTCAGACATGGTCATGGCCGAGACCACCCAAAGGCCGCCCCAAGCCATACGAGTTGGATTTTATGAGATAGAGCGGACTATAGGGCGAGGCAACTTTGCTGTTGTCAAACTTGCCCGGCATCGCATAACGAAAACAGAGGTGAGTCTTGGGGGGAAGAGATAGCCAACTTGTCAATGTAAACGTCACTATTTGGGGTTGATATTTGCAGAGATCGGGGAAGTGAGTCAGCGGAAAATGTGCACGTAACCTTTGTGACCGGGTGCTGGTTGCCATAGGGCCGAGCTGGTGACGTCGGGGCTGTAGTTCACTCCACCACTCCAGTGTTGATAACTTATCTTTCACATTGTTGACACTGGGGCCACCACCTCGCCTCCCCCACCTCCCCTCGGTCTCATGTCACATGGACAACCAGTGCGTCCTATACTATAGCTATTAGTTAGCCAGTCATTGTACCAGAATGTCACCTCCTATGTATGTTATAAATTACACTTGGTTTATAGGTAGATTATCAAAGTTAGAACCGATACATGCCATTGGTAATAGGACCTTTAATAACCCTAATCATATATAATGTGTATTCCTCTTCACATAATACCAAAGTAATATTACTGGTTAGCCTATTCATGGACACCATACTCACCGCCCCCGCATAGATCTATTAATAAAAGTATTATGGAATAGGGTTATCTATAGGCCTATATATGCAATGAAGGATTCAATGAAACATTGTGAGAGAGACTAATAATTGAGATAAGTCTGCAGTTCACTTCAGGCATGTAAATATATCATTATATGATTGCAATAGCTACCTTCTTCCAGTTCTACTTGTGGTTAAATACCAGTACGTATGCAGTAACTTTACATGTCCAAACTGCTCATGTGAATTAGATGTGGGGGCATATGATATCCCATATCAGGTATCAGATATCATGGTAGGCCTAGAGATAGATCTACAATCATTATCATAAACATACACATGGGCTACCTGTTCTTTTATAATTAGCCACCTGTAAAGCATAGGCCTATTTAGGTACGGTAGGCCTATAGTATGATAATTGATATGTCAATAGCTCCGCACCTCCCATTCACTGTGCTGGCATCTCGATCCTATCTATGTCAGGCTATGGTCATACCGGACTAGAGCTATGGAGGGCTTATCATGCTTTATGCCACAATAGAATTATGTCTCTGCCTGAAGCGTTGTCGGCCGGGGAGGTGTTACATTGGTGGCATATGCCACAAGAAATATCCTGCGGCATATGCCATAGACGCGTGTACCCCATGGGTCTATGTAATAAGACCAACATTGCATATGAAGCCAGACAGATACTGTGAAACAACACCTCTTTCAGCCCCCCGATTAAAATTTGGGCCTTTAAATTTTTTTTTATTTTCAGCGTCCAGAGGATCCTTTTTTCAGGAATCCCCACTACAGGAATTTCTGTCATCTATCATGTCAATTTCCTGCAAAAGGAATTGTAGACGGAAGAGCGGCATCTCTGAACGTCTATCAGCCACTGTGTCTAGAATGTATGTCCATGTATGTGTAGTATATGATTACCGCTAATGGTTCTTTTCCCTTTTCAGGTAGCAATAAAGATTATAGACAAAACACAATTGGACGGAGCCAACTTAAAGAAGGTTTACCGCGAGGTCCAGATCCTCAAAATGCTCATGCACCCTCATATCATCAAACTTTATCAGGTGAGACACCCTGCTTACCTATTTATGTACCGGGGTAATATATGTGTTATATTTAATTTTGCTGGTAACCCAACTGAATAGATGATCAAACAGAATACATTTTTACAAAAAATAATCTCCATAACGAAATAAAGAGTAGGCCTAAATATGATATGGTAAGATTTATGCATCGTTTTGATATGAAGATACCGGGGTATTAGAAATACAACCATCGACCAAGTATAGTTTATTTCGTTCTTTAAAAAAAGGTATGATAATATGCAATAAGGAAGAATTCAAATGGTGTGTGTTCCATTTGTATTTGTATCAGCATTACAGTTCTAAAATTCCAGTTCTAAAAGCAACAGATAGTCCGTTACATAATATGATATGCACAATCATTGCCAACAAGTTGTATAACCGGTTATTGACAAAGAATTTGCACTAATTGTTCAATTATTGACTTTTTGTTTCAGGTCATGGAAACTAAGAACATGTTGTATCTCGTGTCGGAGTACGCTCCTAACGGCGAGATATTCGGTAAGTCTGTCCTACCTTTAACCTTTTATATATGCACGGTGCACTTTAGTCATCAGGATGCATGCATACAGCACCAGTGCTCACCGGTGCTGCATCAATGCATCATGGCGATACTACGGGATCAGCATGATGCACCAATGCAGGGCTAATGAATACTCGCCGGCGCTGCTATGATGCATCACGATAACATCATATGCGCATGAAGCCTTGAGGCATCATGCTATCCTGTGGAATTATTTTGTCTCGGATGTTCAAAGGTTTTAAACACCTGTGATATTTCATGATAGATGGACCCACAGATAATGAAAGCGGCTTAATCTAGGTTTAGGTCGCTAACAGGGTTAATGTAAAACACGGAACTTGTTTGGATTAAATGGCATAACACATTATATTACATATAATACAGCAGGTAAAATAGCGACCACCTTTATACCTAGAACAGCCTAGATAGCGACTCCACTGTTAGCGACCTAAACCTAGAGTATATATATAGGAAAATGTATCAAACTAAAAACATCCAAGGGGACTATACCCCCCGGGGAAGTATTCCCTCTCATGCTTCTTAGTTTGAGTTATAAATATGTGTAAGCTCCCTATATATACTCTAGTTTTAAGTCGCTAACAGTGAGGTCGCTAATACATATTGATATAATACATAGGCCTGATTTACACAGATAGCGACTCCACTGTTAGCGACCTAAAACTAGAGTATATATAGGGAAAATTTACTAATTAAAATCATCCAAAGGGGGACTTTACCCCCGGGGAAAGGGTTTCCCTTAAGGGGGAGACATAAAAAAGATGGGGATATGTTTTTTTGGGGGGGGAAAGAAGCTAATGATGATGTTACAAACGTTGACAGGAATTGGTACTTGTGCAAAATAAGGTCATCAAGTAATGTAAACCAATCGTCGTGTATGATAAGAGGCAATTTCTTTATGTAAATGCTGGGTAAGTACACATATGTATATATGTTCTCTTAGTATAAAGATTATAAAGAGAATAACGATTATTTTCAACTTTAAAAAACAACAATATGAAACTCTAGATCTTGGCAATGCACATAGTGCATGTATTGTGAGTCTGTGTAATTCACAGCATCTCTAGAATGTTCACAACGTCTAAGACTATAATTAGCAGAGGCGGAACTCCTACACATATTAACACCGTTTTCTGCCCTTGTCCTAATTACTCGGCCCTCTCACTCCCCGCCATCTCCGAAAAAAAGTTTAATGGGGTCGGTCCTGTTTTGCTAGTTACGGTCTGGTCAGGTTACTCGGAAGCCTCCTTTTTGGACCTCATTACCCCCTGCTCGTCTAAAGTGTTTTATGCACGGCTTTATTTGAGCGTCCAAAGCCTCAAAGTAGACCATGTGTATGATCTGGGAGCAGGGTACGGCTGGTGGCTTTTATATGTTTCTATGTGAGGAGGTGGAGGGGAGGAGAAGTTTATGGAAGTTGTGTCGTCTCGAAACAGGCGTGTACAGGGTAAAAGTTTTCAAGTGTTTCCCTGATTTCAATTTCATTTATGTCACGAAGACCTATGCTTTACTATACAGGACCTTTATTCAGGGACCTCAGTTTGAATATTTGAAGTTTTCTTTAGATTAGTCACTTTGATACCTGTGTGTCTCACTAACGTCATAAATTATCCACTCTCTGGTCCAGACATGGGTTTGTCAATACCAGGGTAACCATACCCCGGTATTGACGTCACATGTGTCCGTCTTGATGGGTGGCAGGGATTTATATTCCGCACACGTGGGATGCGCTCTACACAAATGTGACCACTTCAACATGTTCACCCCGCAATTCTCTGAATAGGGTGAAATTTTGCCCATCGTAGTAGATTTAACATTAATCATAGCAAACATTATTCCTGTGCATAGTTTTATAAAATAGGACCTGGGATTCCAGTGTACCAATGTATAACTATTGTTTGCTGATACTCCAGAATCATGGTACATAGTGGTATGAGCTTTGAGTCCTTCTGCTTCAAAGGCCTGCCCCTCTCATACCATGTCTATGTGGTGTGGGAGGTTAAGGAACCCTTGCTTCACTAAATATGTAGGACTGGGATTTCTGTCTCCTGCTCATCTCATACATTAAATCGTCCTTCGGCCTACATTACTTGTCAAAAGCCTACGACGAAACATAGTTTGCACTCTCAGAGTGATTTGGAGAACGCCCAAGGGAACCGAAGGTGACGACATTGTTGTCTTGGCAACAGAGATGTCATTCAAACTGCCATTCAATCCATCGCATTGTGCTCAAGGAGATGACTTTTGTCCTGTATTCTAGTATTGGGACTAAGTGGGCTCTCTGGGGGCTTCATCCCTGGTGACATCTCACATCGACAGGGATCAGTGCTTTATATGCAATTATATCTGCTAACCTGCCAAATTGAAGATGGCTGAACACACTGCACAAGGACTTACATTTTACCCTTTACAGGCCGCAAAATGATTTAATATTATATCATGCCCATTTCTCACCATGGTGTTGACGACATGATGGCGAGCAACTCACCAGTGCTGCATTTATGCATCACAACAAAGGGCATTTCAGATTACAGTCCTATGCGGCCCTTAAAGGGTTAAGCAGCCTCTGACTCCCTAATGGTCAATAGGCATGCCCCCACCAAGTGTGAACAGTGGGTGTGTCGTGTTGGGAGGTCGGGCAGCGGCCAGGTAATGGAGGCATTGTCTTAGACTGCAACATCAGCGCTTTTTAAGAAGGTCACCCAATCAATTATGGAATAAGCTGGCAGCTGAGCCGATCTAAAAAGATGTGGTATATCATGGTGTATACGTGCAGCATTGTATACTGTGGGGTGGACAGGGTGGGAGTGTGTCTGTATTTACTCTCGTTCCCAAATCCTTCCGAAGTAAGGCTCAGGGGGTGGCCAGTATGACCTTGAACTTGGATTTTGCTTGGTTTAGGCAGTCCCTGTAGTTAGCTTGGAATCAGCGAACAGGAACCAGAAATGGAACCAGAAAGTATGATGGGAAATACAGGTGAAACTACCATCATACATTCTGGTCCCTGTCAACTGGTTCCAACCTACCAGCAGGGATTGCCCAAACCCAGCAAAATCCCAAGTTCAAGGCCATACTGGCTGTCACCAGAGCCTTCCTTCGGAAGGATTTGGGAACGAGAGTAGTCTGTGCTCGGCTTAGACCTCCATTGTATTGGGCTGTGTTGTGGCACCACAGGGGTGCTGTGAAGGGCTGTAGTGTGGAGGAGTACCTGTGTAGGCAACAGGTGTCATGGTGACCTGCCCCTCCCTGCCTCCCTCTCCCTGCCTGCCTCTCCCTGCCTGCCAACTTGTTTGATTCCTGCCTAATTGTCGTGCACAGAGCCCCTGTCCAGTGAGTGCATGGTCATGACTTAGGGGACTGTACTTGGTCGTGCACAGAACCCCGCCAAGTGAGTGGGTAACTTAGGGGGCTGTTGTTGGTCGTGCACAGAGCCCTGTCAAGTGAGTGGGTAACTTAGGGGGCTGTTGTTGGTCGTGCACAGAGCCCTGTCAAGTGAGTGGGTAACTTAGGGGGCTGTTGTTGGTCGTGCACAGAGCCCTGTCAAGTGAGTGGGTAACTTAGGGGACTGTACTTGGTCGTGCACAGAGCCCCGCCAAGTGAGTGGGTAACTTAGGGGGCTGTTGTTGGTCGTGCAGAGAGCCCTGTCAAGTGAGTGGGTAACTTAGGGGACTGTTGTTGGTCGTGCACAGAGCCCGGTCGGCAGGGGGGGGGGGGGTGACATAGGGGGCTGTAGTCGGTTGTGCACAGGCTCCGTCAATACAAGGCCATTCATGGCAACGCACTGAACGCTTCTCTGGTAACCATGGCAACCAAATGGTGCCGCTAATGAGGTAAAGTTATGAGGATCAAGGTGGCACTCAGGTGGGGGGGGGGGGGGTGCATTTAAAGGAGGGGGGGGGGGCTGAGAAGAATAGAGGAAAGTAGAGGAGAAGAGAAGGAGGTAGAATTGAGAGTTGAATGGATGGCTGATGTGGGGGAGAAAAGAACAGAGGGTATATTTTAAAAAGAGATTGGAAGATACCGGAGGAGTGAAGGGAAACGATGTGGTGTGGAGGGAACGGGTTGAGGGGTGGGTAGGAAAGGTGAGGTAACATGAAGAGTACAAGTGAATGTGGTTGTGGAGCCGGTTGTAGAGGCAGGGCACGGGGCTCCCTGAGCATGTGGGTGGGAGCAGGTAGAGAATGGGGGGGGGGGGGGGGCTGTCTGCAAAGGGGGAAGTGTCTTTAGTGGGAGAGGAGAGGGAATGGGGGGCGGCCAGTGTAGTGGGGGTGCTGTATGGATGATCCAGGGGGTGGGGGGGGGCCTGGTGTAGGAGTTGGGGGGTAAGAGGGGGAGATAAGAAAGGAGGGAGGCAGACGCTGGTAGAGGCGGGCACTGCTTGTACCCACAGGAACATAATGCACAGATAGCGACACGGGGGAACCAGCAGTCAGCCTCAGATCGATCCTGCCGGGTGGGAGGGGGCGGCCACGTGACGTCAGAGGGCCCGGCTATGACGTCATTGGTTAGAGGGCGGCTGGTGTGTGTGTGTGGGGGGGGGGGGGGTGATAAATACATGTTTGTTTCAGCCCAGGAGGCGACTTGACGACTCCAGCTGTGTGCATGTGTATGTGTGTGTGTGCAGCATGTGTAATGCGCTACATTGACGTGTAAGGTGCATGCTCATTTAATTAATAGGGTTCAACCCTTGAAGGGCAGCATAATGATGAAATGATCTATGCCCTTTTGTCGGCATGATGCATGAATGACTTGCCGCCGCTTCATTCATGCATCATGCCAATCCTGTACCTATGGATTGATCCGGGGAATTGATACATTCCTGAAAGGTCGGTATGATTCACAATGATACACAATGTGAGCGAGTTACTCGCCTAGATTATTCCCCAAGGCTGCATACATCCAGCTCTATGCAGTCGTTAAGGTGTTAACATGCCAGCACTGACTGCCTCGACACAGTAGACAGGTGGGTAGGGAGGGGGAGGGGTGTGACCCTGGGGTGTGAGAACAGGGTCGGTGTCTACTCACTATTGGACATGTGAGGAAGTGTAACGCACGTCTAACCTAGATATACACAAATCCATGCCTTTCCAGTACTCTTCTACTACCCCACCCCCTTTTAGTTTTGTTCGCTTGGTGTTTTTTTGGGCCCTGTATTATCATTATCGCGTGTTTTTTTTCACCGGGTACAGGTATAAGAATGCTAAAGGCAGGGGTAAGGTGGTTTTTTTTAAATGTATAGAAAATAGCCTCTTGACTTTGAATGTATATCATGACCAAACGTCCAAAGCCACTCAGGGAGCATTGAAATATGACGTGATAAATGTCCAGGCACCTTTGACGACTGCCACCCCTCATGTCACTCTACATAACGTATGGCAATGTTATCACACCAGGTGTACCCCCTGTGTGGTGACGTCACCGGTAAGGACCCTTGTAGCACCTCGGGCTGCACATCTGTCATGCTTGGTTAGCACATCTAACATGTTGTGTGGTCGTTAACCCTCTCAGGGCCGCATAGGGCTTTAATGTACCATGCTCTTGGTGATCAGCGTGCATAGATCCAGCCCTGCTGAGTTATTTGCCAGTGTTGCATTCATACATCGTGCCGCTTTGAGAGTGTATCAATTACCATAGGGTCGGCCTGGTAGTTGAATGCAGCCCTGGCGAGTTACTCACCAAGACTGCATGCATGCATCATCACGATAAATGGTATATTGCGATGCATTAAAGCAGTATGCGGCCCTTAAATGGTTTAGTAGTGTAGTATATATTGCAGCCTGTGTGCTGCATTGTCCTTGTGAAACCTCCGTCGTCACACCAGGTGGGAGGGGGGGGGGGGGTCAGACCAGGTGAGTGATATATGACGTTAGCAATGGCCCCTGCTGAGTGGACAAACCATCGTATTTGATTATAAAGGCGAAACACTTGTTGCCCCTGCAGTAACAGTCGGAGATGAGCGAGGACCGGCACTCTGAGCATTTCTGGAGGATGTGGGGGTTTGATAGGTGCATCAAGAACATTGATAACACCATGCACGCACACAAATAAATGTATATGAATTTTCTTTCATGAGATTATATCTACCGATGGATGTTGGACATGAAAAATATTGAGCGCACAACTTTTTGTTGGCTTTAATACGTTGACTCTGACAACTACGTCCTTGGACTCACAGGGATCGAAAGCTCCACAGTGGACAAGTGGGGTAAAACAACCAGGCATTCTCAATCCTGGAAAAGAAAATTGCACTTCTAAAGACATGACATCAAAACAAATTTACACTTTTTTCGCATGTGGCCTAAGAGGCGCTAAGCTGCAGTGGTCCTTTATAAGTAGGGCCAAGTGATTGATTCACCTTACTACATGTATTACCTATATACAGGTATTAAAATGGGAAACATAGCAATGCTGTTAAGTGGTAAAGTGCACCAATGTAGTACTGAGTACCAGATCAAAATGTCCTCCAAATTGAGTTAATTCTGTGATTGATCAATTATTTTGGTAGGTTTCCATTCCTTAAACTCGCCCTTTTCTCAAATATCTTTAAACCTTAGTTAAAAGGGATGCACCAAATGAAAACAATTGTCTACAGATTTCACTTTCAAAGTGCTATTGCAGAAATACGGGGATAGAGACGTGCCTCTAAATGGGTAAAATTTGACACGTGCAACACGACACTTTTAAAATTTGACACGGGTGACACAGCACGTTTAAAATTCGACGGACACAGAAATATATTGGTTAGAGATCGACCTGCAAATATCTTTCTCCAAGTTCTTATATACTTATACCACAGCGGGCACGGAGAACAAAGCATTTCACACCTCTTGTATACTGTATACAGCTAGTGGCATAAAGTAGTTAGAGGACTAGTACCAATCTGTAGGGGTACCGTAAAACCTCGCGTATAAGCCGCGGCTTGTAGGCGAATCAAACTCAGCTTTCTTTTGATACCAAACATGCCTATATAGGGTGCGGCTTATACGAGAGTTTTTATAAGTATGCTACAGTACAAAATTAACAATTTTCAGATGCCCTCTGCGGCTTATATGATCGCACCAAACTCGGGGTGCGGCTTATACGCGAGTTAGGCTTATACGCGAGGTTTTACGATATTCAGTGAAGGAGCCCATAAGGCTCCGAGTGGCAGGACACATGCACTCACCACCTGACCAGGAGCAGCTCCCTAATGACAGTAACAGGCATTCACCTTAACTGGTTACTGGACACTGGACGGGAATCTCTTACAATGGTGGGAGAAATGGACGAGTTCGACACCGAAATCAGATAAAAGGAGAGGCGATAGACAGGATTCACGTGGGCTTTGCCCAATTAGAACCCACACATACACAAAAGTAAAATGTATCCATTGTACATAAAAAGGCAGATCAATTAGGCCGACACCCCACACACTGCTACTACAATAGGCTCCGACATGTACGTGCTGCTTGCCGATAGAGTACACATGAACCTCCTGCACCCACTAAAAAATCATTATTCTATTATTTCACGATGGTTGCATATGGGCTCTGTGTTATGCATGTAAATCTAAATATCAAGGCACGTAATTGTGTTAAAATCTTCCTGTCACGATTGCTGATTTCGAGGCGAATTTACTGAATGGCTAATGCAGGTGGTAAATTTGTTGCAGAGCTGTCCTACAATCTCGTAGGCATTCCTACCTTCTCCTGTAGATCTCTGTATTGAATAGTGTTGATTTCCTATAGTATAGTAAAATGACCAAAATGTGTAGATGTCCTAGTTATTGGACAGTAGTAAGTGGCATGTGTGTTATTGACAGGAGTGGTCCATGACCAGTGCCCACGTGGTGTTACAGGTAGCAGGAGCTGCACCTACCTGAACAGGACGTGAGCTGCTAACCACGTGTATAGGATTACATACAAACAACTCTAATCACTGTAAACTAGCATATACTAGTGTACAACAATGACAAACTCGTCATATCATAATGGAAATGAGGTACACGTTTCGAGGATTTGCCCAGGTCTAAAGTACATCAGAGTGTACTAAAGCGGGGCATACAGGGAGAGAGACAGACAGACAGGGTGAGGGACAGGGAGAGAAACAGGCAGACAGGGAGAGAGACAGGCAGACAGGGAGAGAAACAGGCAGACAGGGCGAGAGACATGCAGACAGGGCGAGCGACAGGCAGACAGGGTGAGGGACAGGGAGAGAAACATGCAGACAGGGAGAGAGACAGGCAGACAGGGTGAGAGACAGGCAGACAGGGCGAGTGACAGGCAGACAGCTGTGAGGCAGACAGACAGACAGGAAGAGAGACATTCAGTTAGACAGAGGGAAACACAGGGAGATAGATAGGCTGTGGGATAGGTACATGGAGTCAATTGATGCCCATGTCCCATGTCTATTCTAAGAATTTCTCATATCCCCTGTCACTAACTTTTCAAGTGTCGTGTCGTATTTCACTAGGCCTCATGTCAAATGTCGATTCTAAGAGATAGCCATCTCGCCTTGTCAAATTTCGCCATCCACCCCATAAGGTAGGCAGACACGGAGAGGGACAGGTAGACAGACATTGGTGAGGGGCAGACAGGGGGAGAGACAGGGAGGGAAGCTGGTAGATTGTAAAGCAGGGATGGCTGATGGGAAGGGGGTACATGAGCAGACAAGCTGCAGGGACTTGTCGGGACGTGGGGAGGGGGTATGTCAGCATGGGTAGGGACCTTTGTCTTATAGGTAGGAGCATGACGGGTGGGGACTAAAGACCAAGATAATGTAGGGAGAGGGGGGGGGCAGATAAAGAGGGAGTTGGGGTGGATACCAGTGGTGGGGCGGTGTGTGAGATGGGGGATAGGGTGCATGGTGGCAGGTCTTTGAGGGAGGGAAGGGTTGGGTAGGGTTGGGGGCACGATGAGGTGCCGCCATCAGTTTTCGGTTGACGTCATACTGACGTCATGGTGACGTCAAGCTGACTTCAGGAGGGATAATGAGCTTGGTTGTTTGCGGGTTTGTGAGAGGCTGGTGGGAAGAGGCAGGAGGGGAGGTGGAGGTGGGGGTGACAAGGGTTTGACGGACGAGGCTCTGCAGGCTCTACTTTCTGTATTGATGTTCTTCTATTGTCAACTGGTGCATTATTTGGATAACTAAAGCTTTAATTAAAGACCGCATAGTGTTTTGACTAACTATACACTTTGAAAATAATGCAGGGATGCAGCCATGACTATTCGCCAGGGATTCATTCCTGCCGGCACATTAAGCGTTGATCAACTCTGGAGGTACTGTATCAAACTTTACAGCAAAGTTGACTTGAAACAGAAAAGAAATAGTCTGACCGTATATTACATACATGGCTGTATGTGGATGCGGTCCATTGAGCAACCTCTCATAACTGAGTGTAATTTAGATATGATACAATTGAACAATGGCTATAGGGAAGGTTATAAAACATGTCTGCTACGTCACAGTGTGGGCAAACAAAGCCTACACGTGGTTAGGTAACCTCACCATGATAGCCACACACCATGCAGGGGCATTACTCATAACTCTCGTTTTAGTTGTCCTGGGTTGTGATCATGGGCGACCACTGAATATAAGCAGTGGTCTAAACATCAGGGGGAAGATCAAGTGTTCCAGTTCATTGGAACAGGGTAAGCCACTGTGGTACACTACACTGAATACCTGTGCCTACTGTGCATGGACCCCTGTACTTTCCTTGCTCCCCACAGTGTTGGAGGTATGCAGGCCATGTGCTTTAAGGACCGCAGCAATGTTGACACAAAGCAGAGGGGGGACTTTGCTAAAAGTGGCTCCATTTCCAGTTTAATGCATAATTGTGTATTCTGGATCCCAGTAATATTACTTATTAAGCATAGTCATGAGATAGTGGCCTTTTAATGCATCCAAATGCATGCATTTTCACCAGAATATGATGCTCAAAGCAGAGGGGGGACTTTGAGTTGACTACCCTGTTTCTGTAAACAGAAACACGTGACGTTCACCCCGAGGTTTAGCTAAGTCGGTGCCCGTGGTTTTGATGAATCCCCAGCTTGCACCATACACGATGGTATTACATGTATATATGATTATATTTACCCCATATAAGACATATTTGGTTGTTAGTATAAGTTATAACTGACTGATTCATGGTGTATATACCTAGTGGTCAGTGGTCACAGTCCACTGGCTTATTTGCCCACCGCATCTCCCGTATAAATAGAAACAATCAACTATATGTGGCGTTCCCTATTATCCACGGCTGGTGCCATGGACAATTAGGCTGTCCTTGGCTACAGCGATTCACTTGGACATACCAGATCTACCAGGTATCAATTGACCAAGGTCTTCCTAATGTGTTTTGACCATGTCTGCATCACTTGACACCATTTAGACAAGCTGCTCAGTGCGTCATTAAGAGACATTAAGGAGCAGCTCACCTTCCCCGTCACAGGCCATGTATGTCATGTATGGCCGACAACTGACACGGCGGATAATGTAATGTAATGATAAGGTAACTGACCACGGCACATGAAGGCTGCTCCCCTATTGACTCTGTGACCATGTCTATATATAGAATGAATATATATATATACATATATATATATATATATATATATATATATATATATATATATATATATATATATACATATATATATATATATACATATATATATATATATATACATATATATATATATATATATATATATATATATATATATATATATTCGTTGTATATATATGTCTTATACATGTATCTATATATACATATACATACATATATAAGACATATATATATATATATATAGCTATATATAGTGTATGGACGTGATTGACGCTGGGTCCCAGTACAGCGACATGAGCCGAGACTGGATCCCTCCCGCCTCCCTCCCCCACACATGTACAACCACGTGGTATGCCCCCTGGTCCCGCCCACATTCCTAGGAAGCTACCGGGTATATATAGACTCTGACATCATCAGGGAATGAGCTGCTGCTGCTGCCAGGGTAGTACATGTATAGGGCTCCTAGGGGTTAGGCCATGGGCGCGGCCATGTCCAACCCCTGGTGCTACCTTTGGTTGTCTCTATATGGGGCCTAAGTCAGGATAGTGATTGCTTCAGTCTGTGTTAACCTGAAGGCATGTGAATAGCATGACCCTCAGTAACCAGGCCTACTCACTGAAGGGCTAAGTCCTGGGAACCACTTCAGACAGAAGCAATAGTGGCCTGCCCTGTGATGTCATAACCCCCGGTTAGCTGCTCTACCTAGTGGCCAAGGGCCTGCACTGAAGGTTCTCAACTTAGCACAGGTGGTGCTTCTATCAACGGCCAGGTGCCCTATAGCGATGATTCTGGTGGCCCCATGTGCGCTGCCACTTTTGGTGCAGTCCTTGGAATATCCCGTGAGATATTGCTGGGTACTACACTCACACAAACCATAATTTTCCAGAACAAGCTACGTTCCTACACGTTAGCACTGTTGCAGTGCTATACATGATGTATGCTGGGTGTGCTGCTTGCATTATGTCCTGTGCTGAGGGGCACAAGATGGCGGCCTACACAGGGGGACCTGTTACAGTGCTATACATGGTGTATGCTGGGTGTGCTGCTTGCATTATGTCCTGTGCTGAGGGGGACAACATGGCGGCCTACACAGGGGGACCTGTTACAGTGCTATACATGGTGTATGCTGAGTGTGCTGCTAGCAGTATGTCCTGTACTGAGGGGGACAAGATGGCGGCCTACACAGGGGGACATGTTACAGTGCTATACATGGTGTATGCTGAGTGTGCTGCTAGCAGTATGTCCTGTGCTGAGGGGGACAAGATGGCGGCCTACACAGGGGGACATGTTACAGTGCTATACATGGTGTATGCTGAGTGTGCTGCTAGCAGTATGTCCTGTGCTGATGGGGACAAGATGGCGGCCTACACAGGGGGACATGTTACAGTGCTATACATGGTGTATGCTGAGTGTGCTGCTAGCAGTATGTCCTGTACTGAGACCAGTGATAACTCCTCGTTATGTTAATTCACACTTGCCCTACACATATGCCATATACAGAGCAGTTTGTAACAACTGCTTTGCTGGGTAGGGACATGACTATTGATGTCTATAATTAGAGGCCGTTGGTCTGGACGTCGGCCAGCCACCCCCGCACCACCACACAGGTCCACCTCCCACTCGTTACCTTTATAAAGCGGCCATCAACACCGACATCGTCACCGCAGGTGCAACTCACGCCACTTAGCCCACTACCCGCGGCCCGCTGCTGTAACGCGCTATGGCCTTGGGTGTCATCATGTGTCAATGCAGCGCTGCATGCCCAGTACTCGTCACGCTGCAGTCAACCATGGTGACGGCCCCTTGGAAATAAATCGAACCCATAGGGTCGGCTTGATGCTAAAGTGTAGCCCTGCTGAGTCGAGTTGCTCACCAGGGCTGCATAGTGCATTCATGGATCACGACAACTAAGGACATAGCACATTTAAGTCAATTGCGGCCGTTTAAGGCTTGAAATCCTAAAATAGGGAGAGAAAAAATATAGAACAACACCGCTACAGGATTTGTTATCCATATGACAGAGTCCAAAAGCAAAACTGACAGAAACATACATTTAGCAGTCAGCACTGTCGCATGGATGGTAACTCACACGCCTTACAGTCCCAGAACAGAGGTTACACAGAGGACAGCACGTCAACACTATAGGTCCATCCCACAAAGGCATTATCCACGCAATGACAATTATACATTGGCATGCTTTCCGTTTTACTCGGCCCCCAGTGAGATAACCCACAAAATTCGCCACCTGTGTGACTCAAACTTTCCGAACGTCAAAGACGTCTTTAAATATCTCAACAACAAGAAAACTAAGGACCAATCCTCAAATGGCCAATTTTTTTTATCTTCAGATGTTTAAAGTTTCACTTTCGTCTAACATGTTGCACTGAGTAGGCAGGTAGGTGGGAGGGAGGGGGTAAAGTATATATATTCGTGCTTTTTATTCTTTTTCACCTTCGCCGTACCTTGTCAGATATCCATAATTGGATCTTTCTTTAGTCCCATGAGGCTTCAACAACATATCAATAATAATTATGACGCTGTTGACTTGACTAGGGCTATTTAAAGAAGTTGATTTGCATTGATGGATTAGTCAACAACAAACAGACGCGCAGTCTGTACTGACTGGGAGAGGGGGCTGACCAGGAGGAGGAGCTGGGAGGGGAGTGAGGGGGGGGGGGGCGTCCACTGACCGGGTCGCCATGCTCACAGCACCAATGCCTGTACTACTCACTGTACAGTCTGTACACTGCCCGGGGGGGGGGGGGGGGGGGCTGTCCACTGACCGGGTCGCCATGCTCACAGCACCAATGCCTGTACTACTCACTGTACAGTCTGTACACTGTCCGGGGGGGGTGGGGGGGGGGGGGGGGGTGTCCACTGACCGGGTTCGCCATGCTCACAGCACCAATGCCTGCACTACTCACTGTACAGTCTGTACACTGCCCGGGGGGGGGGGGGGGGGGCTGTCCACTGACCGGGTCGCCATGCTCACAGCACCAATGCCTGTACTACTCACTGTACAGTCTGTACACTGACCGGGGGGGGGGGGGGGGGGGGATGTCCACTGACCGGGTCGCCATGCTCACAGCACCAATGCCTGTACTACTCACTGTACAGTCTGTACACTGCCCGGGGGGGGGTGGGGGGGGGGGGGGGCTGTCCACTGACCGGGTCGCCATGCTCACAGCACCAATGCCTGTACTACTCACTGTACAGTCTGTACACTGCCCGGGGGGGGGGGGGGGGCTGTCCACTGACCGGGTCGCCATGCTCACAGCACCAATGCCTGTACTACTCACTGTACAGTCTGTACACTGACCGGGGGGGGGGGGGGGGGTGTCCACTGACCGGGTCGCCATGCTCACAGCACCAATGCCTGTACTACTCACTGTACAGTCTGTACACTGCCCGGGGGGGGGGGGGGGGGGGGGTGTCCACTGACCGGGTCGCCATGCTCACAGCACCAATGCCTGTACTACTCACTGTACACCAAACCTTGCTTGACGTAAAAATGGCATGTGACGTATTTGGTCATAACTCCACTCATGTGTGTAGGCCAAATCAGGGGGTTATGCATGACGTACAAATGGTCTTGTCAATAAAACGGTCTCGTTAAGTAATTTAAATAACGTCAATCTGTCCGTCTATACCCGCACCCCGCCCCCGCCCTCCCACCGCTGCCGGGTGCAGGCTGGGGGCGCCTGGACGCTATCTGTGGGCAATCCGAAAGCAGATAAAAAGGGGGAAAAGTATAGAGGGAACTGGCAGCAGTAGTAATGCTCCTTATTGCTCCCCCCTCCCCCCTCCCGCCCCCCCCCCACACACACATACATGACTCGCCCCCACCCTGCGTCCATGGCCGTAGTCGGCGTCTACTGCAGCATAACGACCATTTCCCCCCCCCCCCCCCCACACACACACACACGGCCTCCAGTCAGACAGCCAGGGCCCTCCTGGTGCCGCCCAGCGGGCCCTCAGGTCATGACGTCATCCTGTCATCGGCCAATGAGCGCGCGTCTTGTTGACGTCACCATGACGTCATGGTGTTGTTGTTGTCTGTGGCGGCCGGTAGGGGGGCGGTAACCATGGGGACCAGACTGGTACTGGGGGGGGGGGGTGTATTGATCACATCTTTAACGTCCTCTCCCGGGTTTGTGTCTTGAGTTCTTCTTTTTCTGCTTTAAGGGCATTTGTCAGTGGGTTGGGGGCGGCTGCTGCCTCCACTATATTCAGCTTACACCATTTAGCCATGTAGCAAGTTTCTATGGCCCTTCTTCCACTAAGCCCTCCGCGCCTTAACCCTTTACGGCCCGCACAATGCGTTAAAACGTGGTGTGCTCACAGCAACTCGTCCGTGCTGCGTTCATGTCCATCTACTTGTACTTTTCTCACTGCCTTTCTCCCTCTTGTCCGGCTCTTTTTGCCATTTCCTTGCTCGCTTCTTCCCTCCCTGCATCACTCCTTTGCCCCCTTCCCCGACCTACTTCGCACGCATGCTCCGCTCCATACCTCCATATGACACTTTCTGCCTTAATTGTGCACTTGTTGCCTTTCCAACTCGCCGCGATATCTCAATCGTTTCCTTGATCATTCGCTCCATCCCCCTCCCTCCGTCACTCCTTCCTTCACCTCCCTGCATCCCTGTCTGTCTGCCTCACTCTGTCTACCTCACTGTTGTCTTGCCACACTGTCCCCTCCTTCCTCCTCCTCCCCCCCCCCCCCTGCCTCTGCCCCTGCCACCCTCCCCCCACCCCTACAGCCGATACCGACCACCAGTTGCTATGGTGCAGTGCCGTGACCCTGT